>CM065813.1:143316000-143916000 GCA_033398695.1 Orobanche coerulescens | reverse complement strand
TGGTCGCCGCGAGAAATGTCGCCGATAATCCGACTCACGGGTCCGCCAATCACGGAGGAGGATGAGCCTGACTGGCCGGCGCAGCGGCCCTCTGTATAGCTTCCATTAGTTGACCCATCTGGGTCATCTGTGTCATCATGCCCTGCATTACGACGTAAGGATCGACATGCGCATCCCCGCGCCCACTGTGGTGCGATTGTTCCCTAGAAGGTGAACCACTGTTTGCGGAACTCTGATCCGAATTCGCGCGTCTGTTGGCTCGAGGTATCGGGATTTGGCCCCTACTGCGGCCTCGTCCCCCTCTGCCACGACCTCTCAGGTTTCTTTCCATACTGAAAGAATCAATCATAGTGATAATCATAAGTACAATTCAAGATACTAAAATTCATGCTAAGTTAATAGCAACAAGGAATCACATATTCAAGGAAAACGGTTATCGATACCACAAATATCGCACCGAATATTATATCGGTGTCAAGTCAAACAATTTTCAAGTGTATAATCAATTCAGCATTTACCTCGGATTATCAATCGGTTAAATCCTGTCACAATTCCTCGAAATAACATGATCAATAAGGAGACCCATACTGATATCAATATCATGCCAGTAATTAAATCATGGCTCATAAAGTACATACCGTATTTGGCTCGTAGGGTCAGGCGCTTGCACAGGTCACATGTGACACGAAGGTCTCTTGATACTAGTTCATTTCTCAATGACTCATAAAAAGGAAACAATGCTCTGATACCATCTTCTGTAACACCCCAAAATGCGGCTATTACAGTGCCGTGAATCCCACACTGGGACCCACCAGGCGATATTCAAAACAGATTAAACAAATATTATTTGTGATACCGAACCACAATGAATAGTCATTACTCCGATTAGGAATTTATTAAAATATGGCCAACGGCCTTACAATACACAGGATCCGAAAAACAGGTATAAACCATATGGGGATGGAAAATACTTCAAATGTCAAATACAACCAAATAGCAATTTAAATGAAACAGGAAATAACATAATACGGTTTAACATAACCGGACAACAAAAGGTGTGGGGGGCCCGAACTAGTATCCTTCGAACCCTTCGCCGTCGACATGCTCTTCCCGTGCCTTGCCTTTGCCTCGACCTAAAATACAATACAAGTATTTCGCCCAACACAGGGTCAGATATACATGATAATCAATTCTTCTGACGTTATACAATTCACATATATAGATTTCAAAGAAATCATTCAGACTATCAATCATACCGCTCGTGCGTATGAAACGATCAGTCACAAGCATCCAATACTATGGACGATTAACAGTATGGCTCAAGATGGACATCACAGTACGCCCGATCCAGAAATGTGTCCGTGCACATGTCCGCCCCGTATATGGAATCCAGAATATACGTGGGACAATGTACCTAATTAGCCTCACGAAACTACGTCTCGTGTGGACAGTCCAATGCGGAATAATATCCACCAATGAATATATATGTGCCTGGCTAAAAATCCTACACAATAACCAATCGGAACGCAGATATGATTCCGGATATGTCACGATACAACATGACAACGAATTCAACAAATCACATATCCGATTAAGGATCAAGAAAACTCACCGAAATGACAATAAGGATCAATGACATCAACGGTTCAAAATGACGAACTTGGGAATGCAATCCCATGAAGAAAAGCGGGATAACGTCAAGGACAATGTCAAATCACGACAAACATTACATGAACAATTCATACATATGAAATATATAACCATCACAAGGATCTAATCATCATTATAACCAAGCAAGATAACTTGCCTCAAATCCGTAAGCGAAAGATAGTCCTTCTCCAAATGATCAAACGGACGGTATCCTCGGTTAAACACTCAATCGAACAAGCAACCTTGAATGAAACGTAATTTATTCAATAACATATTCACATAATATTAATATCAATTCGTAGGAAACGACGCCCGCAACCTACTCGAATAATTAATTCCACCCTAATGAATACCTTAACGATTAATGAAAGGTTTCAATACATCTAATTCATCTTCCAAAATCGGATTACCATACCAAAAGTGTCCTTTAATTCTCTTGTTATTCTATGAACAAAACATCTTCAATTTGCCAATAAAATGGGTTTAAATCAAATTCTCATGTTCTACAACATCTACTATTATAAAAGGATAGTCGTAATGAATTTGATACTCAATCTACCATGATAATATTGTTCATAAACAGCATTATCTTCTTAAGAACACTATCTATTTAGCATGATGATGAACCACATTCTAAGTTATCAACACATTAGATTGATGAAAAGTTATTGTTTGTAGTTATCAAGATCCTTACCATTCTTCAAAGACTTGTGAAGCTGAACCATAATGATTTAAAGCTTCTAAGATTTATGAACAAGATCATCTAATCCTATCTTTAACATTATCAAGTTCTTCCCAAGGTAATTAAATAACTAAAATGGTGTTTAAACACTCTATGATATCAAGTTCTTGATTAAATCCAGCTATGATGAAGCTAACCGATCCAACAATGTTCTACTGAGTTAAATTCGTCCAGTAAGATGAGTAATGATAACTATAAACATGATTACCATCACTACAACATCAAGAACTCATCTAATCTAAACCCTCATTTATCATATTCATCAAGAAGTGTTAAGAAGGTTGGATTAAAACTATGTTTTACTTGCTTAATCTAACTCTAGGTGAAGTATAATTCGTCATTAACATCAACATAAGAAAATAATGCAGAGAAGAAAACACACCTACCTCCAGAAATGAAGAGCAACTTCAATGCTATGAGAGAATATATTCCAAGCTCAAAAACAACTCCAAATCTCCAAGGAAATGAGCTCCACTCCAAGATTCAAGGCTTAGAAACAAGTTGGTGAAGGTTGATATCGTTTTGGTAGTGCAGAGGTATGATATGTGAAGAGAGAAATTTGGTTTGGGGTTGTGAAGAAATGAAAAACAGGTTGGTCCTATAAATAGACTGTGCAGACTTAGCGCACGCTATCGGAATAGTTTAGCGTACGCTAATGCACTTACGTACGCTATCCGATCGATATTACGTACGTAAGCGGCTTACAGTGGCTACTGTCTTGAATTATCACAGGCCGTTAGCGCACGCTAACGAGAAATGGGTTACGCACGCTAATAAAAGTATATTCTCACCGACACGACAGCTCAGACCTTGATCACATGCATGCTAACGGCTAAGGAGTTCACGTGCTGAAGTCAACTGATGCCAGATTCCCTCTTAGCGTACGCAACAGAGGAAACCTTACGAACGCTAAGGCACATGATTAGCGTACGTTAATCGTACTGTGTAGCGTACGCTACATCAACAGAAAAATTCGAAAATGCAACACTCTAATTAACATCGAATCATCACATATGAAATGAAATAACAACGATATGATATTCAAATCTATAATACCTCAACATAATACTAAATGCAACGATTTATGATAATCAGATTATCCGAATAATACAACGACAGGTAAAAATGAAAAGTTACAGTCGGATATTACATGTATTTCAGTCAGCGGGCAGTGTTATTTCAGAACAGTTTTACTCTTTTCCTTCCTCACGCGACGGGCAGAGTCTTGAGGCGATTCCAGGGTGATTCTTCATGGGAATTCATCAATCTTTCATCCTACAACATTATCATCAAGGTCTTGGTGTATATTAACAACATCAAGTCATCCTTTTCCCCCTTGAATCAAGGTAATCATCCTAGAACCCTATTTCGGGAATAATTGGGGTTTGTCTAGATTTCGTGATTTTAGTCCGAAATTGTTGGTTCCCTTGTTGTTATCCAGTCATGTTGATCATAACCCATAGTTGGAATTCTGTTTTTCACGAATTAATGAGTCGATTCGTGTTCTTGGCCGTTTTGGGGAAAACCCTCGAACTTTCGTCATTTGACTCTCTAATTCGGCGGCTTTGAGTCGTGCTGTGGAATTTATTTTCATTGTTGTTATTGTCATTCGTAGTTTATCGTCGCGGGTTATCGTTCGGCAGAGTCGGCGGGTTCGTGGATGGTTCGGGTCTTCTTACTTCGGTCGATTCTACGCGTTTGTTATTATCCGAGGCAAGTATCTTGCCCATACATTTCGTGTTTCGTAGACATATTCGTTGATATTGGAACCAATTTACAATTTGAATGTTTTAATGAACTTTTAGAAATATCGATATGTTCTCGATAATGGCTGTCTTTCAAAAGATAACTCGTATGCTTCGTGGATTAATGTGCTTTCGGAATATGTGCGTTAGTTTTGTATGTTGGAATATGTTAAATATATTTAGTGTATTTAGTAGACCGTAATGATTTGTCAAGGATTGTGTATTGATATGTGTAAGTGTTCAGTGAATATGTGGCATTGTGTGATATTAGTTGTTATTCCTTCGTAAGGAGGGTGTGGCGCTTGGTGTGGTTTGGTATTGGTATTTGCTTGTGGTTGTGTGACATTAGTTGTGAGTGTACGTCGACTAAAGTGGCCATTCTAGCAAAGTACCTTTTGTATACATATTCTAGTATTCGAATTATGGCTTCTCGTGGCGTTGTGGATGATATGTGTATGTTCACCTAGGGAGGGTCTGACGATGCCTCTAGGGATACGTATTGCCGTGTGTGTGCGTATCGCGAACTAGGTTAACGACCCAGGGATGTCCGAAGGGGCTCTACGGGGTACGGCGGCCGTGAGTCTCGTACCAATGGTTAACATTGAAATGTTTTGTTAGAGAACTATGATTTTTGGCCCATATTTCGTCTGATTAGAATGGCAGTCCAAATGGTATCGTACTTGGCTGGAATGGCACCAGTAAATGTGTTGTGTTTGATTTATCTCTTGGTTACGATAATTTGGTATGGGTACGTGAGTCCTGTGGTTGCTCTGTGCATTGTAGCTCTGTGGTGTGTCGAGTTCGACCGTATGGTTAAGTTGCAAAGTTGAGCTCTCTGATGTCGCTCGGTGAGACTATTGTCATGGTAATGTTTGACACGGTGTAGTTTACGCCGGGTTATTCTTGCGAGTATGTGATGTGGATGATTTGGGTCGTGGACCCCCGTGTTTGTGTTTGGAATGTTATGATTGGGTCGTGGACTCCATATTTTGCTATCGGAATCATATTTTTGAAATAAATGATTTTTGAGATGTGCCCCTAAGTGTTTCGAAAGGCTTGAGAATTCTTAAACCCCAAATATTTTCAGAACTCCCTAGATCGTAAAATGTTCTGTAAGATGTATAATGGTTTTATTCCTATTTTTCATAAATCAAACTTTTTTGATCAAGCGAGTTATCTCGGGGAGTATATTCACGATTATTATTGCTCTTGGAGTATGTTGTGTATGGCTTGTATTTGTGTTTTATACTTGCACTAGCAAAACAATGGAGTTTTGATAACCCCCGAGTATTCGGGGGTGGATGTGTGTATTGCGTCCAGGTACTTGCAGGTTGCTGGGGAGCAATTCACGGGATCATTACGAAGGATGATGGAAGGCAACGATACTAATCACATGAAGACCTGTGTCGAGTATTTAGTGAAATCCTGTTGTTTTGTCTCTTCGTGGTGGTATTTTCTATTCTATGGAAATGTCGATGTATTCTAACCCCTGCGTGGGTATGAGTTGTGAGAAAGAGTAATGTATGTTTGATGTGTATGTTGTGGTAAAAGACCAAATCGGTCTAATGGTTCGTTATTCAGCCATGTCGGCATGTGTTGAGTTGTTGTGTTTTCTGTATTTAGCCTGGTAGATCCTCACGGAGAGGGTCTGCGGTGCTGTAACATTCCCGAATGGTTTGGGGGTGTTACAGAATATGGTATCGGGGCTTAGGTTGCGGAAACCTAGGCTGTCGAGTCGAGTTGTGTGTTGTCGGGCCTTGTCTTGTCTTGTCTTGTCTTGTCAGATTTTATCTGACTGAGTCGTGTCACGACGCGTCATCTGAGGTGTCGGTCGTGATTAGTATCGAGGTGCAGCCATCATCTTCCTGCGATCTGTGGTTGTAAGTCTCTCTACTTTGTTGCATCTCGTATTATACGAGTTTGTGTGATTTTGTGTTGTTATGTGGAGTTTAAAAGTGAATTGTGAATACGTAATTCATACTTGTTGATTCTCGTGTGTGCTGGAATGAAAAGTGATACCAGTGTATAAATGTGTATATATATTGTGTGAATCGTTTTACTGGAGTAATGGCTTGGTGTGATCCCGCAAGGAAAGTTTGTCAATGTGATATTCCAAAGTTTAATTATTTTTGAAGAGTCACGTAAATTTTATTTTAAAACATCCTTCAAGAAAGGAAAATTTTTGATTTCGTATGATGAACTCGAGACCGGATTTTTTTTTAGAACTTAACTACTTATATTTTATTTTCCTCTTGCATTGCAAGTTTTCAAAACTTGATTTTAAAAACCCAAATGAGGTCTACCAAAAATTTACTCGAAACGTGGCTCTTGCTTTCGACTTTTTAATTTCATGACCATCGGTTTGGAGGTATGTAGTGATGTTGGCATTATTATTTGGTCAATAATGCTCAAAATTGTGACTAAGTTGGTGGTGTGAACGTTAAGTCGTCCTGAATGCACTTGTTGTGGGAGTCCTCATTACTGAGAGGTAGGATATCAGTTTTAGTTGTTAATTATCTTTTGACGGTTGCTTGTGTGATACTGTAATTATGTGGACAGATGGTATTGACGTGTGATTGGATTTGATGGTAATGGATCGTATTTGATAAAGTGATAAATTATGTCTGTTGTGTGTGTGTTCGAAAACGCTTTCCTGAAAATTTTATAAACTTGAGCAAGTTGTGGAAAATTAAATTTCATAAAGTTTTGACGGTTCGTTTAATCGGCGGCTTCGTGTGGGCTTTGAAAATCGTTTAAAATTGGCGAGCCGACCTTGAATTTTCTAAAGGAACCCCGACGGTATTGAAAGAATCGTTTTAAAGTACCTTTAAACATTTTGTAAAATATTACCGTCGTTGATTATTGTGTAGTGTTGAGAGGATTTTCGAAAATGAACTTTGACATGTTATTTTTTCAAATAATTCGAGTACATAATTTTCAGAAATCTTTCACATCATAAAAAAAATTATTTTCAAAAACCAATACAATTTTTATTTTCAAAAATATATTGTGAAAGATAAAGAATCTTACTCGATTTAAACTTCAAACTCGGATTTAGAAAAGTTTTCTGAACTGGGCCAATTATTGTGCGTGATCTTGAATCACTCCAAAATAATGATGTGCAGTGGCATATTGATTTTGATAGTGCCGGTGTAAGAAAATATTGTTTTGCAAATAATTTCAAATGAGACAGTTAAAGTCCGTTGTTTAAAAATTTTGACAAAAAAACCCGAGGTACCAAAAATACTTCAAATTTTTATTTTAAATAAACATGCAAATCCAAGGATTTTCAAATGATATCATTTAAAAGGATACCTTGTGGATCTTCTTATCGAGTTGCTATTAGCTGTCTTATGTGATATGTCAAGCCGAGTTAGCAATTTGGTATATTATTTTTACGATGTTGTGCCATGCTATTGAGGGAGTATCTGCTTAGTGTGCCGAGGGGCAAAGGGCGCGGTCGTGACCGCGGTACAGATAGTCATGGAGATCAGATGCGGGACCAAGAGAAGATTTTCGGGAAGGTTGCTATTCCAGCACTTCGTTCTCGTTGTTTAGGTTTTGGGGACGAAACCTCTTTTAAAGGTGATATGGTGTAATACCCATATTTTTCGCTTCCGTTTTGTTCGACTCTATCGACTCGTTGTGTCCGTCGATATTTTCTGGACTTGTTCTACTATTCACTTTTTGTTGTTCGAACGAGTTGCGGTATTGTTTTGGGTTAATCCATTTGTCGTTGTGACTTTTTCCGAATTTGGTTCCATGCCTATGAATCTTTTGTGAATGCATATCCTGTCGTCCTTACGAGATCACCTTTTGTATTGAGTTGAGGTGTGAACTTCGGAGTTGTTGTTTAATTCTTGTTGTTCGTCGTGATTCGAGTATGATTGTTCGATCGTTGTTGTCTCAGCTGCTGTGGTCCGATCGTTTGTTATCCGATTTTTGTTGATCTCGTATCGTGATCTTTTGAGCGTTCAGATCACTTCGTAATTTCCTTAAGTTCGGGAAATTAGCTTCGTATTCGACCTTCCAAACCTAGGGTGGGGTAATTTTGCATCTGTTTAGTAATTAACTCGCGTTCTGATTGCTGTACTGCTTGGGTTGGTCAACCGTATTGATTTTTATTCGTTGTGTTTTGTTATCGTTCTGGTATAACGATATGAATGGTAGCAGCTGCGTGCTGTATGTGAGCCATTGCAAGTCGTCGATAGTGGATAGCATGTATTATCTGAGTTTGTTTTTTGTTGTTCATTATATGCTTTAAGTTTCGGGGACGAAACTTCTTTTAAGGGGGGTAGTATGTAATACCCACAGTATCGATTTTCGGTAATTTTCTTTTTGGGCAGAAATCTATTTTAAAGGCTCGCTTGTGGCCATTCCGTCATTCTGAGAATGATTAATTCTGTACTTTTCGACATCCGAGTTCGTTTCGGTATCGCTTTGCTGAGTTCCGTGGTTTTTAGGCGACTTTTCCGCATTTGAGTTCGATTCTTACGAATCTCATTCGAAACTGTCGTTTCGTGTTTTCCGCAAGTCCGTTTAGCCTTGTTAGATGTGTTGTGAACTTCGGTTTGGTTATTCGATCATGTATCGTGATTTTTCGGATGTTCGGGCCGTTTTGTAATTTCCCAAAGTTTTGGGTATTTGTTTTCATACTCATTTTTAACCACCTCCGAGTTGTCGGAATCGCATGTTTGTTTAGCGCTTTCATTCGTTGTTGAGAACTCTTCATTAGCGCTATGTCGCACCTTTCGATTCATCGCATTTTGAGGTTGTTCGGAACTGATCGGGCAGCAGAAGGAATCTGCTGCCAGAATGCAGCATGTTACGGCCGTAATGTCCAGCATGTTACGGCCGTAATGGCCAGCATATTACGGCCGTAATGTACATGATGTTACGGCCGTAACAAGGACCTGTATTTCAGTCAGCGGACAGTGTTATTTCAGACAGTTTTACTCTTTTCCTTCCTCACGCGACGGGCAGAGTCTTGAGGCAATTCCAGGGCGATTCTTCACGGAAATTCATCAATCTTTCATCCTACAACATTATCATCAAGGTCTTGGTGTAGATTAACAACATCAAGTCATCCTTTTCCCCCTTGAATCGATGTAATCATCCTAGAACCCTATTTCGGGAATAATTGGGGTTTGTCTTGATTTCGTGATTTTAATCCGAAATTGTTGGTTCCCTTGTTGTTATCTAGTCTTGTTGATCATAACCCATGGTTGGAATTCCGTTTTTCATGAATTAAAGAGTCGATTCGTGTTCTTAGCCGTTTTGGGGGAAACCCTCGAACTTTCGTCATTTGACCCTCTAATTCGGCGGCTTTGAGTCGTGCTGTGGAATTTATTTTCATTGTTGTTATTTTCATTCGTAGTTTATCATCGCGGGTTATTGTTCGTCAGAGTTGGCGGGTTCGTGGATGGTTCGGGTCTTCTCACTTCGGTCGATTCTACGCGTTTGTTATTATCCGAGGCAAGTATCTTGCCCATACATTTCGTGTTTCGTATACATATTCGTTGATATTGGAACCAATTTACAATTTGAATGTTTTAATGAACTTTTAAAAATATCGGTATGTTCTCGATAATGGTTGTCTTTCAAAAGATAACTCGTATGCTTCATGGATTAATGTGCTTCCGGAATATGTGTGTTAGTTTTGTATGTTGGAAAATATTAAACATATTTAGTGTATTTAGTAGACCGTAATGATTTGCCGAGGATTGTGTATTAATATGTGTAAGTGTTCAGTGAATATGTGGCGTTGTGTGATATTAGTTGTTATTCCTTCGTAAGGAGGTTGTGGTGCTTGGTGTGGTTTGGTATTGGTATTTGCTTGTGGTTGTGTGACAATAGTTGTGAGTGTACGTCGACTAAAGTGGCCATTCTAGCGAAGTACCTAGCATTTGTATACATATTCTAGTATTCGAATTATGGCTTCCCGTGGCGTTGTGGATGATATGTGTATGTTCACCTAGGGACGGTCTGACGAGGCTTCTAGGGATACGTGTTGCCATGTGTGTACGTATCGCGAACTAGGGTTAACCACCCAGGGATGTTCGGTGGGGCTCTGCGGGGTACGGTGGCCGTAAGTCTCGTGCCAATGGTTAACTTTGAAATATTTTGTTGGAGAACTGTGATTTTTGGCGCATATTTCGTCTGATTAGAATGGCAGTCCAAATGGTATCGTACTTGGCTGGAATGGCACCAGTAAATATGTTGTGTTTGATTTGTCTCTTGGTTACGATAATTTGGTATGGTTACGTGAGTCATGTGGTTGCTCTGTGCATTGTAGCTCTGTGGTGTATCGAGTTCGACCGTATGGTTAAGTTGCAAAGTTGAGCTCTCTGATGTCGCTCGGTGAGACTGTTGTCATGGTAATGTTTGACACGGTGTAGTTTCCGCCGGGTTATTCTTGCGAGTATGTGATGTGGATGATTTGGGTCGTGGACCCCCGTGTTTGTGTTTTGAATGTTATGATTGGGTCATGGACTCCGTATTTTGCTATCGGAATCATATTTTTGAAATAAATAATTTTTGAGATGTGCCCCTAAGTGTTTCGAAAGGCTTGAGAATCCTTAAACTCCAAATGTTTTCAAAACTCCCGAGATCGTAAAATGTTCTGTAAGATGTATAATGGTTTTATTCCTATTTTTCATAAATCAAACTGTTTTGATCAAGCGAGTTATCTCGTGGAGTATATTCACGATTATTATTGTTCTTGGAGTATGTTGTGTATGGCTTGTATTTGTGTTTTAAACTTGCACTAGCAAAACAGTAGAGTTTTGCTAACCCCCGAGTATTCGGGGGGTGGATATCTGTATTATGTCCAGGTACTTGCAGGTTGCTGGGGAGCAATTCACGGGATTGTTACGAAGGATGATGGAAGGCGGCGATACTAATCACATGAAGACCTGTGTCGAGTATTTAGTGAAGTCCTGTTGTTTTGTCTCTTCGTGGTGGTATTTTCTGTTCTATGGAAATGTCGATGTATTCTAACCCATGCGTGGGTATGAGTTGTGAGAAAGAGTAATGTATGTTTGATGTGTATATTGTGGTAAAAGACCAAATCGGTCTAATGGTTCGTTATTCAGCCATGTCGGTATTTGTTGTGTTGTTATGTTTTCTGTATTTAGCCTGGTAGATCCTCACGGAGAGGGTCTGCGGCGCTGTAACATTCCCGAATGGTTTGGGGGTGTTACATCGGCTTGATTTGTAAGTACATTTGTAATTTCCAATGACGTTCTCGTCACCAAAAGCATGATTATTTCCTTGAAATAAATCATCTATCATTTAATTTGCTTCACAATTAATGTTTGGATTTATAGTGAAATATTTTGTATTTACTTACAAATTACTTACTCCTCTTCCCCCATATTGATTATATATTTAATCTGCACTGTGGGTCGTAGTTCTGGTCGAACAATATAGATACTCAGGACTGAGTATATACTCCTAGACTTCCACTAGGATGATGAATGAACCGAGTAGACTAATATGAATGTAATTCTCGAATTTATAGATAAATCTGTGTTCGAATGAGTGTGTTCGAATTAATTTTTAACCATCAACTTTAGGGGGCCTATTTATAGTTATAAGTTACTTTTCGCAAAGTGATGTGACCTTTCATCCCACCTTTAATCATGAACTAATGTGTTTGTTCATGAAAAGGTGTGATCCTTTATCCACCATTAAACATGAAACAATGCGACTTTTCATGAAAAGGTATGATCCATTTTCTATAATTAACCACCAAATGTGGCTATTCGCAAATGGTTGTGACCTAGTAACCACCAAACATTGTCTTATTTCAAGTATTATTTCTTGTAATTTAATTGCTCATTCATCCAAATTTGGATATGAACAAATAAGTACGTACAATATATCTACTCAAAATAAACACCATGTCGAATTATGGTTTTACTAGGATTTTTCATATCAAAATTTCCAACCGTTGTTGATATCTTCACGAAACCACTGAAATGGGAAGACTTTACAAGGATCACAAATTTGCTTTGTCTAAGAAAAGAATTTTAAGGAGTGTTGAAATAAAATAAATGTCAATTATTATTTTTATTTATGTGACTTTTATGTGTGTTGTTGTCGATGAGGAATGGATGTTGAACTGTCATCAATATATTCCAATTCCACATATTTGAACTCATAGAAAGGGTGAACTGATAACACTTATATTATTAGGTCTGTAGTGAAAACTAATTTAAATCATAATCTCTATACAAAAAGTGTATAGAAAAACATTTACAGACTTAATAGGGGACTCATTTTTCTCCACTTAAAAATCGAAAAATATTGTAAAATCGAATATTTTATCACTTTTCAATGTATATTATATATATATATATTACTACAATATAAGCATAAAGGAGGACGAAAGAAGATGAAGAAATTGAGCTTTTATTAGAATGAATTGTATCTACAAAGCTCTACCAAAGAGGTCTATTTATAGCTCAAATATACATGCTATACAACAAATTAATATTATTAATTATACAACACACTTGTCTTTATATTAGATATTTCGATCCAATAATTGATTGAATTATTGATTGTTGATCCCACATATCATTATTGATGATATTATAACACTCCACCTTTGAAATATCTTATATCATGATATCTCATTTGGAAGCATCACAAGCTTCCTCGTTAAAAACCTTATTAAGAAAAACCCAGTGGGATAAAAAGTTAATAAGTGAAAAAGAGTACAGTTGTATGCTCCCCCTCAACCCAGCATGGGTAGTTCTTCTTTAAAGATCTCGAAGATGATGCATTCCAATATTCTGAATGTGTTTCTTGAAAACATTCGTAGGGAGTGATTTTGTGAAGAGATCTGCCGCATTATCACAAGATCGAATATATTGGATGTCGATCTCTTTATTTCTTTCAAGTTCCTGAGTGAATGCGAAGAACTTTGGGGGGATATGTTTGGTTTTATCACTTTTGATGTAGCCTTGCTTCATTTGAAAAACACATGCAGAGTTGTCCTCGTATACTATTATTGGGCCGTTATCGGCTGGCAAGCCTGATGTTTCTTGAATATATTGTGTTACTGATCTTAACCATCTGCATTCTTTTCTTGCTTCATAAAGAGCTATTATCTCAGCATAGTTTGAGGAAGTAGTCACGATTGTCTGTTTTTGAGATCTCCAGGATATTGCAGTGCCTCTATATGTGAATACATATCCAATTTGTGACTTAAAATTATGTGGATCAGATAGATGACCTGCATCTGCATAGCCAAGCAAAACTGGTTTCGCATTGTTAGAATAAAACAAACCAAGATCAATCGTACCTCGTATATATCTGAATATATGTTTTATTCCATTCCAATGCCTCTTTGTAGGACATGAACTGAATCTTGCTAGTAAATTTACTACAAAAGCTATATTCGGCCGTGTACAATTAGCAAGATACATGAGGGCTCCAATTGTGCTAAGGTATGGTATTTCAGGACCAACTTCCTCTTCATTTTCTTCCTTTGGTCTGAATGGATCCTTTTCAATATTAAGTGTTCCGCCGACCATTGGGGTACTCAAAGGTGTTGTTTTGTCCATGTGGAATCTTTTCAACACCTTTTCTGTATAATTTGATTGGTGTACTAATATTCCATTTTTAGTATGTTCCATTTGTAGACCAAGGCAGAATTTTGTTTTACCCAAATCTTTTATTTCAAATTCTTTCTTTAAGTACTTCATTGCTTCCAAAATTTTTGCATTAGTTCCAATGATATTCAAATCATCAACATAGACAGCAATGATTACAAATCCGGATGTTGTTTTTCTTATAAAAACACAAGGGCAAATAGGTTTATTCACATAGCCTTCTTTAATCAAATATTCACTTAATCTGTTATACCACATGAATCCATATTGTTTCAGCCCTTATAAAGATCTCTGCAATTTAATTGTATAAATTTCTCTGGGTTTCGATGCTTCAGGCAACTTAAATCCTTCTAGAATTTTTATATATATCAGCATCAAGTGATCCATATAAATATGCTGTAACAACATCCATGAGATGCATATTAAGATTATAAGATACCGATAAACTAATTGAATAACGAAAAGTAATGGCATCCATAACAGGGGAATATGTTACCTCATAATCAATCCCAGGTCTTTGTGAAAAACCTTGTGCAACAAGACGAGCCTTGTATGTTACAATCTGGTTTTTCTCATTTCGTTTCCTTACAAAGACCCATTTATACCCAACAGGTTTCACATTACTAGGTGTGACAACAATCGGTCCAAACACTTTTCGTTTTTTAAGAGAATTTAGTTCGACATCTATTGCATCTTTCCATTTTGGCCAATCAGGTATATTTTGACATTCGAATATAGATATGGGTTTAGGATCGTCATCTCCAATTATTATATCACACGCAATGGAGTATGCAAAATCTCATCAATGTGATTATTTCTCCTGTTCCATAAATTCCCCGTATTAATATAATTAATAGATATCTCGAGATCATTTGTATTTTCAGTTTCATTTTCAATGATCTCCTTATTTACCTCAGCTTGTGTTTCAAGATGATCAAATTTTTCATCATTTTGTGATTCTTTAGCACATTCATTTATATTGGCTATTTTTCTTTTCCGGGGATTTTTGTCTTTGGAACCAACAGGCCTTCCACGCTTTAAGCGTGCTTTAGATGTACTTCTATTTTCATTTTCTTTTGGAATTTCAATCCGAGCAGGAGTATTAACAGCGGACACATGTGACTTTGTCACTTTTTCATATCAGTAAATGCATCTGGCAATTCATTTGCCAAACCTTGTAAATGTATAATTTTTCTTACATTTTCTTCCCATGATTTTGTATATGGATCTAATAATGATGGTACATACTATGTTATGTCCTTTTCCAGCTGTTTATTACCTCCCCCTAAGGTTGAGAATCCTATCTCATCAAAATAACAATCAGCAAATCTTACTTGAAAAACATCACCTGTTAGAGGTTCAAGAAATCTAATAATATAGGGTGAGTCATACCCAACATATATTCCCAACCTTCTTTGAGGTCCCATTTTTGTTCTTTGTGGGATAGCTATTGGTACATATACTGCACAACCAAAAAATTTTAGATGGCTCCTGACCAAGTGCAAGCTGATATGGAGTATATTTATGATTAGCACTTGGTCTTAACCTTATTAGTGAAGCAGCATGTAAAATCGCATGACCCCAAACAGTAACTGGTAGCTTTATTCTCATTATTAGTGGTCTAGCAATATATTGAAGGCGTTTAATTAACGATTCAGCTAAACCATTTTGTGTATGCACATGCGGAACAGGATGTTTGACTGTAATTCCAATTGACATACAATAATCATTAAATACTTGTGATGTGAATTCACCAGCATTGTCAACTCTCACATTCCGTATACTATAATCAGGAAATTGTGCCTTTAGTTTGATTATTTGTGCAAGGAATCTTGCAAATGCCATATCACGACTTTACAATAAACAAACATGTGACCATCTACTAGATGCATCAATTAAAATCATAAAATACCTGAAAGGTCCTGATGGTGGATCAATAGGTACACATATGTCACCTTGAATTCTTTCGAGAAATATAGGTGATTCCTTTTCAAGTCTGCCTGGTGAATGCCTTGTTATAAACTTTCCAAGAGAACAAACTTCACATAGTTTATTATTTTTTATGAGTTTTACACCTTTCATTGGATGACCATGTGTACTATTAATTATTTTTCTCATCATCATGGAGCCAGGATGACCTAGGCATTCATTTATCAATACTGTCGAAAAACCCATTTGAAAAGTACAAGGCCAAAACGCCAAAAACTCATCAGTTTCAAAAGTATACGTTAAGCCACCGCTTGCACGTACCGACAAAATAGTTTAGAAAACGACTTTCCAAAATAAACCCAAGTTCATAACATACTAGCAACCTATTTAAAGACATACTCGCAGCGGATATAACAAATAACTGAAAATACTTTTGCAGCGGAAAAATGACAAATAGTCAAAGTACTCAATTCATAATCACATGCCATAGCCAGTATCCTCCGAGAAGCTCATCTCTTCACGACCGCTACAAGCTCGATTTCCCAAGAACCTAAAAATAAAGTCCACGACGGGATCATCCATAATACTCAACAATGATAACGATCACATCACTTCAATAATTACATACCAATGAAATTACAAAGTAAGAATACGACCAATGTAAGCTTACCGTCATAACCTTACCAATTCGTGATAATCCTCATCAAAGTAATCCTCACCATATTCAACATCTCGTATTCTCAAAAACACACTGAATCGTACACAGACATTTGTATTGTATCCCAGACAATACCCAAGATTCTCAAAACATCATCATCACTCACTATTACGAAATATACTAACTCTGTCCAACCCAATCCATCGGATAATATCATCAGATCTCAACATGATAATCGATTTCCAATCAACAGACAAGTACCAAGAAGGAAATACGGAATGTACCTCAAGATACGCAATGCCACGATGAATCATGTCAGTCTAATCCGATATCAGATCAATACAACATACGGACATGGTCCTAACACAAGACCTACAAATGCACACTCACGTGGCAACATCAATATGCTCACAACAATAACAAAAATGTATACTTATGGTGATCCAACGATCCAGCGCACACAGCATAGATTCCCACGATGATGCTATTAGATCAACACATGGTGGATAACCGACAATATACATATGCACAACAACAACAACACATGGGTAATCCGATGATCCAGCATTCACTGCATAGATCCCAAGATGATCCCATCGGACCAACACGAGGTGGAAAAATTCGTCCAATGATCCAGCGCACGCTAGCTTAGATCCCAAGATGATCCCGTCAGATCAACACGAGGTGGATGTAACACCCACAAATCCTATTGGGTCATTACAGTGCCGTGGACCCCACGCCAGGAGATCCACCAGGCGAACATGACTAAATTACATCAAATTAACTAACAAGGGAGATCATAGTCCCTACTATGATATCCGACACAATATTCCGATAGGGAATTTCAACGACAAAAGTGGGCCTACATGGCCAAAAATGGAAATACAACCACACCCACGAGCATCTGCTCGAGTAATACACAATGACTATGACTGACAAACTCGAGAACAATCCAACCCACTGACCAACATGAACAACTCGGACTAGTATCGCTCGAATGACTCGTCTCCATCATCATGCCCCTGTGTCTCAACTCTCTCCTCGCAAGCACCTAAAACATGAAAACATGTTCCGCCCCCACGGGGTCAGTCATCCAGATAATGAACATCGAATACATGTATAATATGATATGCATCCAAAGGCAGAATGAAACGGTACAATGATAATAATAATACGAGATGCTCACAAACCAAGGTAAGAACCGAGCATTTGTGAAACACTATGCCCACAGCATACTATTAATACCTGTTCAACAGGTTAAAACATAAGTGCCCAACGGCGAATCATAATCATAGAGTACCATAATGAATTACACGACATGAACCAAACCAGAACTGAATTAATTATGAATCACAACGCCCGAAGGCTCCAATGAAATTATCGAGACAATCACAAAGGCCTGAAAGCCACTCAGCCGAAGCTGTCAAATATCACAATCACCTGAATCCAAAACAGCCCGAAGCTGTATCGATTAGGGCCGAAGCCACGGCACGAAGACGAATCACCATTAGGGTCGAAGCCATGGCACGAAGCCGTATCATAAATAGGGTCGAAACCACAACACGAAGCCATATCACAATTAGGGCCGAAGCCACGACACGAAGTCATATCACAATTAGGGCCAAAGCCACGGCACGAAGCCATATCACAATTAGGGCCGAAGCCACGGCACGAAGCCGTATCATAATTAGGGCCGAAGCCATGGCACAAATCCGTATCACAATTAGGGCCGAAGCCATGGCACGAAGCCGTATCACAATTAGGGCCGAAGCAATGGCACGAAGCCGTATCACAATTAGGGTCGAAGCCACGGCACGAAGCCGTATCACAATTAGGCCATCCAATGGTCGTGACCTACTGAATTGTAGGTGTTGGAAACCCAACCGCATAAGTTCAAGCCCCAAACTTACCCATAATGAGCACTAGCCGAGACTAGCCTCCAAAACATAATTAATCACAAACGGCAACGATCTGAAGATTACCGAATTCACAAGAAAGATAGTGTGTTGCCTTGAGTCGGACAACACGACGATAGTAACTCATGGATGGGCACCGTCCTCGGCGGTCCCAATTCAATACCTCGATTACCTTAGAATGGTAAATCGATAACAACGACACAACGAATGGGAACTATCCTCGACAGTCCCAATTTAATACCTCGATTGCCTTAGAATGGCCAACCGATAACAATGATGCAGCGGATGATTCAATACCTCGATTACCTTAGAATGGTCAATTGATAACAACGACACAACGGATGGGAACTATCCTCGATAGACCCAATTCAATACCTCGATTGCCTTAGAATGGCCAACCGATAACAATGATACAATGAGTAATTGAGCACCTCGATTGCCTTAGAACGGCCAATCGATAACAATGATACAATGAGTAATTGAGCACCTCGATTGTCTTAGAACGGCCAATCGATGACAATGATACAATGAATGATTGAACTCCTCGATTGCCTTCGAACGACCAATCAATGACAATGATACAATGAATGATTGAACTCCTCGATTGCCTTAGAACGGCTAATCGATAACAATGATACAATGAATGATTGAACTCCTCGATTTCCTTAGAACGGCCAATCGATAACAATGATATAATGAATGCCTCAGCACCTTTAATCGGCTACAGACGATGAAGATGAGAACGAATACGACAATGCCTTCAATCGGCCAATACAAAATGAATGACAGGACGCCAACATTAATAACAATGATTACAACAATGTCTTAGATCGACATCAATATTAGCAATCACAATCAATACATCGATACTGCGAACCGGCGATCGACAATAACATTAACAACGAGTATCCCAATGCCTTGAACCGGCCATTAATGAATGATAATAAACATTTGGCATAATTGCCGAAGAGTATCGTATCGAACGATCCCCTAATATCAATGAACTTATGAAGAGACTAAGTCTCGGAATGATACAACACATTCATACACATATATGATAACATTAAACTCATTGACTAGTACAAGTATAAAACTTGCTTCAACTGAAGGCGATGAAATCCTTCCACGAACAACGAACGGCGTCCTCCGATAAACACAAGTACTCGAACAACCTTGAATGAAATACAATTCATTCAATAACACAGTATCAATCGAAATCAACATAACGACCGAAAGAAACTCTTTGAGACATTTAATCGAACACTAAATGTTCAAAGTTCCTCAAGAACCTAAGAATCATCAATCGAGTTGAACGAATCGAAGATATGGATATACAATCCATAGAATACGATTAATAATGTTCACTAGCATCAACCGATTCATCAAATTCGGACGAACAACAAAAATCAAGAAGAAATCCTGAAAATCAAATTCTATGAGATTTCAAGAAATTACCTCGATCCGACAAAGAACAATGATTTGATATTGATATAATCGACAAGAATCCTCAAAAACGCTTAGAAATCGAGTGGAATCGACCAAAAACTCCACTACCCGATTTTTCCCGTCGCCAGCCGCTTCCCGGGGTGGAGAAATGATGAAAAAATGAGGTCTGGCCGGTCACAGCCTATATATGACCGACAGGGTTACGGCCGTAACCGGCAGGGCCTGACGGCCGTAACCGTCATTCGTCAAAATCCGCCCAGCGCCTACCGATCGCTTACGGCCGTAACCGACAGGGCCTTACGACCGTAACTCGACACTTACGGCCGTACCCGGCAGGTCTTTACGGCCGTACCCGGCAGGTCTTTACGGCCGTAACCGGCATTCGTCCGAACACTGCCTGGCACCCGTATGGCCGTAACTAACAGCCCTTACGGCCTTAACCGGCATTCGTCCAGCCATGTCTGCCGAGCACGTACGTCCGTAACCGGCACCTTACGGCCGTAACTCGGCCAGGCCAGGCCCTGCTCCAAGAAGTGCGGCCGTGACTCGGCCGGACGACCCCGAAACCCGAACCTGAATATGAATCGAAGATATGGTTACGAAGTACTCGCAAAGACGAATCCAAGCGCTAAGAGAAGACATGATTCCGACCACCCGAAGGCTTGAAATTCGACAATGGAAAGTAATTACCCCAAACTTTGGGAAATTACGAAAATAGCCCAAAACGTCCGAAATACACGATACATGATCGAAACACCAAGCCAAAGCTCGCAACATGAATAATAACATTAAATGAACTTACGAGAAACTCGAAACAACAGTTTCAGACGTGATTTGCAAGAATCAAACTCAAGTGCGGAAAAGCCGTTTAAGAACACGGAACTCAAAGAAACGATACCGAAATGAACTCTGATGACAAAAAGTGAAGAATTAAATAGTCTCGGAATGACGAAATGGTCACAACATAGTCGCTAAGATGGACTTCCGCCAAAAAAAGAAAATTACCGGAAAATCGAAATTGCGGATATTACATACTACCCGCCTTAAAAGAAGTTTCGTCCCGAAACTTAAAACAAGTAGGGAGAAGCAATATCCCTCCAGAAAAAATCAACGATATACACAAGAACAAGAATGATCACAATGAATGATAATGAATCGAAATCCAACAAGGATCAAGAATGACTCACCGGGGTGAAATGATAACGTAATGAGTGATAGCTCAAATGAAATGATTGGAACCATTGTTCCGTGTGAAGTGAATGATTAGTTTGATAATTATAAGCCTCAATGTGATTGATATATTATGAATGAATCATATGAATGAATGAACGACAAATGAAATGAATGATTATACTATTACCGAGCAAGAATTAACTTGTTCAAAACCGGTGATGAATGTCCTTACCTCAGGCTCTCGAAGCCTGATAGGACCCCTTGGATGATGCACGGTCTGGAGTAACAAAATCCCTCGAGGCTTGTGAGCCCTCTCGAGATCTACCGGCACTAGAACTCCTACAGTATTTCTGAAG
The DNA here is from genome assembly GCA_033398695.1 of Orobanche coerulescens. NCBI lineage: Eukaryota > Viridiplantae > Streptophyta > Magnoliopsida > Lamiales > Orobanchaceae > Orobanche > Orobanche coerulescens. The sequence continues at coordinate 143,894,762 of CM065813.1, read as the reverse complement.
GTGTCCCTGTCTCCCACACAGAAAACAAACAACGGCCTGCATCGAGCACCGGGTACTGCGATGTCCTATAGTATCACAGTTAAAGCAAACAACAGTCGAACTCATCGTCTGAGAAGAAAATGCTCTCCCAGCACGAAGACGACTAGAAAACGATCTCTTGGACGTCGGAGTCTGATGTCCCTCTGACAGTTCTTTCCATACCGAGGCGGGAAAGTCACATGATAATTACAGATCCCGTATGAAGATCGCATTAAAGATAAAATGAGGAAACATGATTATCTGATGAAATTCCTGAAATGATTACCTTGAACAAGGTAACAAGGTTGAACATTCGATCCGCAAGATCAACAACTGAACCGTGAGATAGACTGGATGATTAATGAATTAACTGAACAATGAGATTGACTGAGTGATGAATGAATTAACTGAGCAATGAGATTGACTGAGTGATGAATGAATTAACTGAACAATGAGATTGACTGAGTGATGAATGAATTAACTGAACAATGAGATTGAGTGAGTGATGAATGAATTAACTTAACAGTGAGATTGACTGAGTAATGAATGAATTAACTGAGCAATGAGATTGACTGAGTGATGAATGAATTAACTGAACAATGAGATTGACTGAGTGATGAATGAATTAACTGAACAATTAGATTGACTGAGTGATGAATGAATTAACTGAACAATGAGATTGACTGAGTGATGAATTAATTAACTGAGCAATGAGACTGACTGAGTGATGAATGAATTAACTGAACAATGAGATTGACTGAGTGATGAATGAATTAACTGAACAATGAGATTGACTGAGTGATGAATTAATTAACTGAGCAATGAGACTGACTGAGTGATGAATGAATTAATATGATCGACAAGATAAAAATGATGATTGAGGATTATTAACTGATGAATGAGTTGATCTTTAATGCTTACACAGGTCACACGTGCTCCAAAACAATTAGTCATGAATAAATCGTAACACTAATGTCACATATAGGTTTCAACAAAGCATGTATAATTAATGACATAATTAATGTATGAACATAAAGAGAATCGAGTCCTTACACAGGTCATACGAAGCTTCGAGGTCTCGCGATACTAGCCTTCACTGACGACGACTCGATGAATGAATGACTCGTGCAGTCGTACTAATATTACGACTCACAAAACCCGACTATCGAGATTGTCATAACCTGACAGTCCCACTACTACCGCATCGGTAGAGCTACATAACTCACATATCAGGGTATCTCACAACCCAAATCTCTGATACCATCTTCTGTAACACCCCCAAATCCTATTGGGTCATTACAGTGCCGTGGACCCCACGCCAGGAGATCCACCAGGCGAACATGACTAAATTACATCAAATTAACTAACAAGGGAGATCATAGTCCCTACTATGATATCCGACACAATATTCCGATAGGGAATTTCAACGACAAAAGTGGGCCTACATGGCCAAAAATGGAAATACAACCACACCCACGAGCATTTGCTCGGGTAATACACAATGACTATGACTGAAAAACTGGAGAACACTCTAACTGACTGACCAACATGAACAACTCGGACTAGTATCGCTCGAATGCCTCGTCGCCATCATCATGCCCCTGTGTGTCAACTCTCTCCTCGCAAGCACCTAAAACATGAAAACATGTTCCGCCCCCACGGGGTCAGTCATCGATATAATGAACATCAAATACATGTATAACATGATATGCATCCAAAGGCAGAATGAAACGGTACAATGATAATAATAATACGAGATGCTCACAAACCAAGGTAAGAAAAGAGCATTCATGAAACACTATGCCCACGGCATACTATTAATACCTGTTCAACAGGTTAGAACATAAGTGCCCAATGGAGAATCATAATCATAGAGTACCATAATGAATTACACGACATGAACCAAACCAGAACTGAATTAATTATGAATCACAATGCCCGAAGGTTCCAATGAAATTATCGAGACAATCACAAAGGCCTGAAAGCCACTCAGCCAAAGCTGTCAAATATCACAATCAGCTGAAGCCAAAACAGCCCGAAGCTGTATCGATTAGGGCCGAATCCACGGCACGAAGCCGTATCACCATTAGGGCCGAATCCACGACACGAAGCCGTATCACAATTAGGGCCGAAGCCACGGCACGAAGCTGTATCACAATTAGGGCCGAAGCCACGGCACGAAGCTGTATCACAATTAGGGCCGAAGCCACGGCACGAAGCCGTAACACAATTAGTGCCAAAGCCACGGCACGAAGCCGTATCACAATTAGGGCCGAAGCCATGGCACGATGCCGTATCACAATTAGGCCATCCAATGGCCGTGACCTACTGAATTTTAGGTGTTAGAAACCCAACCGCATAGGTTCAAGCCCCAAACTTACCCATAATGAGCACTAGCCGAGACTAGCCTCCAAAACATAATTAATCACAAACGGCAACAATCCAAAGATTACCGAATTCACAAGAAAGATAGTGTGTTGTCTTGAGTCGGCTAACACGACCATAGTAACTCACAGATGGGAACCGTCCTCGGCAGTCCCAATTCAATACCTCGATTACCTTAGAATGTTCAATCGATAACAACGACACAACGAATGGGAACTATCCTCGGCAGTCCCAATTCAATAGCTCGATTGCCTTAGAATGGCCAACCGATAACAATGATGCAGCAGATGATTCAATACCTCGATTACCTTAGAATGGTCGATCGATAACAACGACACAATGGATGGGAACTATCCTCGACAGACCCAATTCAATACCTCGATTGTCTTAGAATGGCCAACCGATAACAATGATACAATGAGTAATTGAGCACCTCGATTGCCTTAGAACAGCCAATCGATAACAATGATACAATGAGTAATTGAGCACCTCGATTGCCTTCGAACGTATAATCGATGACAATGATACAATGAATGATTGAACTCCTCGATTGCCTTAGAACAGCCAATCGATAACAATGATACAATGAATGATTGAACTCCTCGATTGCCTTAAAACGGCCAATCGATAACAATGATACAATGAATGATTGAACTCCTCGATTGCCTTAGAACGGCCAATCGATAACAATGATACAATGAATGATTGAACTCCTCGATTGCCTTAGAACGGCCAATCGATAACAATGATATAATGAATGCCTCGGCACCTTTAATCGGCTACCGACGATGAAGATGAGAATGAATACGACAATGCCTTCAATCGGCCAATACAACATGAATGACATGACGCCAACATTAATAACAATGATTACAACAATGTCTTAGATCGACATCAATGTTAGTAATCACAATCGATACATCGATACTGCGAACCGGCGATCGACAATAACATTAACAACGAGTATCCCAATGCCTTGAACCGGCCATTAATGAATGATAATAAACATTTGGCATAATTGCCGAAGAGTATCGTATCGAACGATCCCCTAATATCAATGAACTTATGAAGAGACTAAGTCTCGGAATGATACAACACATTCATACACATATATGATAACATTAATCTCATTGACTAGTACAAGTATAAAACTTGCCTTAACCGAAGGCGATGAAATCCTTCCACGAAAAACGAATGGCGTCCTCCGATAAACACAAGTACTCGAACACCTTGAATGAAATACAATTCATTCAATAACACAATATCAATCAAAATCAACATAACGACCCAAAGAAACTCTTTGAGACATTTAATCGAACACTAAATGTTCAAAGTTCCTCAAGAACCTAAGAATCATCAATCGGGTTGAACGAATCGAAGATATGGATATACAATCCATAGAATACGATTAATAATGTTCACTAGCATCAACCGATTCATCAAATTCGGACGACCAATGAAAATCAAGAAGAAATCCCGAAAATCAAATTCTAGGAGATTTCAAGAAATTACCTCGATCCGACGAAGAACAATGATTTGATGTTGATATAATCGACAAGAATCCCCAAAAACGCTTAAAATCGAGTGGAATCAACCAAAAACTCCACTCCCCGATTTTTCCCATCGCCAGCCGCCTCCCGGGTGGAGAAATGATGAAAAAATGATGTCTGTCCGGTCACAGCCTATATATGGCCGATTCTGGTTACGATCAGAATCGGCAGGCCTTACGGCCAGAATCGCATTCGTCCAAACATGCACGGCACCTGCAGACGGCCGAATCGACCCTTACGGCCGTAACCGGCATTCGTCCAGCTATGTCTGCCGAGCACGTACGGCCATAACCGGCACCTTACGGCTGTAACTCGGCCAGGCCAGGCCCTGTTCCAAGAAGTGCGGCCGTGACTCGGCCGTGGCCACTCCGACGGCCCGGACGACCCCGAAACCCGAACCTGAATATGAATTGAAGATATGGTTACGAAGTACTCGCAAAGACGAATCCAAACGATAAGAGAACACACGATTCTGACCACCCGAAGGCTTGAAATTCGACAACGGAAAGTAATTACCCCAAACTTTGGGAAATTACGAAAATAGCCCAAAACGTCCGAAATACACGATACACGATCGAAACACCAAGCCAAAGCTCGCAACATGAATAATAACATTAAATGAACTTACGAGAAACTCGAAATAATAGTTTCAGACGAGATTCGCAAGAATCGAACTCAAGTGCGGAAAAGCCATTTAAGAACACGGAACTCAACGAAACGATACCGAAACGAACTCTGATGACAAAAAGTGCAGAATTAAATATTCTCGGAATGACGAAATGGTCACAACATAGTCGTTCAGATGGACTTCCGCCGAAAAAAAAGAGAATTACCGGAAAATCGAAATTGCGGATATTACAGTGGACATACGACAACAATGCACAAATGCATGATAACGACAATACATAAATGCATGACAACAATGATAAAAGAATGTATCACAACATGATCGACACCAAATGATAAAAAGGATTAGAGTACTTGTCCGATCCTTCGAGAGTAATCTCAATGTCAAAACCATCTCCAATGATTATCCTCAATATTCGACGATCCAAAATACCACGGACTATAGATAACTCATATCCTCGTCTTTACCAAAATATATCCTCGATACCCAAGTATGCCAATAACAAATGTAAATCATATATGTTGCTACCCAAAATATTATCCGGAGATAGATATTGCTGGAATGGATGGGATAGCAAACAAATGCAAGAGCACTTCCGTGAGAAAGATAAATAACACAAGATTTGCCGGGGTTGTTAGTCCCGGGCTTGAATGCTCTCGCGAGATATTATTAATACCGATATTCGGGGATACAAGTACTAATGTAAGAATACAATTACAATGAGATAAAGTTTCTTGTTATCTTAGCTAGTGAGCGTGTAGATTGCCGGAAGAACCAGATTTGATGCTCTGTGAGTTCTTGTAACAAAGGTGATGAACAGTCGCGGCGGTGAGAGATCGACCGCCTCTCACGGCGAGTATTTAGCTGGATGTTTGGGCTTCTGGGCTTATGAATCCCTTGGAATCTGCCTAGTGGAGACTTGCCGCTTCTGCCGATCGTCTTCTGGACGAGAGATTTGGAGAGAGAAGTCCTGAGATGGATTCCGGTGAGATAGCCGGGAGCTTGATGATATGTGTGTTCTTCAGTATTTCCGTGGATGTATCGGAATGTGAGAGAATGTGAACTTTTGGTGGAATGTATTTCGGACGTAAGTCAAATGAATTCCGAACCGTATATTCGTGAATCGGGAACCTTTTTTCAGTAGGAGGAGGTTCTCTATTTATAGGAGCTTGAATACGCCGGGCGATCGCCTTTACTGCAATATAATAATCGGGCGATCGTCTTTTAGCACATGGGCCTGTCCCCTCAAAGTCTGCAGGAGTTGCTGGCAGTCAACTGTGCGGTCCAATGGGGAGCTTACACGCGTCCTGAGTTGCTGTCGCGGGTGGTCCCACTGACAACTTTCGGCGCGCATGCTAGTAGGTGAGGTAGGTGACAGGCTGTGGTCTTTTGGTCTTGTCTGTCAGCAAAAGATCTTTATCTGCTGGCGAAGATCTTGTCAGCGCCTTTGGTGGATCTGCACGTGGGTGCTTTCCTGAGATCCAGTCCTTGATGACTTTGGCGGACGATCGTCTCTGCTCGGGGCGTAGGTCGATTGCCCTTAGCCGGTCACTAGAGCAGATCGCCAGCTGCCAAAGGGCGATCGCCCTGGGAGTCGATCGCTAGGTACCTGATGGTGGTTTGATATCTTCGACTTGGCGAGCTAGTCATGGTTTGACTGGAGTTGTCTTGGTCGCTCGGCCTTATAGTCGATCGCCTGTCGGGATGAATAAATCGTGACACAACAATTGCCCCCCGGCTCGCTCATACGTTGGAAACGTGGGGTGAGGTGGCTTTCTTGGCGATCGCTGAATTTTTGACGAGCGACTAAGTGTTTTATTGAACTGGCGATCGTCTTTGAGCTGATATATCCTGAGTTTCGGACGACCTGGTTGGCCGCTGAACTGCGCGGGAAAAAGCAACGGGCGTTGAAAAGTCTCCGCGCACGTGTCGGGCTTCTATTGGAGGACGCCAACGGTCATTAATGACTCCTCCGACGCGTCTCGAAAAGACGCGTACGCGGGTCTCGAGGGTCAACCAGTGCGCCGTTTGAGATCCGACCCCTGAGGTTTTCTCTTATTGCAATCGGGTCCCTGCCTTCTCCTATAAAAGGGGGCGCGGGGCTGCAGTCTCACTCACGCGTGCTTTTTTTTGGAGAAAGAAGGACCTGCTGCCGAATTTTCTGAAGATCTAAGTGCCGATCATCGATCGATTTCACTTTAGGGTAAGAAAAATCCTTATCTTCCTTTCTAACTCTGAAAATGGCCGGAACCTCATCATCGTTTGGAGCGGGAACCAGTTCTGCCGCCGGGACATCGGTGCCAGGAGAAACTTCTTCCGTCTTCCACCAGACGGCGGTGAAGCAATTCGAGCCGGAATCGACCTACTGGGTTGCTAGGAGTCGGTCCGAGGAGAGACGATCGCAGATCGAGAGAGATCTGGCGATCAGGGCTTAGTGGGAGCAACATAGTGATTTTGGACGGGCCTATAGGGCCTTTGCTGAAATAATGGAGAGATTGGCCGGTCCTACTCCGCGATTCGATTTCAGGGGATATTCGGTCGCTTATCCCTATGTGCTCCCCAAGCGGTCGCAGTATCGTGCCGCGCAGCGATCGTTGTGGTCGCTCGGCCAAATACGGAGCTCGACGACCAGGAGAGATCTGGCCGTCTGGAGGACAAGATTCCATGTTCCTTCAGATGTGGACTTGTTCGCGCCCGCGGAGAATGAACGAGCCGACCAGCCTCTGATGGGTATGGTCGCAGTGAGTGAGGCCGTTATGGAGGCCGGGCTACGCTTCCCTCTGTCCTTTGTGGTCTCCCATCTGTTGGCCGCTTGGAATGTGGCGCCACTTCAGCTGACGCCGAACGCATGGCTCCAAATCATCTGCACTTTCACCCTATTCGGCGGTCACCGCCTGTACCGCCTCCCGTCGCCGTTGGAGATGAATCATTTGTTTAAACTGACGGCTCACAGAGGGTTGGTCGGCGGTTACCATATTCAAGGCCGATCTGGTCGGGTGATTCATGGAGTCCCAAATAAGATACGGGGCGATCAGACGAAGTGGTTCTGGGTCGCCGGCAAGTGGAGAGCTTCGGCGAGCGACAATCCCACGGGCGAGCTGGAGATCCCCACCGAATTTCGGGAGAGGAATCCCGGTAAGGGTTTAGACTCTCCCTTCTTTTGGATGCGATTTGGACTGATCTAATTTGATTCCTGTTTTGCAGGCTTCCATATCCGTGATCGAGGAGCCGCCTTCGACTTTCTCGTTGTTTGGGAGCGAATTAGGAGCTTGTCGGACGACGACCTAGACGCCACTCGGATCAACAAGGAGAGTCGCTGGTTGTCGGCTCGACTATTCCGTTTCCCGAGACATCTCGCGGTGCCAGGTATGAGCTTCTGCGATCTTCACTTTCTAGGCGATCGCCTTACTTGAGGAAAGTGTCTGACCGTTAGTCGATCGTCTTTAACTGCAGAGGTTCGTTTCCCTCGCTTTTTGGAGCCTCCGGCGGAGATCGCTATGTCGAACCCAGGAGTCCTAGGCCGTCTTCACGCGAAGAGGTCGACTCGGGTTCCACCCGTCGCATTGCCTATAGTTCCGGAGGCGGAGCCTCGTGCGGAGCCGGAGCCTCGCGTAGAGCAGGTCGTGGTTGAGGAGGAAATTCCGGAGGAGGGGCTTCGGGCGAATCGCAAGAGGCCGAGGCCGGAAGCAACTTCGTTTCATGCCCCGGGCGATGAAGTGCCGATCGCCGCGCCTCCGATCACCATCGTTGCTCCGGGGCGCGAGCCGCCCTCTGCGGCTTTTCTGCGGGAGACGGCGATCGCGGATGCGGAAACTCCTCGAGGGAAACCGTTTTTCGGTCGGGATCGCGAGAAGGCTGAGAGGTAGATAGCATTTCTGTGTTGACAATTTCATCTGCGTAGGAGTTGTACTAACTTAGCTGTTTTGATGCAGGATCCATCGCGCAGATCCTTCTTGTCCACCGATGGTCGTGGATTTCCTGGCGAGCCGATCTCCTCGCCATTCCTGTGATATTCCTCCCTATGTTAGCAAGGCTGCTTCCGCCCTGCCGAAGGCGTGGACAACTGATCTGGATGCGATCGCTCGCGGCGATCGTCGAGTTCGATGCATGCTGTTGTCGCCCTTTCTCTTCAGACGGCGACCATGGCCTTCCAGGCTGCTCAGGAGTTTGAGGGGAGGCCCTCCACTATTCGCCTTCAGGAGGATCTCGAGGCGGCTCGGAAAGAGAACGCCGAGTTTGCTGATAAGATCGTGGCGATGGAGAAGGACTCCTTGGAGGCGGCCAAGCGGGCGAGCCATGAGCTTGAGCTGGAGAAGAAGGAGACTGAGAAATTCCGAATGGCGGTCGACCGATTTCGGGACCAGATGCAGAGTGCCGTCCAGGCGAGGAATGTTGCTGAGGAGGAGGCCGATCGCCAGAAGGTGACGATCGCTCGGTGAGCCAAGTGGCGGAGGCGAAAGAGAAGGTTGCTGCGAGGAGGCCGAGCTCCGTGGATCGCAACAGCGATGGCCGAGCCGAGAGGAGAGGTTGAGGCGACCAAGGCCGATCCCTTCCAAAACTTGGAGTATGTCGTGAGTTCGCCTATTACTTGGCGTTCCGACTCGATCCGAGCGGCTAAGAAGGGAGGCTTGGAGGTCGGTCCTCTAGCCGAGAAGTTCAAGTCATATGCATTGGAGCATCCTCTCCATTCGGCTTTCTCCTTGCCGATCTTGGACTCAGCGGACATCGGCGTGATTTGAGCCGGTATCCGTCTCAGACAGTCTTGCTCATCCCGATGCTCGGAAGATGAGGGACCGCGCCGAATGCGATGGCGAAGGCCGGCGGGGCCTGAGGCGCTTCCTTTACGCTTTTAGCTTACTTTCTTTGTAGTTTGTAGCTTTCTCTTGTAGCACTTAGGCCTTCGGGCGATCATGTACTCCGATTTTTCAAGTAATGAAATGAGCATTTGTCTTTCTGACTTCACTTGAATGAATGGTTATTTTTAAATCTTTGTTAGACTTTGTACAAATGTGTGAGGAGAGATCGTTGCGAGGTAGTTCCAAATGAATTGATAAACTCATAAAGATAACTTTTTTTACAACAAATTCGATCGCTGCACTATATCTGAAAAAATGACGATCTCCGTATGCGGTTGAATAGCGACGATCGTCGTGAAGGTAGTCCGCACTCTTATTGCCCCTTGTTTTTATTCACTTAGTGGAAGTAAGGGGATGAAAATAATTCCTTGAGTGAGCGGTCTTCAATTTTGTCGAATCTCTGGGACGGTCGTCCATCTTGAGGAACCGTGCACGATCGCGGAGTTCAATGGACCGACTCCTTTATCATGTCTTGATGCGCGAAGACATTGAGTGTCTCGTGACTCACTTTATTATGAGGGTCCTCCGTTAGGCTGCGCCTCGCCTCGTATTTAAACGAAGGCGTGCGGTCTTGGTCTAGAGGAGTCCTTGCGCGGGCCTCGGATGAATCAACTCCATGCCCGCGGCTTGTTAGCTCTGCTTCCACCTCGGCCACCATGGAGATGGCCGACCTCGGCGGTGTACGTTGAGACGGGGTTGTGGCACGTCGCATTGTCCGGTTCACCATGTCGATGATGAACCTTTGAGGGCGAGCGATCGTGTCCATCGATTTATTTTGGAGGGCCCTCGGACTACGCCGGCCTCGTATTTAAACGAAGGGCGGGCGATCTTGGCCTAAAGGGACCTTGCATGGCCTAAGCAATGGAATCATCGACCACGGGACCATGGTTGCACTCTTCCACCTTGGATCGTCATGTAGATGCCGACCTTCGACGGTGTACGTTGTGCGGGGAGGCGATCTCGTGCCTTAGTCCATCGTGTTAGACGGTGAACCGCAAATGGCGATCGAGTCCTCCGGTTTCTTAAATAAGGAGGGAGATCGGGATGACTTCCGTGGTCTCCTTCTCTTGATTGAAGCATATAGAGACGGTCGCCGAGGTTGATCCAGGGTCGGCTCGTATGAGCTTCCCACTGCTTTGCGTTCGACTCGGACGATCGTCTATTGAGATAGGCGGGGCTTCGGCTAAACCAATAAGTCGTCCAACTTGCCCTCCTCGAGCAGTCTCAGAGTACATTTGAGGAGGTCGCGGCAATTGTTGGTGCCGTGGCCGGACTCTTGTGGTAGGCACAATATTGATTGTTGTCCAGGTGACCGCGGTCCCTTATCGCCTTTGGCTTTTTGAGCTCTTCGTGCCCCTTGATGGAATAGAAAATATGTGCCGGAGTTCTGTTGAACGTATGGAGGAGATGGGCTTCCATGTCCTCGAAAGCCTTGAGATCTCCGGGTGTCTTGGCGATCGCCTTATTTGCTTTGGCGATCGCTATCTTCTGGGCCGGAGGTGGCGTTTCCTCGTCTAAGCGGAGGGTGAGTAGCCTTTGCCTGGCCAGGAAGTTGGCAGCTTTAGCGCGGAAGATCGTGTAAGTTGGGGGGATATCCTTGGAGAGGTGTCTGAACATGGGAGAGTGACCGTGGAATCCCCCCATGACCGAATAGAGAGCGAGCTCATCACTGACGGGTTCGCCGGTGAGGATGATTTCGTCTACCCGGTCGATGTAATCTGCGTCAGTTTCGTCCTTCCCCTGCTTGATTTTTATCATGCGGTGGGGGCCTTCTGGTCTGGCGACCTTGCTGGCGAAGTATGACGTGAAGTCATTCGCCAGTTTCTTAAAAGAGGTGACCGATCGTGGTGGTAGTGAGACGTACCACTTATGGGCCAGATCGCCCAATGTCAGCGGGAAGATCCGGCACTTGGTTGCATCAGACGCCCCACACCCAGTCATGTAAATTCGGAATTTACTCAGGTGGGTTTCGGGGTCCGATCTCCCCTTATACAGAGGTGTTTTAGGAGGAGCGATCGTTGGTTGTATGGGGGCAAGCTCGATGTGGACCGCGAGTGGCTCGGTCGGACCGGCGATCTTCTTGCTGGTGCTTGCCCCAGTGTCCAAGAGTGCTCTCATCTCGTCGAGCTGGCGTTGCATGGCGGCCATCGCCGTGGCCTGACTGTTAGCGGCTCGGCGATTGGAGCGGGAGCCGAGGCGATTGAGTACTGAGTCCCTGGCGATCGGGGCGGGAGTCAGATGGCTGATATGCGTTCGTTTGAGGTGAGTAGGACGAACACCTGGTGACGGATTCGGATTCCGTATTTTCAAGGTTGAACAGAGTGCCCGGCCACGGGATGGGTCGCGTCCCAAGCGATCGAATATGGATCCGTCCGGTCGTGCGAGAGCCTTTCCTCGCGAATTGGGGCTTTTGACGATCGCTCGTTCGAGAGCCCATTGAATTTCCGTTTTCCCATGCGGCGGATGATCGAGGAGTTATCGCGGTGGCGCGCATGCTCTCCGTCGCTCCTCCAGGATGGCCATAGCCTCCTCGATCATTCCTCGGTTTGGAATTGATCGAGTGAGAGGTTGGGGCCATCTCTCGGATGCGGGATCGAGAGTCTCGCGTTGCCGCGGCTTCCCCTGTCGTCAGGGGTTCGGATTGAGCCGGATATGGTGTCCGTGGTTCGTAGAGCACTTGCTTGATGTACCGGCGGATGTCATGATTCTGAAGGTTTTCTTTGAAGTGCAGTGAGTGTCACTTCAAGTATATGCCCCGAGAACAGTGAGTGTTCTTCGGGACGGTAGAAATAAAAGTTTGAGGGTTAGATACCCTCCTTCTAGCGCCAATTGTTGCTACCCAAAATATTATCCGGAGATAGATATTTTTGGAATGGATGGGATAGCAAACAAATGCAAGAGCACTTCCGTGAGAAAGATAAATAACACAAGATTTGCCGGGGTTGTTAGTCCCGGGCTTGAATGCTCTCGCGAGATATTATTAATACCGATATTCGGGGATACAAGTACTAATGTAAGAATACAATTACAATGAGTGTAAAGTTTCTTGTTATCTTAGCTAGTGAGCGTGTAGATTGCCGGAAGAACCAGATTTGATGCTCTGTGAGTTCTTGTAACAAAGGTGATGAACAGTCGCGGCGGTGAGAGATCGACCGCCTCTCACGGCGAGTATTTAGCCGGGATGTTTGGGCTTCGGGCTTATGAATCCCTTGGAATCTGTCTAGTGGAGACTTTCCGCTTCGCCGATCGTCTTACGGACGAGAGATTTGGAGAGAGAAGTCCTGAGATGGATTAGGTGAGATAGCCGGAGCTTGATGATATGTGTGTTCTTGAGATTTCCATGGATGTATCGGAATGTGAGAGAATGTGAACTTTTGGTGGAATGTATTTGGACGTAAGTCAAATGAATTCGAACCGTATATTCGATGAATCGGGAACCTTTTTCGGAGGAGAAGGTTCTCTATTTATAGGGCTTGATACGCCGGGCGATCGCTTTCTTGCAATATAATAATCGGGCGATCGTCTTTTAGCACATGGGCTGTCCCCTCAAAGTCTGCAGGAGTTGGCCGCGCCAATCAGGCGGTCCAATGGGGAGCTTACACGCGTCTGAGTTGCTGTCGCGGGTGGTCCCACTGACAACTTTCGGCGCGCATGCTAGTAGGTGAGGTAGGTGACAGGCTGTGGTCTTTTGGTCTTGTCTGTCAGCAAAAGATCTTTATCTGCTGGCGAAGATCTTGTCAGCGCCTTTGGTGGATCTGCACGTGGGTGCTTCCCTGAGATCCAGTCCTTGATGACTTTGGCGGACGATCGTCTCTGCTCGGGGCGTAGGTCGATTGCCCTTAGCCGGTCACTAGAGCAGATCGCCAGCTGCCAAAGGGCGATCGCCCTGGGAGTCGATCGCTAGGTACCTGATGGTGGTTTGATATCTTCGACTTGGCGAGCTAGTCATGGTTTGACTGGAGTTGTCTTGGTCGCTCGGCCTTATAGTCGATCGCCTGTCACGATGAATAAATCGTGACACAACAATATACATTATGATTAAATTCCCAAAATCAGAAAACAACATACAATCCCAAATCTCCAGAGTTCACAATTATAATCATTGCCATACGAACTATAAACGAATGAAACTGAAACCATTCATTAAATATTATAAACTGAGAAAGTAATAACTTGCCTCGATGCATATACAATGATAGTGAAGCTGCTACCAATTCTTTGTCGTCGTCTAGCAGCTCCTCGACTTTGACTACAACAATTCACGAGCATTCTCGAACTCGACCACAACCCACGATTGTAACCAACGATCAATTATCTCAACCCATTGCAATAATCGATAAACAACAAGTTCGATACAATCAACAATCAATATAACCAATCCATAAACTCAATAGTTCCACAATATCTCGATTAAACGCGGTCCAAACAACCCAACTCAAACACTTACGAACTCATAACCACAAACAATTTATGTACCCTGTCTGTTGACTTAGTGGATGTTAGTCACGTTACATAGCGTGCGCTAACGTCGTGCAGTTGCATGTATTATAGGTACCGATAAATACCTTGCTATTACGAATACGAGTGTAAAGGAAATCATACTCCAAGATCAATCATAACCTTTCCAAATTCAATCTCATCATCATGATCCATATCTTATCAAGAACATATAAAAATCGACCACTATAATCAACATAATATTGGTTCTAGTCATCAAATCTATGTTTATATCCAAAACCATTTATATCTTATCACATATTCCTCTTTGATGTGATATATACCAAGAACACCAAGAATCATAACATCACTTCCATATATATTATATGAACTAAACCACAGCACAACATCAAGAATCCAAAAATGGAATGAGAGATCAACAAATATATCGCTTTACAATAAACAACATGATTCAAAGCCACAAGAATCATATCAATATCCAAATATCAACAACAACATCATCATAATCCGGAAATCCATTGTAATATCCGGATAAATTATTGGGTATTTTCGTTCGTATTTGAACCTTGTATTATTCGAATTTGTGATATCGATAATCGAAGTATGATCGTTTCCGTATTCGTATCCACATGCATGATAATATCAACTTTTAATCCTTCACATGCAACTACGTTGTAACGTACGCTAACAGGTAAGCGTAAGGTACATTACGAGCTATATATAGCGTACGCTACGAGCTAGGCATAGCGTACGTAAGGAAGTCAATAATTGAACAGGCTGGCTAGCACATGGACGGCTGGTGGTGGGCTCGGAAAGATTCCTGCGGATGAACGTGGACAGTTTCAGGGTCAATGGGTGTTAACGCACGCTAAGGTATGTAACTAGCGTACGCTAATGGGTTTGGCTTACGTTTGTAACTTGAGGGTGTAACGTACGTAAGCGAGTACAGAATGAGACAGTAATCTACCATCAAACGATAGCATGCGCTAAGGATGAATGTTAGCGTGCGCTAAATGGATAACGTACGTAAAGTGCTAAGCTAACGTACGTAAAGCTCAAGACATTATATATATGGACAACACCCCATTCCATTTCACTTCGTCCCTTTTCACTTGTACTTCGTTTTCCTTCATTTATAGAGAGTCTCCAGCCATCTAAAACATCTATAGATTTCATATACTCGATCATTGGAGTTAGAAACATCTTGGATTGGCACTCAATCAATCAGAGTTGGATTCTACATATTGTCTCGGTGTTTCCTTCATATTAAGGTATGTTAATGCTACCTCCAACCTTGAATTCGTGTTCTTAAGGATGTTATGAACATACTACTGGTATTATTAAGCTCCATAGATGAATTTTAACCGAACATCATGTTTTTGGAAGTTGGAATGTTCATGCTTTAGTTACCAGAGTTAAGAACATTATAATTCGAATCTTGTTATTATGAACAAGTAGGGGAAGTTTTCTAAGATTAATAAACCCGTATTGAATGGTGTTTCCATAATGATCGTAGACTTAATATTGATATCTCTCTTGTTAGACAGACTTGAGAGAAGGATCATCGAAGGTTTTATCATATCTTGGTGGATTGTTAACCGATCTTCAAGATGATAGTTTGAATGTAATGGTAATATTGATAACAACCTCAGATTTTCCGAACTACCTTTGAAGATGTATAATCGAGATTGGAGTAAGTTTCATGATGGCATGTTTAACTGGAAATTCGAAGACATCAACACCATAGGATCGTTCAGATTCGTATGAGTAGTATATGTGTAAGTATAACGTACGTTAAGCACTATGCATTATGTACGTTATACCCTCAGGCAAGTCAGTCGACTGACCTGAGAAGAACTGTCAAATTTCATGCATAGCGTGCGCTAGGCTTCATAGCTTACGTACGCTAACGTGCAGACGTAACATACGTTATGTAGGTGTGTAACAAACATTATGAAGAGTACAGTTAAGATTTGGTCGTCTTTCGATGTTTTTCCTCGTGTGATTGATTGTTTACTTAATGATAGGATATTAGGGACGAATTTCCTACGATAATCCAGTGTCGAGCCTTTCCGATCATCGTTTTCATCAGAGTTCCGGATTGTTCCAATCAACCGTATTTCCAGAGTATTCGCGAGAGATTACTAAGGCAAGTACCTTGATATACGAATTATAACTACGTGAAATCATTGTTGCCGAAGTGTGTAAATTACCTCTATGGATATAAATATATTTATATATTTATATGTTAAATATATGTTTGTGGATATGTGTATAGATATATATATATATATATATATATATATATATATATATATATATACATACATATGTCGGTGAATGTCGGGTGATTATTATCGATGCTAGTTGACGTACTCAACTTGGATTAATGTACGAACTATATCTATAGAAGTAATATGGTAAAGTTTATGTGTTCGGTTGAGTTACGTGTATGCGTAGCATTGGTTGGTTTTGCCGAAGGCGTATTGTGTTGAGTATTGATTGATAGAGTGCGTGTTGTTATTTATTTGGTCATGGACTGATGAATAAATTGTGTGGATTGTTGGATTGATTTGATAATTGTTGTAATGATTGACTGTGTGCTTGATATTTGTAACAACGTGAATACTTGTTACGAGAGACGTCATATTCGGGTGCCTCTGAGGGCGAGGCGTGTACTCCGGCCTGGTGTATGCTGCAATGAGCGGCTCCATATGATTGGTGAATACCGGTGTTACCGAATGCGCAAACAAGGGGCGGCTCCTGTGGGAGTGAACGCCGGCACGGTGACATGTGCAATGGGCGGCCAATATAGTGGAGTGAACGCCGGTACACATGCATGCCAGGGAGGCGCCTTGCAGGCTTATTGGTAACGGATATTCGAGTGACAGCTAAGAACCGATACCAAACAATTTTTTGAAATTCAAAGTTTCTTTCAACTCACTTTAAAATGCTGGTCTTGATATAGACCGCGATTCGTGTTTTCTGAAAGTTTGTTTCAACTTGTTCAAAACGTTGGTACCAGGGTTAATTAACCAAGGATATTTGACGAGATTTCCGAGGGTAAATTAATCAAGGGTCTTGAGCAGGATTTGTCCAATGAGAGACTGTGTCTTTGTTGATCTTGTGATGATATTCTGTAAAATGGGTCGAGAACCCCGTGAAATATTGAGATGATTGATCTCGTGATGATATTATTTGGATTGGGTCGAGAACCCCGTGAGATGTTGTAATGATTCACTTGTGATAGTGTTCTTTAAATTGGGTCGAAGACCCCGAATAACGTTGAATTGATTTCTTGTAAGATTTTTTTCTACATTGGGTTGAGGACCCGAGGACTCTTGAAGTTATTTTCTAAAGTATTCCCATTCGGTTTGCAAAACCCCAAGATAGCTCGAGTCAACAATAACGTTTTCAAGACTATCTTATTAAAATATTATTCTTTTAAATAGGGAGTTTTCAAACCAGATCTTCTCACTCATTGGGCTCATTTGAAGCTTCATTGGTGCTATGTTCCGTAAATGAAATTGATGGTATGAATATCTTTCCTTGTGTAAATGAATACTCTTCGGTACTGGTTGTGTGAATGTGTGGAGCATGTTAAGGCTTCGCGGCTGTTGAGTTTTTGTCTTGATATTTTTCGTATATCTTGTCTGTTATGTACTTGCACTAGCAAAATTCCAGTTTGCTAACCCCCGAGTTTTCAGGGGGTGGGTGCCTGTTATTGCGCTCAGGTTTTGCAGTTCGGGAGCAGTCACAGGATTGGCTTGGAAGGAGATGGAGAACAATGATGCTAATCACATAGGAGTCAGAGTCTTTCCTTTTGTTTTATCTTAGTCGGTATTTTCTCTTTTGGTTGAGTATTCACCCTTGTACGGGTGTAGTTTTCATTCATTAAATCAAGTTGTCATTTCTTTCCGTGTTCAAGTTCATTATTGTCATTGAGTTGTAAATTACATTGGTTTTTGAATTGTCTTATGACCTTGTCGGTCTGTCTTGTAAATATTTGACATCGGTCGGTCAATCATTGAGTAGTCTTTTGAAGTTTAGCCTGGTAGATCCTTGTGAGAAGGTTCTACGGCATGTGACATTCCCGGTTGAATTATGGGGGTGTTAAAGATATGGTATCAGAGATTAGGTTTGCGAAAAACCTAGGCCGTTGGGTCAAGTCCATGTCTTGTGTAAGTCGCGCGCGTCAGAGTTGTGATTAGTATCGTGGTTCTAACATCATCTTCACGCAATCCGTGATGGTAAGCCTCCCGAATCGTAAGTCCCCTTGTATATGTATTTGATTATATTGTGCTAATGTGTTTAATGTGAACTAAGGGTTAGAACTTGTTGGTGATTATATTGTTTTAGGATATTACCTGCGTATACGGTCCGAGTGAGAATGGTTACGTGGTATGCTTCGGAAGTCGAACATATTTATCGGTTTCTGCATTTCAGTAGAATAAATCTTTGAGTGTTTATTTTATCCGCTGTGTGAGTATTTTGACATGACCTTTGGTATCTTGCAAACTGAATTGTTATTTCATAAAATCGATTCCCTAAACCGTATTTTGAAATGACTTTTGGTATCTTGCAAACTGAATTGTTATTTCATAAAATCGATTCCCTAAACCGAGTTTTGGCATTTTGGTCTTGCACGTTTTGACGGTATTTTTATGACGGTATTTGATATTTTACAAATGATTTTGTGAGTTTTGGAAAATACTATCGTCATCAGCCTTTTGGCGTATTTTGAAATGGTTTTGTAAACGGTTTTTAGCCTGGTGGTTTCCGGCGCAGAATCCACGGCGTGTAATATTCCCAGTCCGAATCACGAACATTTTAAAGTGGTGTTTTGAAATTTCCCTAACATTGTAAAACCCATGATTTAATGTAGTCATGTCAAATGGTCACATATTTTGGTGAAATATCCTTTCGTTTAAACATTTTGGTAGAAGAGGAAAGATTTTCAATTTGTAGTATTTGAAACTTAAAATCTTTGAAATATTCCAAATTAGTTACAATTCAATTTTCGATTTTCTTGTACACATTACTCGAAAATAAAAAATTTTTAGAGTCGTTGTGTAAATTTCCTCTTCCAAAATAAGGGACAGTATTTACAAGTTTTGAGCGCAACGTGACTCGGGCTCTGTTTCAAAAAAAAATTCATTAAAGCATACGCATAATGATCGTCTTAATCGAAGGACTGGAAATTGACTTCAGAAAATTTCGTGCTTTACGATATTACCGTTATTCTAAGGATGCTAATTAAACCTTGTGTTGATAATTGTGGTATACCGTACTACCAACTATTTGATAACACTAAAAGGTACTATATGCATTAGCATGACGAGCCTTGGCGGACGTAGAGGTGATGATGGAAGTGGAAGCAGTGAGGTGGTTCGTACGACAACGATCCACGTTACGGTGAATGAGTATCAAGACCAGACGATATCCTATGAAACCTCCTCAGTGATCGAGCCAACGAGCGGAGTGAAGAGACCGAGGACATCTGGAAAAATTTTAGGCGGTGAAGAGACTAAGATTCCCAAACCCCCACGTCGTTCGAACGCATCGTCTTCGAGGTCGGGAGTGAGCGCTGGGAATCCCAAGCCAGCATCGGTGACTCTCGGTAAGAAGAGAGTGTGCTTCAACTGTAACCGTCCGGGACATAATCGTGTAAACTGTCCCTCCCACTCTTGACTTGTTATCGGTGCGGGTGTGAAGGCCATCGGGAGAAACATTGTGAGACAATTTCCGAATTCGCGAAGAATGCTACCCTGTTGGTGAGCAGATCAAGTGGTCGGAGAATGTCCCAAAACCTTATGTCTCCCGCTGAAGAGCCTAACATAGGCGAATGAAGATTTTATACTATGTCCTAATCGTTGCTGTTTCCAACAATCGTGACTTTGATCGTTTTTCATTTTGTTGTCTTTCGTTTCCAACTCCTATTGTTTTAAGTTTTGGGGCCGAAATGTATTCGTAATATGGGGGAATGTATTACCCGTACTCTTCTTAGTATTTTCGGTGTTGGGTGACTTTCATTGTTGGCGATTCACCTGTGATCCCCTTGACAATTTTAAACTACCATGTTCTACTTAGTCTACCGTCATTCGAACGAATTTCAGAGCCATTTTGTTAGACTTCGTGAATTATTGTGGTCTATCCACATCTGAACATGATCCTTGCAAAAGTTTGTTCAAAACTATTTTTTCCCACTCGTGCATTTAACATTTCCAATGTGTTATGAACTTGAATGCGGTTGGTCGAGCTCGACACATGATTTCAGGACGTCTGAGCCGTCTGTGATTTTCCTTAACTCTTGGAGCTTTTATCTCCACCTCAAATTCTCATGTTCACATATAAATTATCGCCTCGACTCACATACCAGATGTAACACCCCAAACTAGGCGGATATTACAGTGTCGTGGACCCCCGACTGGGACCCACCAGGCGAATGAAAATAAATGAATTACACAGGGTAAATGTAGTACCGAACCACATTACAACATTAATTACTCCGATGAGGAGTTTCATACAACACACCCAAGATAATACGGAATACATGTATATTTTATATGGAGATAAAATATACAACACTGAGTAAAATGAGTATTCAAACGGAATGTCTGCAGCGGAATAAAATGAAGGAAGCATAAATGACTGAAAAGACGGGGGGGCCCTACTAGTATCATTGGGACTCCTCGCCGTCAACGTGCTCTCCCCGTGCTTTTACCTTGCCATGACCTGAAAAACAATATCCCCCAACGGGGTCAGTTACACAGAACAACAATCCTCAAGAGTTGAATACACACAATCTTGTTGATAAAATACGCAATAAAACATGCTATATGAATCAATTAACAGTACGGCTCAAAGGAATGGCGCCACACTACGTCCGGGATGGAAATGTGTCCGTGCATAAGCCACCAATGAGTATCGATCGAATACACGTGTGGTCTTGTACCTAATCAATCTCACGAAGCAATCGACTCGTGTGCACAGTCCAATGTGAGGCCAACAACCAACACACGACTTAAATGTGCCCGACATGAAAATCCTACACATACCAACCGGCACGCCAGTATGACCCGGAATGCCACGATATAACAAAAGTGACATCGAAAATAAATAATGACTCACCATGATGAAATGATGATGAAATGAATGACAGCTCAATGAAATGATTAGAACCGTCGTTCGTCGTGAATGAAGTAATGAAGTGACAATTACAAGTTTCAATACGGTTAGTACTTTATGAATGAATTATGATTATGAATGAGCAACAACGAAAGGAATGAATATCCTTTTAACTGAGTAAGAATTAACTTACTCAACACCGATGAAGAATGTCCGTCCACGAACAACGTCCTAAATGAAATTTCGGTCGCTCGAACAACCTTGAATAACACAATTACTAATAATTTGATCAATACACGCATCAAACACGATTATAATCAACTCAAACGTCGATACAACAATATCCAAACTCGTAGATGCACTCTAACGAATACGTTGAAAATATCCTTCCCGTTGGTTACAACCAAACCCAAATTATCGAAACCAACTTCAAATGATTGATTCAAATCAGCAAAACAATATCAATGGCATCAATAATCCAATAGGAATCCACAATTCAAGATTACAACAACATCAATCGGAAATCCCCAAATTAACCGAAGTCAACCCCAAGGGTTCTTGAACTAAATCCCCAAAATAGCCATTAAATCCGTAGGAATATATTTATCCAAGGTAGATAATCCATATCTAACATATTCCATCAACAATCCAAGCTTACACGAAGAAATCGGAAGGAAAACCCCAAAATCCGAAATTCTAGATCCAAGAGATTAATACCTTTGATTTGATGTTTTGGAGATGATGAAGTGATGATTAATCCAACTCAAAGACTTGAAGATGATGATTGATGATTACACCTCGAAGAATACTCTCCAAATCGCTCCAAATCACCCTGAACCGATGAGAGAATGAGAAGAAATGACAAATGCCGAAATCTGGGCTACACTGTCCAATTTATAGAAATTCCAGTTTAGCGCGCTAGCCCCAGCTCTTAGCGTGCGCTAACGGGTGTTTTGGTTAGTCCAGTAATCACTGTGCGAAAACGGTAGCGCGTGCTACGTGCCTTCTTGTAGCGTGCGCTATGGCTGAACACTTAGCGTGCGCAAACTCCAAAATGTTAGCGTGTGCTAACGAATTATATGATGCCCAGTACTGGAGTCCAGAACCTTCTGTCCTCTGATCTGATCGCAGTAGCGTGCGCTACAAACAATATTAAGCGTGCGCTACAACATCGTTTGCGTACGCTAAAAACCACTCATAGCGTGTGCTATGAATTAATCCAATGCAGTCCAGTAGCCACTGGACTCAACCTGATCCGACCTTAGCGCGCGCTATACCGGTTGCATAGCGTGCGCTACTCCAGCCTACTAGCGCGCGCTACTTACCATTTGTAGCGTGCGCTGCCTAACCAATGCGGTCAGTGCCTTACGGGTGCACGCTGAAACATACTAGCGTGCGCTAGTGTTGAGAGATAGCGTGCGCTACCCGTACTCAATTAGCGCACGCTAAAGAGAGTACGTAGCGTGCGCTACTCCTCACACACAGCACACTATGAAATGACAACGATGGTAAACACCGCACGATTCTCCAACTAGATTGATGATGAATGACGATTGATACACGATACAATTACTCTGAACGATGAATACAATGATTGAATATGAGTGACAAATGATCATTAATGAGTGAAAAATACTGAGTGACAATTAATAAATGATAAATACTGAATGATAATGACTGAATTACAACCGGGTATTACATACACCCCCCCTTAAAAGAGTTTCGTCCCCGAAACTAAGGGTCAAACAACTCGGGATAACTCTCCCGCATACTATCCTCGGTTTCCCAAGTGGCCTCTTCGACTCCGTGTCTATACCACTGAATTTTAACCAAAGGAATCGTCTTATTCCTCAACTGTTTGATTCGCCGCTCTAAAACTCGTATAGGACGCTCCTCATATGAATGATCATCGGCTATCTCGATTTCGTCGAACTTAAGTATGTGACTCGGGTCGGCAACATACTTCCGCAACTGAGAGACATGAAACACATTATGAATTCGGCTTAACGCCGGAGGTAAGGCCAGTCGATAAGCTAGCTCGCCTACTCGATCCAAAATCTCAAACGGTCTAATGAATCTCGGACTCAACTTTCCCCTCTTCCCAAAACGGAAGATACCACGACTCGGGGATACATTGACCAAAACATGGTCACCCGTCTCGAACTCTAATGGTCGACGACGATTATCTGCATATGATTTATGTCGACTCTGAGCGGTCAACAAACGACTCCTGATCAAAGCTACCTTCTCACGGGCGGCTATAAGCATATCGGGCTCGGTGCCGATTGATTCTGATAAGTCATCCCAACACAAAGGAGATCGACAACGACGACCGTACAAGGCCTCATAAGGTGCCATCTTAATCGAAGAATGCCAACTATTATTGTACGTGAACTCGATCAACGGTAGTTGGGCTTCCCAATCATCTTTCCAATCGAGGACACATGCCCTCAACATGTCCTCCAAAGTCTGAATAGTCCTCTCTGATTGTCCGTCGGACTGAGGATGAAAAGCTGTACTGAGATTAAGCTGAGTTCCCATAGCACGATGAACTGATTTCCAAAAATGAGACACGAATCGTCCGTCACGATCGGAAACGATACTTTTAGGAGTACCGTGCAATCTCACTATCTCTTTGATAAATAACTAGGCAAGTCTCTCGGGACCCCACGTATCCTTAATCTCAAGGAAATGAGCTGATTTAGTTAAGCGATCCACAATTACCCAGATTGTGTTCATGCCACGACGACTCGTCGGCAAACTCGTGATGAAGTCCATTGAAATATCCTCCCACTTCCATTCTGGAATAGGGAGAGGTTTCAGCATACCCACCGGTCGCTGATGTTCTATCTTGACTTGCTGACAGGTTAAGCATCTTGAAACAAATTCCGCGACTTCTCGCTTCATATTACTCCACCAGTAGTTTTGTATCAAGTCTTTATACATCTTGCTAGACCCCGGGTGAACGGAATAAGGGGTAGCATGAGCTTCTCTCAAAATCGAGTTTTTCAACTCGTCATTCGCCGGTACGCACAACCGATTCTTAAAATGCAAAAGTCCATCCTTGTGGACCACAAACCCGGGGGCTTTCCCCTGAGTCACATCCTCTCGAATGAGTAACAAAAATGGGTCCGAACCCTGATTTTCCCTGATCGCCTCCTCAAGTGGCGATGAAATCTCCAACGTACAAAGTTTCCCTTGTACTCGCTGTAACCAGACCTCGATCTCGGGTCTCAGAAATTCCTGCTGAAGTTCCTTCTGAACTATTAATCGAGCAAGCATCTGCTCCTGAACAAACTTACAACTCAAGGCGTCAGCGACAACGTTCGCCTTGCCCGGGTGGTAAAGGATATCGATATCATAATCTTTGATTAGTTCCTACCACCGTCTCTGTCGCATATTTAACTCTTTTTGAGTGAATATATACTTTAAACTCTTATGATCGGTGAATATCTGACAGGTAATGCCATAAAGATAATGATGCCAAATCTTCAATGCAAAAACCACGGCTGCTAACTCCAGGTCGTGGGTCGGATAATTAACCTCGTAAGGTTTCAATTTCCGTGAAGCATAAGCAATAACCTTCCCATTCTGCATGAGTACACATCCGAGACCCTGTCCGGATGCATCACTATAAACCACAAATCCCTCCGTCCCTTGCGGTAAAGAAAGGACAGGTGCTGAAGTTAACCGGCTCTTGAGTTCCTAAAAACTCTATTGACACGCGTCGGACCACGTATATTTCTTATCCTTCCGTAAAAGGTTCGTCATGGTTTGAGCGATTTTAAAAAATCCCTCCACAAATCGTCGATAATAACCCGCTAGTCCGAGGAAACTTTGGATTTCCTTAACATTCTTCGGAGGTAGCCAATCTCGAATAGCCTCCGTCTTTTGAGGTTCGACACGAACTCCGTCTGATGAAATTACATGTCTGAGAAACGTCACTTCGGACATCCAGAACTCACATTTGGAAAACTTTCCAAAAAGTTGCTCTCGTCTCAACACGTCGAGCACTTGATGAAGGTGAAACTCGTGTTCCTCCCGGTCACGAGAATAAATAAAAATTTCATCAATGAAGACAACCATGAACTGATCCAGATAGTCGATGAAAACCCGATTCATTAACTCCATGAATACCGCAGGTGCATTAGTCAACCCAAACGGCATAACCACAAACTCATAATGACCATAGCGTGTTCGGAATGCCGTTCTTGCGATATCCGACTCTCGAATTCGCAACTGGTGATATCCAGATCTTAAGTCGATCTTGGAAAATCAAGCTCCTGAAGTTGATCAAAAGATCATCGATACGGGGTAGATGTTATTTATTCTTGTTCGTCACCCGGTTCAATTCCATTAATCAATACACAAGCGAGCGAACCATCCTTCTTCTTGACAAATAACACGGTGCTCCCACGGGGGCGCTTTTCGGTCGAATATAACCCTTCTCGAACAACTCCTCAAGTTGGTTCTTTAATTCCTGCATTTCGGTCGGGGCCATCTGGTACGGTGCCTTCGATATCGGGGACGTACCGGGCTCCAACTCAATCGTGAATTCCACATCTCTCTGTGGAGGCAAACCAGGTAACTCATCTAGAAAAACATCGGCATATTCCCTCACTACCGGAATATCCGTCAACATTACTGATGATTTCTCGGTTTTGGTCATATAGCATCAATAACCAACACACCCCTGACGGAGTAATTTCACTGCTTTCATCAAGTTAATGACTTTACCAGAACAGCCGGGATTACCTCCGTGAAAAACACATTCAACCCCATCGTCTGAAATGATAGTGACCATACGCTTACGGACACTAATGATGGCATCGTGACGATCCATCCAGTCAATACCCAGAATGACGTCGTCTCTAGGTAAATCTACCACGATTAGGTCTGCTAGCCATACACGGCCATGAAGCTGAATCGGACAATTCTGAATCTCACGATTTCCGATAATTCTTCTACCGTCAGGTAGACCAATGACATAAGGCTCACAACTAGTAGCACTACCCAGACGTAGTCTACTCAAACATGACTCGAAAATGAATGAATGCGATGCACCAGTATCAAAAGCGTACACACGGGTTGAGTTAGAATATCGAGTGTACATTAGATCATCAGGGCCTCTGGATCTTTGGTCTTCTTCATATCATAAATTCGGGGCTTGCGCCCCCGAACCGGACGCTCCGTCGATAGCTCTTGGCTCCGCCTTTATTAGCTCTGTCGTCTTGAGCAGCCCGACTTAGTGGCTTTGATTACGCACGGCCAGATATGCTGGGAGTAGACGTCTTTGCCGGGCGAAACCGCCGGTTTCGGGCCTCGAACCAGCGGTCCTCGATCCCCAAAACACGTAACCGAGCTCGGACCGTAAACTAGCCCGGCCGCCGTGCCGGGCTAGAAACCCGCCAGTCCAGGGCTAAAACCGGCCCGGTCAGGCCGCTTTTTTTTTTTAAAACTTTTATTATTATTTTTTTTATTTTATTCTTGTATATTTATTACTTTTATGAATAGAAAATGATAATTCTTAATGTTTTGATTTTTTTTTTAAATATTTAAAAACTCATTAAATTGTTGAAAAATGAATAAGGAAAATTATAACAAATAAGTTTGCATTAAGAATGAGGAAAATTACAAATGAATAAGGACACAATAATTTTGCAAATGAATAAGGATACAATAATTTTGCA
Source organism: Orobanche coerulescens (assembly GCA_033398695.1). NCBI lineage: Eukaryota > Viridiplantae > Streptophyta > Magnoliopsida > Lamiales > Orobanchaceae > Orobanche > Orobanche coerulescens. The sequence goes on along the minus strand of CM065813.1, from coordinate 143,868,049 downwards.
TTAAGAGTGAGGAAAATTACAACAAATAAGTTAAGCACAATTTAAGGAGTTTTACACTTGAATTCTTGAAATGAAAAAATAATAATAATAAAGGACTTGAGCTCTCTACTCCATATCCGCTCGATCCGTATCGGTGAAGGCTTCATCTTCGCTCTCATTTGCATCGTCCCATTCCAGTTCTTGAGCTCTAAGGTCGGCCCTACACCAATCATCGAGCAACATGGTAGCTTCAATGTTCGCCGGCTTCATCCTTGATCTTCTTTGATCTAGCATAAGTCCTCCGATGCTAAAGGCTTGTTCTACGGAAACGGTGGATGCCGGGACGGCAAATAACTCCTTTGCAATGATGGAGAGTATTGGGTACTCCTCTCTCTTCGACCACCACTTCAACACATCGATCGACGGACCACTATCTTCAACACCAAATATAAAACGAGTTTGCAAGAACATATCTAATTCACTATTACCTTGCCCCATTGGAAGTTCATTGCTTCTATTTTGCATCATTCCATGCATTTGTTGAACTAAAGGATCACTTTCATTCATCTCAAAAGGAAAATCACATGAAGGCATCATAGAAGAAGGCATTGTAGAAGAAGGAAACTCACTACCATGTTTTAATCTATATTCTTGAAAAATAGATCTCAAACTCCTATCAAGATCTATCTTGATTTGTGGCACGGAAGGAAGATCAAAGAAGACCCCTTCACCATCAATTACAACATCACTCAAGTCCATTTGAGCAAAAGCATCATAATAAATACCAAGCATTTGACAAACACCATCATACTTCCATTTAGGATCTAAGCACTTAGCAAGTAAGAAAACCATAGGAATCTCCCTAAAATACTTGAGCCATTTTTGAACCATAAAATAAATCACACCTTGCAGGTTTGGCCTACTAAAACAACTCTTAAAAGACAAGGCAATATACATGCAATATTCCAACACTTTAACAGAAGTACAATAATAAACACCCGATAATTGTTTAGTAGCATTATGAAAAACTTTTAACAAACGATACAAATCCATACATGAATCCCAATGACTCTCATTAAGAACTAATTGCATATTTGAGAACTCTTTCCTAAAAAAATCGCATAAATAACTCTTATACTCTAGTGTACTATTAATCATCTCATAAGTAGAGTTCCAACGATGAGATACATCTAAATTGAAACAAGTATAAACAATACCCTTTGCACGACAATATTTTTGCCATTTTTTCCTCAAAGTTTTTGATTTGTGCAAATACTTAACGGCATTTTTAATAGGAACAACGGAATCTTGAAAAATACTAAGCGCGTCTTGAACACATAAATTTAAAATATGACAAATGCATCTAGAATGAAAATATTTTCCTTCAAATGATGGTGCACATGCTTCAACAAGTTCCGGAATACTAGCGGTGTTCGCCGATGCATTATCAAAACCAACGGAAAATACCTTGTTAACCAAACAGTACTCATTCAAAACCATAATAATAATTAAAGTAATATTTTGAGCCGTGTGAGGCTCATCAAACTCCCTAAAGGCAATCAAACGTTTTTGCATAATTCATTTTGCATCAATCCAATGACAAGTAATTCCCATGTAACTATTTTTATTATAAGCATCGGTCCAAACATCGGCACAAATAGAAACTTTTTGAGACAAACGAACTAAATATTTCATTAAATCTTGTTTTTTGTCAAAGCATTGTCTCCTAATTCTCTTAAGCATTTGAGTTCTAGCTACCTTGCTAACATTGGGCCCCAAACCATCTTTATAAGAAGCTTCATATGTTATTTTATCCGCATAATTAAAAGGTTGTTTTTCCATGGCACAATATCTAGCACAAGCATCTTCATATCGATTTTTTTCAAATTTAAATAAAGCGGAAGAAGACATACTCGTCGCCGAAGTTGAACTAGTAGTACCTCGAATTTGCATTTGAGTAGTAGATATTCCGTACTCGAACGGATGAAACCCCCCCATGTGCCTTTGTAGTGTTCCGTAGCCTCCCTTCTCGATCCATTTGTAGTGCTTTGTGCAATAGTTGCAATAAGCAATGAATCTCTTTCGACCATCGGATAAAGGAGGTTCTCCTTCGTTGATAGGAGCCAATTCTCTTTTAAAATGTTTAACGAAGATTTCGGACTTGAGAGGCTTAGGCTTACTTGTTGGCGGAGGAGGAGGTTGGTTTTGTTCGTCTTCTTCGTGCTCTTCGTCCTCTTCATGTTCATCATCATTTGTTGAGCCACGAAATTCGTATCCTGTGCTCTCCATCGTATAAACCATCTCTTCAAATCGGGCATCTTCTTCGGCTTGAATTCGTTCGGCGACTTGTCTAGAAATTTCCTCCGCCAAACCGGCCCTTCTAGGCCTTTGAGGTTGAAAATTTCCTCCTCCACTTCGTTGGCCAAGTTCAGTGGCCTTGCCCTTGCCCTTGTTGTTGTTATTTGAGGTAGACATGGAGATAGTAGAATAGAGAGTATAGTAGAGAGAGTAGAGATTGAATTTTTAGAGACAATTAGAGTGTGATTATTGGTGAATTTTGAGTTAGGAAGATGTAGTATTTATAGTGGGGATGGGTAGGGAAAAAGGGGGGATTAATGGGGAAGTTTGGGGGGTGGAAGGTGGCTGCCAACGGCTATTTTGTGGAAGGAGCCGTTGGCATGGCGGGTTAGCGGCGATCACCGGCTGCTGCCTTTTTCTCGATTTTCCCGTTAAGCCCGTCGGTATGGCCCGGACCGGCGGGCCGATGCAAACCGACGGGCCTTTTAGGACCGGCGGGCCCTAACCGCCGGTCCTCGGTCCTAATTCCCCCGACCCTAGCCCAGCCCTAGCTTTTCGGTCCCGGTCCGGTTTGGGCCCGTTGACCGGTGGTCCCAGGCTAAAACCGTTGACTTAGGGCCAGTTTTAGGCCAAAATCGGCGGGCCTGAAAGCCCAGGTACGTCTATCCTGGGGCCTGAGATGATGCCGGAGTAGGTTTAGAGTCCCTTCGGCAAAAACGGGCCCTATGCCCAGCAATCCCACAGTTGTGGCACGTGACAGTCTGTTTCGGACACTTGGTGCTGAAATGACCCTGTTCTTCGCAGTTGAAACAGGTGATGGCCGAACTGGCTGCTCGTGACTGAGATTCTGCGGGTCTAGACGCCATAGGAGGTCGCTCAGAAAAAGTAGATCCCGCACGTGGTTTCTTGAAAGTGGCCTGACTGCCGTCAGACTGATTACGGTTCTTAGACTTCTTGCCAGCAGATGAAGGTTGTTGCTTAGCAATTTCCTTAGCAGTAAGCTCGTAAGTAAGAGCTTTCTCGATGAATTCGGCCAGAGTGGTGCAATTATGATTAAGCAATTGTAGTCGCATACGAGGTTTCAGTCTCTTGCTGAAATACTTGATCTTGTCCGCCTCAGAGTGAATGATAGATGAGGCGAACGGAAGAAGTTCCTGAAATTTTTCGGCAATGGCAAGAACATCATCGTCCGCTGAGAGGTCGGGAGTGAGTAATTCCGACAACTTAGCCTCCCTGAGTGGGGATGGATAATACCTCTCCATCATGAGAGTTTTGAACTGATTCCAAGTACATGATCCGTCGGTGGGCTTCAACGATAACCACCATGAATGAGCGCTCTTACCAAGATAGTAGGCTGCAACCGAAACTTTATGCCCTTCAGGGCAATCCACCATAGCAAATAACTTCTCGAAATGCTCAAGACAATGAACAATATCCGCCGGCTCAGGTGAGCCCTCGAAGGTAGGTGGTCGCTGGCGAGAGATATCGCCAATGATACTGCTTACACCCCTCTCTTGCCTCTGAGGTGGCGGCGGAGGATCCTGTTGATTTTGAGTAGTTGAGTTATGCATTGTATCCATTAGTTGAGCCAGCTGAGTCATTTGGGCCATCATGCCCTGCATAAAAGCGAGTGGGTCAACCCGAACACCTTCTGACTGAGCTGTGTCCCAGGTACGACTCCCCGATAGTGAATGATCACGTCCAGGTGAATGAGTGGCAGCGTCACTGCTCGATGAGTTAGCATTATTCCTGGCATTCGCACGTGTATTCACACGAGCTCTCGGGTTTCGGCCTGTACCACGGCCTCTTCCCCCACGTCCTCTGCCAGCTCTTTCCATACTGAAGTGGAAAGTCATATGATAATTATATATCTCGCATGAATATCACATTATGATTACGTTATGAGATGATGAAAATGAGCATACGCGCTCAAACACAATGATTACATGAATGATCAACTGAAATGACGTGATTATCTGATGAAATTATTGAAATGAATATCTTGAACAAGTTAACAAGATTAATGTCATGATTCTCAAGATCAACAACTGAACAGTGAAATGAACTGAGTGATTAATGAATTCACATGATCGACTTGATCACAAATGAAAATGATAGACGAGGAAATCTTACTGTTCTTTAGTCTGAGGGGCTCGGCTCTTGCACAGGTCACACGTGACGCGAAAGTCCAATGATACTAGTCTGATGAACGATGATTTCAAATGAGACATGACTCGGAAGGTAATATTCAAAACCACTCTCCGATACCAACTCTGTAACACCCCAAACTAGGCGGATATTACAGTGCCGTGGACCCCCGACTGGGACCCACCAGGCGAGTGAAAATAAATGAATTACACAGGGTAAATGTAGTACCGAACCACATTACAACATTAATTAATCCGATGAGGAGTTTCATACAACACACCCAAGATAATACAGAATACATGTATATTTTATATGGAGATAAAATATACAACACTGAGTAAAATGAGTATTCAAACGGAATGTCTGCAGCGGAATAAAATGAAGGAAGCATAAATGACTGAAAAGACTGGAGCCCCCTACTAGTATCATTGGGACTCCTCGCCGTCAACGTGCTCTCCCCGTGCTTTTGCCTTGCCATGACCTGAAAAATAATATCCCCCAACGGGGTCAGTTACACAGAACAACAATCCTCAAGAGTTGAATACACACAATCCTGTTGATAACATACGCAATCAAACATGCTATATGAATCAATTAACAGTACGGCTCAAAGGAATGGCGCCACACTACGTCCGGGATGGAAATGTGTCCGTGCACAAGCCACCAACGAGTATCGATCGAATACACGTGTGGTCTTGTACCTAATCAATCTCACGAAGCAATCGACTCGTGTGCACAGTCCAATGTGAGGCCAACAACCAACACACGACTTAAATGTGCCCGACATGGAAATCCTACACATACCAACCGGCACGCCAGTATGACCCGGAATGCCACGATATGACAAAAGTGACATCAAAAATAAATAATGACTCACCAAGATGAAATGATGATGAAATGAATGACAGCTCAATGAAATGATTAGAACCGTCGTTCCTCGTGAATGAAGTAATGAAGTGACAATTACAAGTTTCAATACGGTTAGTACTATATGAATGAATTATGATTATGAATGAACAACAACGAAAGGAATGAATATCCATTTAACTGAGTAAGAATTAACTTACTCAACACCGATGAAGAATGTCCGTCCACGAACAACGTCCTAAATGAAATGTCGGTCTCGAACAACCTTGAATAACACAATTACCGATAATTCGATCAATACACGCATCAAACACGATTATAACCAACTCAAACGTTGATACAACAATATCCAAACTCGTAGATGCACTCTAACGAATACGTTGAAAATATCCTTCCCGTTGGTTACAACCAAACCCAAATTATCGAAACCAACTTCAAATGATTGATTCAAACCAGCAAAACAATATCAATGGCATCAATAATCCAATAGGAATCCACAATTCAAGATTACAACAACATCAATCGGAAATCTCCAAATTAACCGAAGTCAACCCCAAGGGTTCTTGAAATAAATCCCCAAAATAGCCATTAAATCCATAGGAATATATTTATCCAAGGTAGATAATACATATCTAACATATTCCAACAACAATCCAAGCTTACACGAAGAAATCGGAAGGAAAACCCCAAAAATCCGAAATTCTAGATCTAAGAGATTAATACCTTTGATTTGATAATTTGGAGATGATGAAGTGATGATTAATCCAACTCAAAGACTTGAAGATGATGATTGATGATTACACCTCGAAGAATACTCTCCAAATCGCTCCAAATCGCCCGAAACCGATGAGAGAATGAGAAGAAATGACAAATGCCGAAATCTGGGCTACACTGTCCAATTTATAGAAATTCCAGTTTAGCACGCGCTAGCCCCAGCTCTTAGCGTGCGCTAATGGGTGTTTTGGTTAGTCGAGTAATCACTGTCCGAAAATGGTAGCGCGCGCTACGTGCCTTCCTGTAGCGTGCGCTACGGCTGAACACTTAGCGTGCGCAAACCCCAAAATGTTAGCGTGCGCTAAGGAATTATCTGATGCCCAGTACTGGAGTCCATAACCTTCTGTCCTCTGATCTGATCGCGGTAGCGTGCGCTATAAACAATATTTAGCGTGCGCTACAACATCATTTGCGTACGCTAAAAACCACTCATAGCATGCGCTATGAATTAATCCAATGCAGTCCAGTAGCCACTGGACTCAACCTGATCCGACCTTAGCACGCGCTATACCGGCTGCATAGCGTGCGCTACTCCATCCTACTAGCGCGCGCTACTTACCATTTGTAGCATGCGCTACTTATAACCCAACTGCAGTCCAGTCCCTTCTGGACTTCCTGCTTGAAACATACTAGCGTGCGCTAGTGTTGAGAGATAGCGTGCGCTACCCGTACTCAATTAGCGCACGCTAAAGAGAGTACGTAGCGTGCGTTACTCCTCACACACAGCACACTATGAAATGACAACGATGGTAAACACCGCACGATTCTCCAACTAGATTGATGATGAATGACGATTGATACACGATACAATTACTCTGAACGATGAATACAATGATTGAATATGAGTGACAAATGATCATTAATGAGTGAAAAATACTGAGTGACAATTACTGAATGATAAATACTGAATGATAATGACTGAATTACAACCGGGTATTACACCAGATACTTGCTAGAGCCGATCATGGTATTTCTAGAACCTTGCATTCGCGCATTGCTCGTGATGTTTTGGGGTTGAGCAAATAGTTATTTTTTTCCTTGATTGTTCCACCGCTCTCTATTTTAAGTTTTGGGACGAAACTTCTTTTTAGAGGGAGAGTATGTAATATACGGATAAATTGTTGGGTATTTTCGTCCGCATTTGAACCCTGTATTATTCGAATTTGTGATATCGATAATCGAAGTATGATCGTTTCCGTATTCGTATCCACATGCATAATAATATCAACTTTTAATCCTTCACATGCAACTACGTTGTAACGTACGCTAACAGGTAAGTGTAACGTACATTACGAGCTATAGATAACGTACGCTACGAGTTAGGCATAGCGTACGTAAGGAAGTCAATAATTGAACAGGCTGGCTAGCACATGGACGGCTGGTGGTGGGCTCGGAAAGATTCCCGTGGATGAACCTGGATAGTTTCGGGGTCAACGGGTGTTAACGCACGCTAAGGTATGTAACTAGCGTATGCTAATGGGTGTGGCTTACGTATGTAACTTGAGGGTGTAACGTACGTAAGTGAGTACAGAATGAGACAGTAAGCTACCATCGAATGATAGCGTACGCTAAGGACGAATGGTAGCGTGCGCTAAATCGATAACGTACGTAAAGGGCTAAGGCTAACGTACGTAAAGCTCAAGACATTATATATATGGACAATACCCCATTCCATTTCACTTCGTCCCTTTTCACTTGTACTTCATTTTCCTTCATTTCTAGAGAGTCTCCAGCCATCTAAAACACCTATAGATTTCATATACTCGATCATTGAAGTTAGAAACACCTTGGATTGGCACTCAAGCAATCGGAGTTGGATTCTACCTATTATCTCGGCGTTTCCTTCATATTAAGGTATGTTAATGCTACCTCCAACCTTGAATTCGTGTTCTTAAGGATGTTATGAACATACTACCGGGATAATTAAGCTCCATAGATGACCTTTAACCAAACATCATGTTTTTGGAAGTTGGAATGTTCATGCTTTAGTTACCAGAGCTAAGAACATTATAATTCGAATCTTGTTATGTTGAACAAGTAAGGGAAGTTTTCTGAGATTAATAAACCCGTATTGAATGGTGTTTCGATAATGATCGTAGACTTAATATTGATATCGCTCTTGTTAGCGGACTTGAGAGAAGGATCATCGAAGGTTTTATCATATCTTGTAAAGGTGGATTGTTAACCGATCTTCAAGATGATAGTTTGAATGATAATATTTATAACAACCTCATATTTTCCAAACTACCTTTGAAGATTTATAATCAAGATTGGAGTAAGTTTTATGATGGTATGTTTAACTGGAAATTCAAAGACATCAACACCATAGGATCGTTCAGATTCGCATGAGTATTATATGTGTGAGTATAACGTACGCTAAGCACTATGCATTACGTACATTATACCCTCAGGCAAGTCAGTCGACTGACCTGAGAAGAACTGTCAAATTTCATGCATAGCGTGCGCTAGGCTTCATAGCTTACGTACACTAACGTGCAGACGTAACGTACGTTACGTAGGTGTGTAACGTATGTTATGAAGTGTACAGTTAGGATTCGGTCGTCTTTCGATGTTTTTCCTCGTGTGATTGATTGTTTACTTAATGATATGATATTAGGGACGAATTTCCTACAATAATCCAGTGTCGAGCCTTTCCGATCGTCGTTTTCATCAGAGTTCTGGATTGTTCCAATCAACCGTATTTCCGGAGTATTCGCGAGAGATTACCAAGGCAAGTACCTTGATATACGAATTATAACTACGTGAAATCATTGTTGCCGAAGTGTGTAAATTACCTCTATGAATATAAATATATTTATATATTTATATGTTAAATATATGTATGTGGATATGTGTATAGATATAGATATATATATATATATATATATATACATACATATGTCGGTGAATGTCGGGTAATTATTATCGATGCTAGTTGACGTACTCAACTTGGATTAATGTACGAACTATATTTATAGAAGTAATATGGTAACGTTTATGTGTTCAGTTGAGTTACGTGTATGCGTAGCATTGGTTGGTTTTTCCAAAGGCATATTGTGTTGAGTCTTGATTGATAGAGTGCGTGTTGTTATTTATTTGGTCATGGACTGATGAATAAATTGTGTGGATTGGTGGATTGATTTGATAATTGTTGCAACGATTGACTGTGTACTTGATATTTGTAACAACGTGAATACTTGTTACGAGAGACGTCATATCCAGGTGCCTCTGAGGGAGGGGGGTGTACTCCGGCCTGGTGTACGCTGCAATGAGTGGCTCCATATGATTGGTGAACACTGGTGTTACCTAATGCGCGAGCAAGGGGCGGCTCCTGTGGGAGTGAACGCCGGCGCAGTGACATGTGCAATGGACGGCCAATATAGTGGAGTGAACGCCGGTACCCATGTGTGCAAGGAAGGCGCCTGGCAGGCTTATTGGTAACGGATATTCGAGTGACAGCTAAGAACCGATACCAAACAATTTTTCGAAATTCAAAGTTTCTTTCAACTCACTTTAAAATGCTGGTCTTGATATAGACCGCGATTCGTGTTTTCTGAAAGTTTGTTTCAACTTGTTCCAAACGTTGGTACCAGGGTTAATTAACCAAGGATATTTGACGAGATTTCCGAGGGTAAATTAATCAAGGGTTTTGAGCAGGATTTGTCGAATGAGAGATTGTGTCTTTGTTGATCTTGTGATGATATTCTGTGAAATGGGTCGAGAACCCCGTGAAATGTTGAGATGATTGATCTTGTGATGATATTATTTGGATTGGGTCGAGAACCCCATGAGATGTTGTAATGATTCACTTGTGATAGTGTTCTATAAATTGGGTCGAAGACCCTGAATAACGTTGAATTGATTTCTTGTAAGATTGTTTTCTACATGCTAGGTTGAGGACCCGAGGACTCTTGAAGTTATTTTCTAAAGTATTCCCATTCGGTTTGCAAAACCTCAAGATAGCTCGAGTCAACAATAACATTTTCAAAACTATCTTATTAAAATATTATTCTTTTAAAAAGGGGGTTTTCAAACTAGATCTTCTGACTTATTGGGCCCATTTGAAGTTTCATTGGTGCTATGTTTCGTAAACGAAATTGATGGTATGAATATATTTCCCTTGTGTAAATGAATACTCTTCTGTACTGGTTGTGTGAATGTGTGGAGCATGTTAAGGCTTCGTGGCCGTTGAGTTTTCGTGTTGATATTTTTCATATATCTTGTATGTTATGTACTTGCACTAGCAAAATTCCAGTTTGCTAACCCCCGAATTTATGGGTGGTGGGTGCCTGTTATTACGCTCAGGTTTTGCAGCTCGGGACCAGTCACAGGATTGGCTTGGAAGGAGATGGAGAACAATGATGCTAATCACACAGGAGTCAGAGTCTTTTCTTTTCTTTTATCTTAGTCGGTATTTTCGCTTTTGGTTGAGTATTCACCCTTGTACGGGTGTAGTTTTCATTCATTAAACCAAGTTGTCATTTCTTTCCGTGTTCAAGTTTATTATTGTCGTTGAGTTGTAAATTACATTGGTTTTTGAATTGTCTTATGACCTTGTCGGTCTGTCTTGTAAATATTTGACCTCGGTCGGTCAATCATTGAGTAGTCTTTTGAAGTTTAGCCTGGTAGATCCTTGTGAGAAGGGTCTACGGCATGTGACATTTCCGGTCGAATTCTGGGGGTGTTACATCCATCTCATCATACCTATCAATTCGCACATGCGATGATTATCAACTCAGGAACACCAATATTCAATCTAAGATGAAATCCCGAAGTGAAGAGTAACTACCTTTTCGAAGAAATGGGTTGATTCTCAAGGTTGAATCCATTTCCAATTGATTCCAAACTTAATATTGTTAAAGACGATCAACTCCATAACTACTCAAGTTTTTGGAACCTCAAAATATCCTCCAAGAACTCTCTCTATCGGTTGAAAGGAAGAAATGGACGAAATGAAGAATAATGCCCAACTGCACATATATATACTGTACATTACTAGCGTCCGCTACTCTTCACAATATAGCGTGCGCTACCTGCTATAGCGTGCGCTAATAGATTTAGATAGCGTGTGCTATCGTGGTCCATAGGCTACTGCCTTGCTTCGCACAATGATTTGTGTACGCAATGCCCATGCAATAACGTACATAAATACTCTGTTTAGCGTACGCGAGTCTCCTACCTTAGCGTGCGCTACTCGTAGTTGACTTGTTCGTCTGCGCCTACTCCGAAGATGGGTCCACACGCTGAAAGCAACCGACAAAGCCGAGATTCCCTTTGACCGATCTACAATTAGCATGTGTTAAGCCCATGCTTAGCATGCGCTAATCCCTCATAGAAAACATCCATTGACCTTATCGGAACATGCGCCGAAAGTAGCCGGGTTCACATGTAGATTCCCTCTGATCTATTCTGCACTAGCGTGCGTTAACATTGTGCATTAGTGTGTGCTAAATGCCGATGATTCGGGTCGGGACCTACCTGTCGGCCACAGCCTGAATCTTGTCCTATATGATCTTATGTACGTTAATGGTCCTTCTTAGCGTACGTAAGCTCAGAAAATTAGCGTGCGCTATCCTTCGCCTTTAGCGTGCGCTAAGTCTGCACATTAGCATGCGATAAGTCCTTATGTTAACGTACGTTAATAAGGCTATACTTAGCTGATTCCAACTGTTCTCGTCCGTCGTTTCGATATACTAGATACATACACATGACATACTTAATACATATATTCCTTCCAATAATATTCTCATACAATACGCTTGACACACCATATCTTTAAATGGAATTGTCGACCAAGTACGACAATTTTACCAACATAGATGTCTCAGTCCTTCAATTATTTTATCCCTACTGTACAGATTCCACACTGTGCATTATAACTTGGATAAAATAACATTAAGCAACTATAGTAGAAATTCAGGATATTACACACACATTATGGCACACCCTTCCACTCAGCCCACAGTATTGAAACCATATTGCGTTTGACAAACCCAACATTACGACAATATGCAGTACAAGCATCAGAAGCCAAAATGGGTCGTCGATACTTTCATCTACTGCTATCTTATGACGGCCATTTTTTTAACATATGCGTCAAGTGTTAGGCCCTTCGATGGGCCATGGTTCTTCTTCTTTTTGGGTTCGGCTTCGGTACGACCCTTCTCATTCTCTTCTGCAAGCTCCGCGTTATCCAACATGTCCGCCAAATTATTTTCTCAGACCACGCCTGGAACACATACATCTCCGTTGGGTTAACCAAGCTATATGGTCGGTGGACTCCTTTTTCATCGACCCTTGGAACCGCCGGTACCATAGGGGGCATAAATAGAGTCGACGGTAGACCGGAAGGCACCTCAGATGACGTGCTCGGTGTCGCTCTGTGGCTCCCATATGTAGGAGGGTAGGGAATATGGTGTATAGGAGGCATATGAGGTTGAATCGTCTCGCAGTAGTGGGGGTCGTCCTTGGTCTAGGAGTCTGATACGATAAGTGCCTCGCAAGAGTATGTGTGTCATCTGCCGGATACAAGTTTCCATCCTTAAACTCCAGCCCACTACTCTGTACTAGCTCACGTATGCGAGAATTACTCTGATCCAAATACTTACCACAGGATCTGCACGGTTGGAAGCTGCGGAACTCTCCCCCGACTCTGGAGTCTTGGACTTTTTCTTACCGCCTGTTAGTTTCTTTTTATCCATTTAACATGTACACATTTACAGACTATCACATTAACTAAACTCACACACACCAATATACACACTAGATACCAACAAATTCAACAATCAATAAATTCAACAATCAACAATGTTATCCCAACAAATTCAATATCATTCCAATACAATCAACACAACAATACCCCCAACAAATTTAACAATCAATACCAATATCCCAATAAATTCAACAGTCAATAAATTCAACAATCAACACTTATATCCCAATAAAATCAATAATCAACACTAATATCCCAACAATCAACAAAAAACCTAAATTACAAAAAAAATGTAAATAAATGTACCCTGGTGCTGGGGCCGACGGGGTTGAGGTATAGTGCGACGGTGCGGTAACGGTGGGATGGTTTGGGTAGGGGTCTCGGTGCGGGGTTTGGGTAGGGGTCTCGGTGTGGGGTCTGGGTAGGGGTCTCGGTGCGGGGTCTGGGTAGCGGTGCGGCTGTGCGGGGTCTCGGTGCTGGTGCAGCTGGGAGAAGTGGGGGGTCGGGGTCTGAAATTGGGAAGGGTGAAATGGTCGGGGTCCATCCGCTTTTTTTTATAAGACAACTTTGGCCGACGGCCATGATATCGTCGGCTAAACTCCTACACCATCGTCGGCTAAAACGAAAATAGAGTCGTCGGCTAAACAGCACACAGCCATGTTATATTTGACACGGCTGGGTCGTAGGGACAGAGGTTTCTGGGTGTTTTAGGCCAGTACGACCCGGTCGTGTAATATTTGACACGACCGGGTCGTAGAGACAGAGAGTTATGGGTTTTTTAGGCAGTGCGACCTGGCCGTGTCGAAGACCGACATGGGCCTTACACTTTAGCCGGCGACTGCCGTCAGCTAAACATAAAAAAAAAACTTTAGCCGATGAAAGCCGTCGGCTAAACCCAAAATTAATGAAAAAAACAAGACTCCGTGGTTGTCGGGGTTCGAACCCGGGCCATTTATATAGATAATATGGTTGTTTGCCACTGATTCATGTTTGTCATTCTTACATTTGCTGACAGTTTTTATATTTATACATTAACTGATATTTTATTATTTAAATTTAATTATATATATAATGATATATATTTGTCAATAAAAGATGTTAATTATATTAAATATTATGAAAAATATATAATATGTATAATTAAATTTTAAAAATATATGAAAAATCATCAAAATTTGAATGAATTTTAATTTTTTAATAAAAATAAAAAATTTCTATTATAATGATGAAAAATATCACTTTTTCGATTCATTCCAACTACAAACAACAATGAACATCGTTTTATGACTTATTTTTGCATATTTTTTTAATTGATCACAACTAATAAACCAATATTTAACTTGAAATATTTTCTGAATTTCTAAATAAAATAAATATTTATGGAACTTTTACAAATTATATGATATGTCCTTCTAAGGCTCGTAGTCAGAATCACCACTTGAGTCTGTCTCGGTGTCAGAGTTGATAACTGGCAGCATATGTATGGACTCTTCATCATCATCTTCATCAGAGTCTGCACGTAATTCATCTGTACCTACATCTATGAACCCACGTTCTTCACCATGTAGTCGAACCACTCAACCTTCTACAACATTATTCAGTAGTATTGTGGAGGATGGTGGAATATTAGCTGTATCCGGCTCTTGATATGCCTCATCGTCATCCTTATCTACTGCTTGTCCAAGTGTAGCTTCACTATATATATTTCTCGTAGCCACATGATTTACGATCTTCCATGCTCCTTTTTTTACCAAGTCATCCAGGTAGTAAACTGGTTTAGCCGATGTTGCAAAAACAAAAGGTTCACCTTCATATCAACTTGTAGAAGTATCAACGGATAAAAGTCCATAATTATCATCCCTTTCGATTTTAGTATTAGTATCAAACCACCTACACTTAAACAAGTACACTGTCAAGCCTTCTCCATAAATCAGTTCCACTACCGAGAAGAACGCTGTAATATCCACCATCAATCATAACCCCAAAATTTTGACACCTCTTTCTTTGATCTCTGATGATACATACAAATGTCACACAATTACCTTCGCCATTGAATAAACTCTATATATAACATACTTCATCGAAAGAAGCATCAACTCACGTGACCACATCGGGTTGCCATCACTTTGTATGTGCGTCACCTGGATATTAATTAAGGTGAATGTCATAATTAAGTAAATTATGTAAGAAAATTAACTGAAATAATCAGCAAATGTTTCATTATGGAATTTAATGTCTCCATTCATAGCATCACATGAAATGTGAATGTCTTTCCAGCATTGAACTTCTGGACAGTTAAGCAATATCAACCAATGTGCAATTCCTAGCTCGTAAGGTTGTAAATGATTGTAAGTAATCTTCCTTGAACATCAATTTTGTTGGTGATGATGGAGATATTAAATTGCACTGAAATGGTTGACATAGGCTCGGGTGTGGGATCCACCTTGCCCAAATAGAACTTGGTATATGTTACACACTCCCATGCAATATATGCTTCGGCTATACATTCTTCAGGTGCAAACTTATTAGTCATAGAATCCTTGTACTCACCAAGTTGCCTTTCTATTGGAAACATAGACGTGTAGTGGACCGGGCCTGTTAGTAAAAGTGGTGAGGAAGATGGATCATGAGGTGAGGCATGAGATCAAAAAAAATCGATGGGAATATCATCCCAAGTTTGCATAAGATATAAATGATCTCCTTTTGCATGAGCCCGATATCTGACTTCCTTACTTCCCTAGTGCATAACTTTTGAAAGAACCTGGATAACGATAAACAAGGCTTGACCACCTGTTTGGACAAGTATGGTCAAATAAACATAGGAAACGAGCGTTGTAAGAGGATATGGCAATCATGGCTCTTCAATCCAGTTAACTTATTCTCCTTGAAGTTAACACACCTCCCTATATTTCCAGCATATCCCGTGGGATACCTAGCAGCCTTCATCCACAAAAAAATTTCAGCCTTTTCCTTAGGGGTGATGGTGTAAGATGCTTTCGGCATTTTGTGTTTCTCCTTACCTTCCTTCAACCATAAATGTTTTCTAATGTTCATTTATTTTAAACCAATGCGTGCTTTAGGGCCGTCTTTAGTCTTTCCTTCCCAACATAACATTGTACCAACAACACTTTCACAAATATATTTTTCTATATGCATCACATCTAGGTAGTTCCTAATCAACAACTTACTCCAATAAGGTAGATTCCAGAAATTACTATTGTGGGACCAGTACTTATGCCCAGTCTTTCAGGAGTTCCCGCTACTATATAAGAATGGTGCTCAACTGCCCATAATCATACTCATTCAGCATGGCCAAAATTTCCTCACAAGTCCACTCCCATGGTGGATCACCAACCTCTTTAGTCCCGTCAAATGCTACAGCATCCATACGCCAGACATGCATCCTCTCAAGCCATAGACGATGACGCATTCTGATAACCTTCCGACAGTGATACCTTGCGTAGTCTGCATTCAAGCACACTGGACATCCTCTATATCCACTAATAACAGATCCGTATAGCATCCCGTACGCAGGAAAATCACTGATGGTATCGGTACACATAGCGCGTAAGTAGAACATCTCATGTGAGTAACTATCGTACGTCGGATGACCTTGCTCCCACAACAACTTCAGCTCCTCTATCAAAGGTCTCAAATAAACATCAATACACTTTTCTGGACACCCAGGGCCAGGTACTAAGAGAGTCAACATATTATACTTCTTCTTCATGCACATCCATTGAGGAAGGTTTTAAGGAACCATTACCACCGTCCATATACTATACGAAAAACTCAGATTGCCAAAAAGGATTGAATCCGTCATATGTAAGCCCGAGTCTTATATTTCGGACATCTGATGCAAACTCTGGAAACTCCCTATCTATATGCTTCCAAGCCTCTCCATCAGAAGGGTGTATCATAGTATCCTCGTCATTGACACGAGGCTCGGCATGCCATCTCATCGCCTTGGCTGTGTGAGGAGACATGAAAAGCCTCTCCAATCTATCCTTCAGAGGGAAATACCAAAGAACCTTCATAGCTTTCTCTTTACCAGAAGGAGTGAACTTATACCTCTCTGTGTCACATATCGGACATCTCTTCAGGTCTTCATTAGGCTTTCCACAAAATAAAATACAATCATATACGCATATGTGGATCTTGATGTACGATAGCTCAAGACCTTTTAGGATACGTATCATTTTACTGTGATTACTAGGAAGATGATGACCTTCTGGGAGCATTTTTCCTGTAAGTTCCAAATAATCATCCACGGCTTTAATCGAAGTTTTGTTCTCCACCTTGACTCTCATAGTCTCTATGACACTATCAAGAACTGTCATGTAACACCCAGGGTAAAAAAAGAGTCTGTTGGAGCTGGATTAGCTTGTTTTATCTATCAACAGAAACAGTGTTAACGGATATCAATGTAGGCGTTCGGATGACTGGTTTATCAGCTATATGGTATTCTTGACCTTCAGCCGGTACGTCCCTCTCGTAATAACCAAACACGTCGTCAATCAATATTCTTGTGGGATCATTGGATGTGCTACCACTGTACTGTCCGTGATCATGGGGAATAATTGAATTTGATCTTTCACCATGGTAAATCCAACATGTGTATTATCCCAAAATTCATTCTTTTTCAAGTGCTCGCATACAACATCAAGTGTAAAATGGTACATATCGCTGCGACATTTACATTATTGCATAGACACTAAAAAATTATACTATCACTATCATGCTCCTTCACAAATTGAATAAACCCTCTCATTCCATCTATGACTCTTGAATCCCATTTTTGTAGACCAATCCAACTTTTATCTATCCCATAACAAAAATAACAATAATATTACACAATCATAATTCGTATTATCAAGAACATACAAAAATTACGACTACAATCATCATAGCTCGAATTGAAGATGTCAATTCCATATAAATACATATTATTCAAAAAATAATACTTGATCATATAGTCATCGCTATATATATATATATATATATATATATGTTATACATACACCAAGAAATCTTCAAGAAAACGAATTAATTCTTAAACATATTCATAATCATCAAAACAAATATATTATATGCATAATATAATTATAATTGATATCAACGTTCAATAAACATACCTTCAATATGATTTCTTGAATGATCAAACTAGAAAAATTGTTGTTTTCGTGTTCTTTTTGTGTAATTCATGAGTGTGTTTTAACTGGTGTGTTGAAGTGTGAGATGGTGATATATTTTGTACAAAAAAACACGTAAGACTTTGGCCGACGACAAGCCGTCAGCTAAAGTATAGTAGTCTTTGGCGAAATATTACAAAGTCGTCGGCTAAAGTCTCCTAGTCGTCGGCTAAACTACACAACTTTAGCCGACGACTAGCAGGACTTTAGCTGACGACTAAAAGCAAAGTTATCGGCTTAAGTATTTTAGCCGACAATACCCTGATCGTCGGATAAGCTTGCGGACTTTAGCCGATGACTCCAGCCGGCCGTCGGCCATCCTCCGGCCAGTCGTTGGCTAAAGTAGTAATTTTGGTAGTGAGTGCTAATAGTTTTAATACTACTATTATACAAATGTACCTTATATAAAAATGCTACATTGCTGTTATTGTACAAATATATTGCTTTCATTTTCTACGTTCTACGACCGAACACTACTATTTTGTGTTTTCAAATATTTTGGGGCAGCATAGTGAGCAAAATAGCAGTATAAGATAATAAAAAAACAGCACAACGAGCAGAAGATAAGCAGTTTATTGCAAACTACTTATATTTTTTATAGTGCTTTTATTTTTAGAATACGCTGCTTTTTTTGTTTTTTTATAGTTTTAATTATGCAATATTCATGTTAAATCATAGATCTTAAAAAAAACGCTTAATATGATTTTTTTCCTAAAATGGATAACAAACGAGTAAGTTATATTTTTTTGAAAAAATAAAAGACAATTTGATATAAAATGACAAAAAAGACCCTTGTAGCTTAAAACGGTGTGTTGCAAACAAAGTGCAATTTGACCACGCATGGAAATTGATGATGTATCATAATCTACACCATCCTTATTTTTCTATCTAATGGTCATTATTGGTTCCTAGTCCTCCCACGTGCGCGTGCGTGCATGAATGTATGTTTGTGTTTATATATGCATGCATGTATATATGTATGTAGCCCATACATGAAGTTCTTCTTTTTTTCAGCCTAAGTTTAACATTTGATTTCAAGATTATGTAGTTTAAGAAAATAATTGGGTGTGATAGATGAGTGATTTTCTTTGCTACCTCAAAAGTATGATTGACATGGGTTTGTTTTATCCTTATGCATCTCGGGATAGATCAACCTCGTTTGATCCTTATTGATCCTTAGAATGATGCATGTCTTGTTGGGTTTGTTGATACGTTATTTTATGACTCATACTGGCCACGTTTCGGAACTATTTATATCTTTACCATCGGGAGTACAACAATTTTGTATAGGTCTACGAAACATACTATTGTTACTATATCTCATGCAGAGACCCTAACACTTCATGAGGCAGTATATGAGTACATATGGTTGAGAGCCACTATCGATCATATTAGATGTACGTGTGGACTTCACTGCACTACTGATGAACCGAGGGCCATATACGAGGATAATGTCATTTGCATCGAGCATATGCAAATAGGACTGTATTAAAAGGAACAATGCTAAACATACTGCACCCAAGTTCTTTTTCAGTCAACATAATAAGAGCATCAGAAGATTGAAGGTACGTAGATTTGTTCAGAAGACAATCATGTTGACCTTTTCATGAAGTCACTACCTAAATCGACATCCGAGAAGTATATTGTTTAAAGAATTGGTCTACATAAATTAACTGAGTTACAAGTATGTAGCCATCGGGGGTATCCTAAAGTATACTCATCTCATCTGGATGTACACTTTTGTCCTTCCTAGGGTTATCTTTCCCATTAATTTTACTATCCGTAAAGTTTTAGTGAGACAAATTTGGTATGATCATACCACTTATTTTACATTGTGAAGATATCTTAATTCGACATATGGACAATTTCCTCGTTCTTTTATTTTGACCATGGGCATTTCCCAATGAATTTACCGGACAAGATTTTGGTGTAGCAACTATGATGTGTCTCTATCATAGACACATTACTTTCTTTTGATCCTATATAGAACACATTATGTAGATTACACTGCCAATGTGAATAGGCAAGGAGTGCCAAATGCATCATAATATTGTTGGGGTATTAGGGTTTATGATGGAGATCTGGATTCCCAAAGGATCGTGTAATCACTTTCCGAACTGATATTTCTACAATATGCCCGGGTTACAAGAAATTCAGCCTTGGATAATCCAAAGGGACACTTACGAATCTAGGCACAGAAACGTAAGCCAAATTGTTAGAGAAATTCTGAGTCCGTCAGAAAAAGTGAGAGCTGAGAAAGGTGTTTCTAGACTCAAAGAGAAGAGCTTTATTTATACATGTCGAATTAGGGTTGCATAAGGGCGGATTAGGGTTACATTAGGCGGCACCGTCGTTAGGATTTAATTAGTGATCCGGAATTAGGGTTTGACGGATGGTTTTCCAAATTGACGAAATTAGTCAATTTTACCATAGTCTCCCTCTAAAATTCGGAATTATCACTAAGTTACCACCGCCAGGAGCGCTGCCCCTAGACCCCGTCAACGGGGGCGCTGCCCCCGGACCCCCGACATTTGGTCGTACCGGCTTATAATTCGATCTTATACATGTGTGCACTCCGCACATACCCGAACATATATTAGCATATAAATTATAAAACCACTTAGCTTACATATTAGTTCCAATTACACAAAATGCCTGGTGACACTAAAATCACCAACAAATATCGTGGCCCTTCATGTGTTACTTTCAATTTATTGTAAATGCAGCAGTAAAGTTGTGGCTCTTTATGTGTACCTCTAATATACAATTATTGTTCATTTTACTTCAGTGTGATTTATGTGTATATATATATATATCTATAAATTAGGACGTTTACGCTTAATACAAATACATAATAACATTCCACTCTTCTTATTTTTTTAAAATATATAACCACGAATTACCTTTCCCATAATATTCATTACAATTTCATTAATCTGTGTGAAAGTCAAA
The DNA here is from genome assembly GCA_033398695.1 of Orobanche coerulescens. Classification (NCBI taxonomy): domain Eukaryota; kingdom Viridiplantae; phylum Streptophyta; class Magnoliopsida; order Lamiales; family Orobanchaceae; genus Orobanche; species Orobanche coerulescens. The sequence continues at coordinate 143,847,127 of CM065813.1, read as the reverse complement.
GTGATTTTTAATTCTGAATCACAATGATTATGTAAATATGCTTTTAAGGGCATGCGCTTATTAAGAGGGTATGCTTTGATCCCTACACGCACATATAAAGATTATTTCCTCGTAGATTATTATTCGTGTATTCGATGTATGGATACACTATTAACATACTTTTTTTACTTGGAAGAGAAGGATTGTCCTCGGTACTGAGTATCCCCTGAGGCTCTGCCTCACCTCCGATCTAGAGGTAAGTTTTACAGCATGACCTGTTCGTCTCATGATCCTCCATTTGGACAACTGCCCAGCGCTTACTGGACATATTTCATGATGGAATTTTTTATTGACGTAGACCATTTCCATCAAATATTATCAAAAAATTCAACACGATTTAACCTGAAGATGACAAACTGAGGCCAAAAACGGCTATATAAAATCCAATCATTGTCAATCTTTGCATCCGAAGTTCCCAACTGACTGATAAAATTTGGTAATCCGTACAGTTGGTCCATGACAATAGTATACATGGATGGCACAGTTGTTCCATGAGTAGTCCACATGGAAGGTGCATAGATACGACTGGTCCATAAATAGTACTCACTCCGTTCCAACGTAAAATTTACATCTAGAGTTTTTTTATGAATTTTTAAGCAAATAATTGAGTGTGCTAGATTAATAAGTTTGTTGGTCCCAATACTATAAAGACGGGCAGTTCTCGTCCTGAATAGCTCAAGAAAGAGTTAAATGCAAAAATTTTTAGTAAGTACGCTGTATGCATTTTAAAAATATTGCATACAGCAAACTGCTTAAGGTGTTGTAGTTTAAATGCTTACAACAACAATACACAATTGATTTTTTTAAAAGAGTTTTCTTTTGAGCATATAAATGAATATCTATGAAATAATAAATGAAGCAAGACAGATTTATAATTTGTCGAATATATGGTAGTCATTTTACATCCACTCTGCTCAAACAAGAGGAATTCAATAGAATCAAGGCGTACACAACTATATGTAATTAGGAATACACGCATGCTTTATCGTCCACACGGATTGATAGATGCTTGGATACACAACAACACTATTCACACATATTGGTATTTGACTGAACTTGAGTCAACACTCTCCCATATAGATTGGTGTTCAACTGACTTTATGAATATGAAAAACTTTCTTTTCTCAGCTTTTCATTTAATGCGGTCTTCTCCCTTAGCACAACACTGTTCACACATATTGGTGTTTGACTGAATGAGTCAACACAGATTGATAGACGTTTGGATACACAACAACATTGTTCACACATATTGGTGTTTGACTAAACATGAGTCAACACTCTCCCACATAGATTGGTGTCCAACTAACTTTATGGATATGGAAGACTTTCCTTTCTAAGCTTTATATTTAATGCGGTTTTCTCCCTTAGCACAACAATGTTCACACATATTGGTGTTTGCCTCTCCCACATAGATTGATGTCCAACTGACTTTATGGATATGAAGGAATTTCCTTTCTCAGCTTTTCATTTAATGCGGTCTTTTCCCTTAGCTATCAAACTCTTCTTTTGGCAGACGTCATTTAATGCATATTAAATCTGCATGAAATGCTTTCACACTTGCTCCAATAATTTATGAATAAATATTCATTCAGTCTAACGGATCTTTGTTAAAGCTTATTGCGAAGTGCTTTGCTGTAGCATTTACTTTCCATCCGTAGACCCTACATACCACTGTATCTTTTCTGTTGTACCTTGACTATCTGTATGTTTGCCATCTACTGTTGTATTCCAGCATCATTGCTGCAGTCCAACTGTTGTGGAGCTATACTGTATGTTTTGCACTTACCAAAACTCCAACAGAATTTATCCCAACAAAGTTGTTTAAATATTGAATGTGTGGAGATAAAAAGATAAAAGATATTAATAATAAACACATAACGAAAATTAAAAAGTAAAATATAATTTTTGATTTAATTGTGTAAATGCAGATTTTCTAAGAGGACAAATTTTTAAGTGAGGTTTAGTAATCCACATGAAAATCATTGTCTACACGTGCAAGAAGAAAAAGAAAAAAAAATGAAAAACTGCAGTGCATAGCGAAACATCAACACAAGCAACTTTATGAATTTCCCAAAAAACAAGATAACCTGGTTATCAAGCCAAACTTGATGCTTTTATACATATTAAAAAAACTTCCATCACAAAAATACTTGTAAACCAGAACAAGAATGAGATGGAGCAAGTTTCCTCCCAGAAACACCAAAAGTCATCATAATGATTGCACAAAAATGATGGATGCGAATTCCCTACCTGGGCCAAAAAAAATATCATAATCATTCTGCAGGAATAATTGAGGGTTTAAAATGTTCATGCTCAGGATTAAATGGGCTGACTGTCAGGGACAAATTCTATCGGCTCGATTTCATCCTGTGAGACCATCATCTTTGCCTTCTTGAACCGCTTCGAGCTTCTCAGGATCATATGCAGTGTCATATTCTCCGGTGTAAAGAGTCTGTGGCAATAACAATGGCATTTAACTTGCAAGTTTTATTGAGTAAATGACAGGCCAAAAAAAAAGGACTAATGTAGCTATTAAGTGCAAAAATAAAGAATGTATACTCAAACGTAGAACATATTGAACGAGAAGGCAAATAAACTACGGTTTCATCAGTATGCTCAAGTAGATATCAGCATAGCACAAACTATGCATGTGTGGAACACAAGTTGCTGGATAATTATTTTATGTGATTAATGATACACTATATTAAAGAAAAATTCAGTCATTCCACCATTTCTTTACTAGTTTCCTGTGGAATTTAAGAGCAAAAGTTTGAAGAACAAAATTATGGGAATCGCTCTTGGCTCTAAAAAACGCTAGGCACTAGGCGTTTGGATTGCTAACGCCTAGCGCCCAGATGATTACTCGGGGAATAATCGGACTAGGCAGATTTATTTTTTTATTATTTTTATATATAATAAATTATATATATGTAAAAAAATTATATATATGTAAAAAATTAAAAATATATAGTATTTAAATATTTAAACAAACATATAATTGATCATATATTAAATTTTTAAATATGTATATACGTCTAAAATAGTCCATACTATCTAAAATATGTATATACGTCTAAAATAGTCCATACTATCTAAACAAACATATAATTGATCATATATTAAATTTTTAAATATGTATATACGACTAGGCCGCCCAGGCCGATTTTTAGAACAGAGGAATCGCTATTTTCCTTTCAAGTTCGCAAACACTTTCTAAGTTGAACGCTACTTCTTAGGTTCAAAATCGAGAAGTACTCAAGTGTCAACCCCATATCATCCACAAACACACGCTTCACCAGTTAAATGGAAGCCATGCAAAATTAAACATTGACCATGAAACATGTCTTTGAAACAATGAACAATACAGGCACACCAGGCAATTAAAATTTTAATCAGCTAAATGCTAATCACAAGGCAAGGTCAACGAGTTTTTTCACAAGCAGCTGAGCTAAATCGATTTAAGAAAGGTTTTGCAACCGGAGCAATGTTGGCTTAAAGGTTTGATATAGATAATGACGGACTTACTCTAACTTTGATTTGCCTTTCCTTCCAGTAGATCTTTCTTTTGCATCTGGATCCTGTGATTAAGACAAAATATGTAGATCCTGTGATTAAGACAAAAGTGAGTGGTCTACACCAGAAAACCATTACATTCTTCACAGATGAAAGAAAAAGTGTAGACACACTGACATAATAAGTCTAATTAATAAGTCCCCACATAATTATACAAGTGTAGCAGCTAACAGAAAACTTTTCTTATTGAAATCATAACAAACTTTACCAACGGCCCCACATAATAACTAATAAGTATATAAGTGCATACATACACATGCACACACGCGGGTCAGGAAGTAAAAACAACAGAAAATTTTGCCCATGTAAAAAATCCAGGTACAGAATATACCATTTCTAATTGAATCCTGGCTCAAGTTACTTTCCCCCCCCCCCCCCTGAGTAGTCAGACATGGATGAGCTATCTGATGGACTTCGGTGCTACCACTCAAATGTGCCGTCCCATTTTCATCACCAGAACTTTCACCAACATTGTCGTCAAAAATTGCTCCTGCCAGCAGGCTCCTCTTTTCTGTAGTCTTCATCTCCATCCTATTAGTTCCAATCAAACCTGATTGTGACATTTTGATTTCTCTCTTTTCAGGAACTTTTTCATAACTTTGCGAGCTTGATTTCTTGAGAGATGTGTTCTTTTTGTAAGGGAGAGAAAATTCAGCAAGAGTTCCCATAGGTTTTTGAATAGTGGTCGCTGAGTCTCCATGTCTCTTGGCACTATCTTTTCTAGCACGAGTTTTACTCTCACTTTCCTGATTTGCAGATAAATCGAGTGAACACTCAACTTCAGTTGATATGCTTACAGAAGATAATCCCTTTCTCTTAACCTTTGTCAAAGATTTGATCTCCATATTTGACTGGCTTGCTTTTTTCATTTTGCCAGGAGATGGAACTTTATCCTGATATTGGCAAGGCACAAAGTACTGCTTGAAGTTAATTCCCTCACCTTCATCTTCAGTTTTTCTTGCCAGATCATCAGTATTGAATATTGATAGCAAACTCATGCTTCTCCTCAAGCTTTTCTTCACTTTTACGAGACACAACTTGGGATGAGGCTACATGTATTTCCTCCGTCTCAGAATTTATATAACTCATTGAATTTCCCTCTGCTGTTGACACTCCAACACAAACTTTTTGTTCCTCCTCCCTTAAATTTTCTTGGACATCTGATGTTGTGAGCACTTTCTTCTTTCTTTTGTTTTTGGCTTTTTGATCCTTATTCACTGTATTCTCACTATCCTTCTCCACCTGATCGGAATCCAGAATCTGACTCTCCTTTTCTGAAACAGGGAAATCTGCACGGGCATTGACGGGAGAATTTTGGGTCTCCTTGTCCAACTCTCCTTCCACAGAGGCAACAGCATCCAAAGTCTGCTTAGTTTGAGTCGACACCACAGAATCTGCTTCATTTCCATGAGCACCCAGGACTTTCTCATCCGCATCTTGAGTGGAACCATCCAGCAATTCCAACAGCACATCCTGCCCTTTAGAGCACAAGATGATTTCTTCCTTGTCAGAAGGTAAACCATTCTTTTCTACCTTTTTCAAAATTTTCATCTCCTGGCTTGCTGTTTTCACCTTGCCAGGAGAACAAACTTTATCCTGGTATTGACAAGGCACAAAGTACTGCTTGAAGTTAATTCCTTCACCGTGATCTTCAGCTGTTCTTGCCAGATCATCAGTATTGACAGCAATCCCATGCTTCTCCTCAAGCTTTTCTTCACTTTTACGAGACACAACTTGGGATGAGGTTACATGTATTCCCTCCATCTCCAAATTTACATTACTCATCGAACTTCAGCTGTTGACAATCCAACACCAGCATTTTGATCCTTCTCTGTCAAATTTTCTTGGAGGTCTGATATTGTGAGGACTTTCTTCTTTCTTTTCTTTTTTGCTTTTTATCCTTATTCATTGTATTCTCACTATCCTTCTCTACCAGATTGGACTCCACGGTCTGATTATCTTTTTCTACAACAGAAAAATCTGCATGGGCATTGCCAGCAAAATTTTGGTTGTCCTTGTCCATCTCTCTTTTCCCAGAGGCAACAGCTTCCAAAGTTTGCTTAGTTTGAGTCAGCATCATAAAATCTGCCTCAATTCCATGAGCACTTAAGAGTTTCTCATCGGCATCTAGGGTGGAACCATCCAGTAGTTCCAACTGCACATCCACCCCTTCAGGGTACAAGATGCTTTCTTTTAATTTTGAAGGTAAACCATTCTTTGCTACGTTTCTCATAGTTTTCATCTCCATATTTGACTGGCTTGCTTTTTCCACTTTGTCAGGAGAACAAACTATATCCTGGTACCGGACAGGCACAAAGTACTGCTTGAAGTTGGATCCTTCACCTTCATCTTCTTTTGTTCTTGCCAGATCACCAGTAATGACAGCAATCTCATGCTTCTCCTCAAGCTTTTCTTCACTTTTACAGGACAGAACTTGGGATGAGGCTACATGTATTTCCTCCATCTCAGAATTTACAGAATTCATCAAATTTTCCTCGGTTCTTGACAATCCAACACCAACTTTTTGATCCTTGACTGTCAAGTTTTCTTGGACATTCGATGCTGTGTGTATCTTCTTCTTTCTTTTCTTTTTAGCTTTTATATCACTATCCTTCTCCACCTGATTGGACTCCAGAATCTGCTTCTCCTTCTCTGAAACAGGAAAATCTCCAAGGGCATTGCTAGCAGAATTTTGGGTCTCGTCCAGCTCCCTTTTCCCAGCGTCAACAGCTTCCAAAGTTTGCTTAGTTTGACTCGATGTCAAAAAATCTGCCTCATTTCCATGAACACTCAGGAGTTTCTCATCCGCATCTTGAGAGGAACCATCCAGCAATTCCAACTGGACATCCTTCCCTTTAGGGTACAAGATGCTTTCTTCCTTGTCAGCTTCTTCTGGGATATGACCAGATATAGGACAAAGCAACCTTGAACATGCACTGATGCCATTATCATTTTGTTCAATTCCTGACCTCTCTATATTAGTGCTGGCCAACTGCTTTCCACCTTTTTTCCTCTTCTTTCTACGACCAGTAAGTTCAGGCGATTTTTTCCGTGTTAAATCTGGAATAGATTGGTCCGAAGCTTTGTAGCTTGATGGAACTTCAACTTCACGTTTCAGAGAATAATGTTTTTCTTCAGGTATATGAGTTTCATAGGGCTGAATACTTGCAACTTTTAGTGTTTGCCCCACCTCTGATGTATCTTGGATATTCACGGCGATCTCCAGGGCCCGAACATCTTGGCAAACTTCAAATTCCTTTTTGCTATCCATCATATCAGGACTTATATTCTCCAACACAGTTCCCTCTTTCTTTTTATCAGAGCCTAAATGATTTTGACAGTTCACAATGTTTCCAATGTTACTCTTTTCTACTACAGCAGGTACTAATGATCCCTCATTGAGAACACATTGATCATTTATCACACCTAAGACTTCAGTGGTAGCGTCAAAGTTAGAATTATGAAACGCATCTTTTTTGTGCCTCATTTTACGTTTCTTCTTGGAACGTGACCCTGTGTTCATACAATTTTTTTCTGGAATCATTCCTAAAACTACATACTTTGCAGCAACACCACCAGGAAAGGACAATGGAAGGGTTTGTATCCCATTTATATCAGATAAAAGACCTCCGCAATTAGTACTGACATTCCTCACCTCCATCTTCATACAGCCACTTAGACCAAGCTCGGACGAATTTTGGTTAAAGTCAAACGAAGGAGTGCCGGAAGCATCAACATAAAGAAACCAATTCCCTTTTACCCCATGAAAGGCACTCCAAATGTGCATACTGTCTGGCATATGATAAAACGCGGCCCTACGTTTTACCTACCAAGTTACAGACGTCATCAGCATAAGATGTTAAACTCTATACACATGTAGAACACAATATTTACCTTCAAAGAATGGATGTGTATCTCCACAATTTTCGGAAAGCACTTCATATGCTCCAACACCATCTTCTCTGCATACAGAAAAAAAGCATGGAGGAGCTTAATTTTAAGAAAGAAAAAAAAAAAAAAAAACAGTCTACCATCACCAGAGGAAATTTAACATAGACATAAATAGTTCATCATTTTTTTAACTTTTTTTTATTAGACAATTTAAGCATCAGAGTAACCAGACTTTGTATAATTTCTTCTCAAATTTCCATTCTGATGCAATTACTCTTATCATATTTCCAATTCCAAACAGATTAAACATATACAAATCACAATTATATATATATATATGGGGGGTGCGCGCGCGCATATTTCATGTGCATATGTACCGTGTATATCAAAATGGGCCAAATTTGTAGCATTTTTCACAAAAAGCTCATATGAAATATGTTTATGCTGGACTAGAACAAATACTTTTGAAATCTGACACTGTATCAGACTTAGAAACAAGCATGGCGAGATAGGTGCCGAGGCTGGTGTCGACGAACACCGTATTGTACTCCGCCGTTTCGGTAGTGGTACCATTGACATCCAGCCCACGTCGTCGTTTCGCCATGGATGATTAGAGTTCAGAGGACGACGCTTGAAAGGTTTGAGCTGCCTAGCTGGCGCTCATGAGGGTTTTCCGAGTTTTCTAAAAAATAAGAGAAAACACAATGAAGTAAAGTAAAGAGAGTTAAATGGATGAGGACAGATCTCATCACAAAAAAAAAAAAAAAAAAAGGGATACGGACCTGTCGGAAAGTATGGGTTTGGGTCATTGGGTTAGGTTTTAAATGCGAGACCCGAAAACGGCGGTGGGTGATGACTAATGATTACTTATTAGTTTTTTTGCGAGATTTCATTTAATTTACATTTCAATTAATTATAATATCAATAATTTATTATTCAATTAAAATTATTGCATATTCCAAATAAAATCCTATATTTTTTCTAATAAATTCTTTCTTTCAAAAAAAATATTTTTCAATATCGATTTTTATGAATTGAAATTACTTTTTGATATGAGGATGTAAACTCTTAAGACTCACCACTATGTATATTTTTTCAAATTAACTCACCCTTTTCAAATAAATATTTTTCTACATCAATTTTCTATATTTGTAATTTAATTAAAATTATTAACTACTCCAATTTATATAATATATGTAGTTTTTCAAAATAATCATTTATTTCAAATAAATATTTTTCTATATCAATATTTATGAATATATAATCCAATTAAAATTATTTTCACCTCAAAATGATATCTTATATTTTTTGTTGTAGAATTAGACTATTCCTTCCAAAATCTATTTCTTCGTATCAATTTTTATGGATTAAACGTAAACATATGATGCCTGCCTTTTTCTTAAATTATATCATTCATCCAAATAAATTATTTGCATATCAATTTTTATGAATTTATAAGTCAACTAGAATTAGTGAAAATCAATTTTTTAATACCAAACGATAAAATTGACAAGTTATATATCCTCATTCATAAGAATGTAAGTTTTTTATACCATTTTGCTTAAAAGACTAAAATGTCCTCCAAAAATTGGTGATATTGAATTTCTTTTATTTTTGTGTTTTATTTAATTTAAACTCTTTTTCTTTTCTTTTTATTTTTTTGATCATCTTCTTCATGACTAACTACAGAATCCAACAACTAAACTTTAATGTCTAAATGGATCTTTCAAAATCCTAATATAAATCACACGATTTTGCGAAAAAGAGAAGTTGACGTTCTAATAAGACTTCATTTATTGTGTTCCTCGGTTCATAAAGAAGGTATGCAACTATATTTTATCGCCAGAGTTTCTTTTTGAGGAGTTCTTTCGCACACGATGGCGCATACGGTGGCTGAACTGCACACGATGGCAGCCATGATCGTGCACATGATGGGACTAGCTCGTGTGCACATGAACTTTTTAGTTTTTTTTTTTGCCAATTTGATTGAATGTGTTATCAATATGGATGTTTTGTGATTCTAAAATTTCTTGGTCAAACATTAACAACTACATAACATCGTATTGAAACTCATATATGTTATTTCGTGTAATTCAATAGTGTATGAGCTATTTCATACGGATGATGAATTTATATATATGAACTTATACATTGAAAACATATAGACTACACATGATATGAAATAGATTATGTTAATTCACTCTATAACTTTACAAATAAGTATATTGTTAATAAATATTTATTAATATATAAGTAACAACACGTAAATTGGCGAGTTATTTTAGAAATTAGTGAATATGTGCATGTTCTTGTGTACATGATGACTAATCCCATCGTGGGAACGATCATGACTACCATCGTGTGCACATGAACTTTAGATTTTTGGGTCAATTTGATTTAATGTGTTATCGATATGGATGTTTTTGTAACACCCCCAATCCACTCAGGAATATTACACGCCGTAGACCTTCTCCTCGAGGATCTACCAGGCTGATAACTAAAATCAAACATCTAAATATCGCTTTTAAGGCCAAAATGACTAAGTAGACCGATTTGGTCTTTCAATAATAACATACAACTCAATTCCAAACACATACCCACGCAGGGGTCAAAATACAATAAACTCCCGTACAACGGGTAAAAGATACTGCAGCGGAAAAGAAAATACAACTAGACCAATACGACATCAACGGATCCTCGTGTGATTAGTATCGTTCATCTTTCATCATCCTTCGTGCCGACCCTGTGTTATGCTCCAAAACCTGAATGCAAAAATAGACATCCACCCCCCGAATACTCGGGGGTTAGCAAAACTCCACTGTTTTGCTAGTGCAAGTACAAGTGCAAAAATACGAGCCATACAATTCAAGTTCCAAGAATGACAATAATCAGAAATCCTCAAAGATTAAAATACAACGAAACGAATACTACCCGAGGCAAGAGTTTGAGTAAAACTTTCCAAATCCGAAAGATCACAATTAACGAGAATGGTTTGCAAAATGGTTTAAAATACCCTCGGGAGTTTTAATAGAAAACAAATTAGGATTATCAAATCCTTATTAGAAAACCGACAACAATTCACAGGGCCAGAGCCCAACATCACGTGTCCTCGACGAACATAAAATCGACAAAACATAATCGCGCACGCGCATCGCCTAGGACCGGGACTGCAATATCCGGATTTATTACGGTGTATTTCATTTGTATTCAAATCCTGTATTATTCGGATTTGTGGTTTTGATTATTGGAGTATGATATTTCTTGCATTGATATCTTTGTACATGAGTATAACAACATGCAAAATTTCTCATGCAAACTCGTGATAGTGCACGCTAAGAATGTAGCTTAACGCGTGCTATCGGGCTACTACTAGCGCACGCTATGCATGTAGGAGGTGCGTGCGCTAAGAACTCAATTATTGAGTGGGACGGCTAGCACATGCGCCAGCCGGGACATGGGTCCGGATAAGATTCCCGCGGACGAACCTGGACAGTTTCGAAGTCAACTCTTATTAGCGCGCGCTAAGGAAAGCTTAGTAGCGTGCGCTAATTAGTTAAAATGCAGAATATTATAAATGGGACAACAACCCATTTTGGCTTACATTTTATTCGTCCATTCTTCATTCTTGAAAGGCCAGAGAGCTATAATAATCCTTCTACACACTTAGAACACATCTTGTTGGTCTTTGTATATTGTTTATCACTTGTGAGTGATCATTGAAGTGGAATAGCACCTTGGAGTGGCATACAACCAACCGGAGTCGGATTCTACCTTACGGTTCAGTGATTTTCGTCATATTAAGGTATGTTCAACCTATCTCCAGACTTAGAGTTGGATTCTAAAGAATTAGATGATCATGTTATCAAGATATTGATTTTTCATTAGTGAATTATTCAACATGCATCATGTTTGGAATATAGAGATGGTTATGCCTCAAGTACCTTGATTATGAACATCATGATTCGAATCTTATTTCATTGAACAAGTAGAGGAAGCTTCTATCTTTGGTAATCCAAATCTAGTAGATGACTTCATAGCAATCATGGACTTGACTTTAACATCATCATTGTTAAATGAATCTAAGGGATTGATCATGGAAGGATTTATCTAGTATAGATGGAATGTTAAACAACTACAGTACGATAATTTTGATTGATATAAAGGTGTCGATATCAACCGTTAAGCCTTTCGAATTGCCGTATGAAGATTTGTAGTCAAAATGGAATATGGTTTTATAATGGTATACATATCCTTGAATTCGAAGTTGTTGTTATCCGTAAAATCATTCATAATCGTATGAACATGATATTCATGGAGGTAACATGAATTATCACGGAAGATTTCATTGATTTGATCATGATGAGAACAGTCTACTGCCCAGCAGTAAACTGCCATGCACAGATAGCGCACGCTAAGCTGTGTAGATTAACGTGCGCTATCGAGCACGAGTCAGCGTACGCTACGTTTGGTACGTAACGTACGCTAAGACATCGAGCGAGTCACTGATCGATCGGTGAAGTAATCGACCATGCATAGTTAGCGTCGCTAGGCCTTGTTGTTTGCGTGCGCTATCAAGCGGACTTAACGCACGCTACGAGTACTTAGCGTGCGCTAAGCGGTCAGCATTACATTTTATGAACTTTTGGCCGTAAATCGAATTGTTAAACATTCGTACGACGTGAGATAAATCCTATATCATTTCTTTTGTTAAGGTTTGATCTTGTTACGTGATTGATTGAGGAGGACGACCTTCGAGTGTTCGTTTTCGTGGAAGTATCGTTCTTGTCTTCAAATTGAGGCAAGTACTTTATTTGTTTTATGTATTGATGTTATACATATTGTCGTGCATGTATGTCGATGTTGTATGTCCACCTCATGTTGGTCCGACGGGATCATCGGGGGATCTATGCTAGCGTGCGCTGGATCATCGGACGGTTTTTTCCACCACGGGTTGGTCTGACGGGATCATCGTGGGTTCTAGGCAGTGAACGCTGGATCGACGGAATTACCATGTGTATGTTATGATATCATGTTGTGATTATCAGTTGTGTATGTCATTTATGAGTTTCTCGTAGGAGAAGACTCGCTGGTATTTTTGTCGTTTACGTTATTATTCTTCGTGAGATATGAATAATATGTTGTGGTACTTGTACTAGCATCGTTGTGCTAACCCCTTCGGGGGTGAACATTTTGTTTATGTTCAGGATCCAGGAGAGCAGGAAAACAACCACTGGAGCTGCATGACGACGAGGGTGCAGAGTGATGTTTCGGCCGGGTTTATTTGTCTGTTGTTTATTGGTTATTTCAATAAGTACTCGAGTACGAAGTCATCTATGATGAATTTGAATTTGGTGATGTATTATTAAGTTCCTGTTGAACAATTGTATTGTTTTTAGTACTTGGTCAGAACTGTTGTATCGTAATTCCGTTATTTCCATTCGTTAGTACCTTTTAATGTCTGTTCAATTCTTCAGCCTTGTAAATCCTTATGTAAAGGATTTACGGCGCTGTAATATTCCTGAATATATCGGGGGTGTTACAGAATATGGTATCGGAGCTAAGATTATGGATATCTTGGCCGTTGGGTTAAAATAGGGGTCATTTATGTCTTTTGAAGTAACCGGCCGTGAATGACATCACTGCACTGCCTACGTCTTCATGCGAACGGTGGTTGTAAGTTCCTAAACTCTATCTCGTTCTTTACATGTTATGTCCCTTTTTATTCAAATATTAGAACGATGTTGTTTCCTGTATATTGAGTATTTATGCTTACAGTATGTTGAGAGGCGGACGTGGACGTGGTCGCGGACGAAGAAATGCTGAAAGGGAAGCATCGCCTTCTAATCGGCGCCATAGCTCAAAGTAGCCGCAACAATCTATTAATAACGAACCGAACTCGTGCAGAGATCCTTCGTCAAGTGGTGAACCAGATGACTCGGTTCGCCAAGTCGTGGACCGAATGCAAGTGGCGGTGGGACTACAAAGCAGGGAGAGAGAGCAAGGGATCCCGGACATGGGAAATCGAGGTGACCGGTGGGTCGCAAGAGGTGGCGAAGATGCAACCACCCAAATTCGACAGTATTTCGAGACTCCCACCAGGACCATTGGTTGAAGGAACTGGAGAAAATCTTTGCCTAATTAATCGCCAGACGAATGAGAGCCTCTATCGCTCAATATTTTCTCGATAGGGAAGCGTCCGAATGGTGGGAGGCCATCCGACCTGTAGACCATGATGCTGATTGGACAGAGTTTAGATTGATGATGGAAGCTCAGTATTGCCCTCGTCCTGTGAGGGAAGCCAAAGTTCGGGAGTTTTTCTCCGCTCAGCCTTCTGATGTGCCAGTATCCCAGGCAATTAAGACGTTTAACCAAGTGGCATTTGTTCGACATCCGGTCGAGCAGATGCAGAAATGATGATCCATTTCGATATGAGGATGAAACCAGAAATCCAGAGGTACATGTCCGGATTTGAATGTACCACACTCCGTCAATACCAGGATAAGGCGTTGGCGTATGAGATCAAGGAAGCAGCTATGGAGAAATTTTCAGAATCCAAGAAACAGAAAGTCTCTGGTACTTTTATAGAGCACAAGAACAGCGGGCCCCGTAAGGCCCAGTCATCCTTTCACTCTTTCAAGAAACCTCCGCACCCAGTTAGGAGCGGAAAGAACTTCGGAGCGACATCAACTATTACTGATGTTACCAGGAAATGCTTTAACTGCGCCCAGACGGCACTATCGACGGAATTGCCCCCTACCTGCCGTGACTTTTTTTGATTGTGGTCGAGAGGGACATCGGGCGTTGTTTTGTGAAGAGGCTGCAAAGTCTTTTAGAGCCGTACGTACACCTACCTGAGAAGGAAGCCGGATCCAATGTATACAAGAAAGTATTTGTAATATCCGGATTTATTACGTTGTATTTCATCTGTATTCAACCCTGTATTATTCGGATTGGTGATTTTGATTATTGGAGTATGATATTTCGTGCATTGATATCATTGTATATAAGTATAGAAACATGCAAAATTGCTCAAACAACCTCGTGATAGCGCACGCTAAGAATGTATCTTAACGCCGCTATCGGGCCATTATTAGCGCACGCTATGCGGTATGAGTAACGTGCGCTAAGGACTCAATTATTGAGCTGACTAGCTCATGCGCCAGCGGGACAAGGGTCCGGATAAGATTACCACAGACCCACCCGCACAAATTTTGAAGTCAACCATTATTAGCGCACGCTAAGGGATGCTTAGTAGCGTGCGCTAACTTGTCAATAATGCATAATATTATAAATGGGACAACAACCGCTTGGGCTTTCATTTCCTTCGTCTATACTTCATCTTTGAGAGTCCAGAGAGCAATAATCTCCCTTCTAAACACTTAGAACATGTATGAGTGATCATTGAATGATTGAGTATCACTTGTGAGTGATCATTGAAGAGAAGTAACACCTGGGAGGGGCACATAACCAACCGAGTCGGATTACACCTTGTGGTTCAGTTGATTTCGCATATTAAGGTATGTTCAACCTATCACCGCCTTAGATTTGAATTTCCAATGGATATGATGATCATGTTAACGAGGTATTGAATTTCATTAGTGAATTATTTCAACAACATCATGTTTAGAAGATTGGGATGTCTACAATTACGATATTATTGTTGGAACCTTGAAGTTGGAATCCTAGTACCTCAAATGATGAGAGAAATATTCGGAAGTTAACAATCCGTATGATTTATGTTATCTTTGTGATCATGATTTGGAAAAGATGTTATAAGAACTTAAAGGAAGAATCATCTTAGGAAATATTCTTTCGTATAAGTCGGAATTGTTAGTTCACCTCAAGATGTAGTCTGAATATGCATAATGATAGTAGCATCTGATACATCAACCGGAGATCACCAACTTTGCATGAGAATTGTAATCAAGATGGATTATGGTGTCATGATGATTATACGTATATTTGCATCTTGAAGTTGATATCATCCTGGAGATCATTCATAAGAGTAAGAACTTGGTATTCATGGAAGTAACATGAATTATCACGAAGGATTTCATTGTTTCGTTCATGGCAAGAACAGCTTTATCGCCAAAGATGAACCGCCATGCGATAATAGCGCACGCTATGCTATGCGCTTAACGCGGCGCTATCGAGCACTCGTTAGCGTGCGCTACGTTTGGTATGTAACGACGCTAGACCATCGACGAAGTCACTGGCTGGTCGGTGAAGTACCGACCATGCATCGTTAGCGTGCGCTAGGCTTTGTTGTTTGCGTGCGCTATCGGGCACTTAACGACGCTACACAGAGTACTTAGCGTGCGCTAAGCGGTTCAGCAGATTGTATTTTATGAATTTTTGGCCATGAATCGAATTGTTAAACATCCATACGACGTGAGATAAATCCTATATTATTTCTTTTGTTAAGGTTTGGTCTCGTTCGTGATTGATTGAGGAGGACGATCGTCGAGTGTTCATTTCCGGGGAAGTGTTGTTATTGTCTTCAAATCGAGGCAAGTACCTTAATTGTTTTACGTATTGTTGTTATACATATTGTCGTGCATGTATGTCGTTATTGTATGTCCACCTCGTGTTGGTCCGACGGATCATCGGGGATCTATGCTAGCGTCATACTGGATCATCGGACGGGTTTTTCCACCACGGGTTGGTCCGACGGGATCATCGTGGGTTCTAGGCGGAACGCTGGATCGATGGAATTACCATGTGTATGTATTGATATCATGTTGTGATTATCAGTTGTGTATGTTATGTTTGAGTTTCTCGTAGGAGAAGACTCATTTGGTATTTTGTCGTTTACGTCATTATTATTCTTCGTGAGATATGAATAATATGCTCGGTACTTGTACTAGCATTGTTGTGCTAACCCCTTCGGGGTGAACATTTTGTTTGTGTTCGGGATCCGGGAGAGCGGGAAACAACCACCGGAACCGTATGATGACGAGGGTGCAGAGTGATGTCCCGACCGGTTTATTTATCTCGTTGTTTATTCGTTATTTCAATAAGTACTCGAGTACGAAGTCGTTTGTGATGATTTGAATTTGGTGATGTATTATTGAGTTCTTGAACAATTGTACTATTTCGTATTTGGTCGAATCGATGTACTGTAATTCGTTATTTCCATTCACGCACTTTTATACTTGTTCAATTCTTCACCTTGTAAATCCTTAGGTAAAGGATTTACGGCACAGAATATTCCCGAATATATCGGGGTGTTACGAGAATATGGTATCGAGCTAAGATTATGGATATCTTGGCCGTTGGGTTAAAATAGGGTCATTTATGTCTTTTGGGGTAACCGGCCGTGAATGACATCACCGCACCGCCTACGTCTTCATGCGAACAAAGGGTTGTAAGTTCCTAAACTCTATCTCGTTCTTTACATATTGTATCTCTTTATACTCGAATATTAGAACGATGTTGTTTCCTGTATATTGAGTATTTATGCTTACGTATGTTGAGAGGCGGACGTGGACGTGGTCGCGGTCGTGACGCGACGAAGAAATGCCGAAAGGGAGGCGTCGCCTTCTAACCGAGCCGATCATAGCTCGCGAGCCGCATGAATCTATTAATAATGAACCGAGATCCTCATTGCAGAGATCCTTCGTCAAGTGGTGAACCAGATGACTCGGTTCGCCTGTGTCGTGGACCGAATGCAAGTGGCGGTGGGACTACAAAGCAGGGAGAGAGATGCAAGGGATCCCGGATATGGGAAATCGAGGTGACCGGTGGTCGCAAGAAGTGGCGAAGATGCAACCACCCAAATTCGACGGTATTTCCGAGACTCCCACCGGGATCATTGGTTAAAGGAGCTGGAGAAAATCTTTGCGGAATCAACCGCCAGACGACCGGAGAGCCTCTATCGCTCAATATTTTCTGATAGGAAGCGTCCGAATGGTGGGAAGCCATCCTACTCAGACCATGATGCCGATTGGACAGAGTTTAGATTGATGATGGAAGCTCAAGATTGCCTCGCCCCGTGAGGGAAGCCAAAGTTCGGGAGTTTTTCTCCGCTCACCTTCGATGTGCCAGATCCCGTGCGATCAAGACGTTTAACCAAAGAATGGCATTTGTTCGACATCCGGTCGAATGGATGCGTAAATGATGATCCATTTCGATATGAGGATGAAACCAGAAGTTCAGAGGTACATGTCCGATTCGAATGTACCACACTCCGCCAATACCAGATAAGGCGTTGGCATATGAGATCAAGGTAGCAACCATGGAGAAATTTGCGGAAACCAAGAAACAGAAAGTCTGGTACTTTTACAGAGCACAAGAACAGTGGGGCCCGTAAGGCCCAGTCATCCTTTCACTCTTTCAGGAAACCTCCGCACCTACCTAGGAGCGGAAAGAACTTGAGCGACATCAACTATTACCGATGTTACCAGAAATGCTTTAATCGCGCCAGACGGCACTATCGACGGAATTGCCCCCTTCCCGCCATGACTTGTTTTTGACTGTGGGACGAGAGGGACATCGGGCGGTGTTTTGTGAAGAGGCCGCAAAGTCTTTTAGAGCCCGTACACCACAAATGCCCGTCGAAGAAGGCCAGTATTCCACAGACGCAGCAAAGTGTTCAGATGCCTCCGAATTTTGGCCGCGGGCGAGGCAGAGGACAATGGGACCGAAAGGGGACATCGAGTGCCGGATCTGCTCCCCCACGTCTGTACGAGATGAGGAGGACAGACGATCGTGATCTTCTTGCCGCATCGTGCTTGCCCAGATCCTTTCCCGGCCGATTAGCGTTTTATTCGATACAGGAGCTACACATTCTTTCATATCTTTGTCTTGTGTAAATCGTTTGAATATTTCCGGTTTTCATGCTTGTGAACCTTATGTTGTTGGTTTACCGAGTGGAGAGAGGATTGTCGGAAATTTAGAAACTAGAAATTTCCCTGTATCATTTGGAGGCAGAGAGTGGCTCTCAAATCTGATCATGATAGAAATGCAAGGAGATGACCTAATACTCGGAGACGATTGGCTTAATCGGTACGGAGCAATTGTAAACTACCGAAGGAGGAATATCTCGCTGGTCGCTGACGAT
The DNA here is from genome assembly GCA_033398695.1 of Orobanche coerulescens. Classification (NCBI taxonomy): domain Eukaryota; kingdom Viridiplantae; phylum Streptophyta; class Magnoliopsida; order Lamiales; family Orobanchaceae; genus Orobanche; species Orobanche coerulescens. Next base: position 143,828,562 of record CM065813.1, on the reverse strand, counting down.
GGTTCCGAGATTCTGTTTGAGGGATGGAAACCGGGAAGCTCAGGAAAGTTGATCAAGGCGATGAAAGCTGTCAAATTGCTGAAACAAGGCTGTACCAGGTACTGGTGTTACGCAATGAATAAAGAAGAAGAAATGGTGGAACTTTCATCTATTCCTGTTGTGAACGAATTTCCAGATGTATTTCCTGATGAATTACCTGGGCTACCTCCACGAAGGGATGTAGAATTTACTATTGAATTGGAACCTGGAGCGACACCAATTTCTAAGGCGCCGTATCGTATGGCACCTACTGAGATGTACGAACTAAAGAAGCAGCTGGAGGAGTTACTGGACAAGGGCTATATTCAGCCAAGCGTTTCACCCTGGGGAGCGCCAGTTCTTTTTGTCCGAAAGAAGGATGGATCGCTCCGAATGTGTATTGACTATCGAGAGCTGAACAAGATGACGATTAAGAACAAGTATCCTTTGCCACGGATTGATGATCTGTTTGACCAGCTGCAAGGGGCAACAGTATTTTCTAAAATCGATATGAGATCAGGATACCATCAACTGAGGATTAAGGAGTCTGATGTTCTGAAATCAGCGTTCAGAACTCGCTACGGGCATTATGAGTTTGTAGTGATGCCGTTTGGACTCACTAACGCACCTGCTGTATTTATGCAATTGATGAACAGAGTGTTCATTGAATTTTTGGACAAATTTGTGGTCGTATTTATTGATGACATCCTGGTGTATTCTAAGAGTCCGGAAGAACATGCGCAGCATTTGCGGATAGTATTGGAGCTTTTGAGAAACGAGCAATTATACGCCAAACTTTCTAAGTGTGAATTTTGGCTAAAGGAAGTAATGTTCCTCGGCCATGTGGTGTCATCTAGAGGAGTCCGAGTGGATCCTCAGAAGATCGAAGCAATATTGGATTGGAAGCCTCCAAAGAACGTGAAAGAGGTCCGAAGCTTCTTAGGACTTGCTGGATATTATCGTCGATTCGTGGAAGGGTTTTCTAAAATTTCCCGCCCACTTACTCGACTTCTGCAGAAAACTCAAAACTTTGAGTGGAACGAGTCGTGTCAGACTAGTTTTGTTGAGTTAAAGAAGAGATTGACGACGGCACCGATTCTATCCCTTTCGCAGGGAACTGGAGGATTCATAGTTTACAGTGATGCTTCGAACCAAGGACTTGGGTGCGTGTTGATGCAGAATGATAAGGTGATCGCTTATGCATCGCGACAACTGAAACCTTATGAAGTGAATTACCCGACACATGATTTGGAGCTAGCAGCAGTGGTTTTTGCCTTGAAGATCTGGAGGCATTATCTGTACGGGACTCATCACAAATCTTTACCGATCATAAGAGTCTCAAGTACATATTTAGTCGTAAAGAGTTGAATATGCGGCAAAGAAGATGGTTGGAACCGATTAAGGACTATGACTTGGAGATTTTATATCATCCAGCAAAGCGAATGTACCGCCGATGCACTTAGCCGCAAGCCTGTCTCTATTCGGATGCCGGAGACGCCGACATCCCAACTTAGCCTTCAACGAGAGATGATTCGTGAAGGAATTGAGGTATGGTTACAAAGAGTCCAAGGACAATCATGCGTGATGGAGATAACTTCATCTTTAACCGAAGAAATCAAATCTAGACAGTAGATGATCCTCTCGATGGTTCGGTTACATAATGAAGTGATCAAAGGAAAGGCCCTGGATTCATAATTCATGACGATGGAGTTTTGAGATTTGAACCGACTCTACGTTCCCGATGTTGATGTTCAAAGACGATTATGAAGGAAGCTCATAGTTCGCCTATTCTATCCACCGGGCACCAAGAAATGTATAAGAACTTGAAGCAGAATTTACGGTGGGGCAACATGAAGCAAGATGTAGCGGACTATGTTTCAAATGCTTGACTTGTCAGGTTAAGATCGAGCATCAACGGCTCTTTGGAATGTTGAAGCCGCTCCCGATTCTGAATGGAAGTGGGAGGACATATCAATGGACTTTATCACTAATATGCCGAAAACCAGACAGAATGAACATGATTTGGGTGATAGTTGATCGTTTAACCAAATCGGCTCATTTTCTAGGCATTAAGGATACGTGGGGACCAGAGAGGTTGGCACGAGTCTTTATTTCGGAGATAGTTCGATTGCATGGTACGCCGAAAACCATTGTTTCTGATCGAGACGGTCGTTTTGTGTCTCACTTTTGGAAAGCAGTTCATAAGGCCTTGGGGACCGAATTGAACTTCAGTACAGCTTATCACCCGCAGTCTGACGGACAATCTGAGAGAACTATACAAACGGTGGAAGATATGCTAAGGGCCTGTGCCTTAGATTGGTCAAACGATTGGGAAGTTCATCTACCGTTGATTGAATTTACTTACAACAATAGTTGGCATGCTTCCATTAAGATGGCACCGTTTGAGGCATTATACGGAAGGAGATGCAGATCGCCCTTATGTTGGGACGATTCATCGGACTTGATCGAATGTAACCGAGTTGATCGAGCAGACTCGAGAGAAGATAGCCTTGATTCGTGAAAGGTTGTTGACTGCCCAGAGTCGCCAGAAATCCTATGCGGACGTACGCCGCCGCCCATTGGAGTTCAGTACTAGAGATCACGTACTTTTGAAGGTTTCTCCTACTCGGGGAATCTTTCGTTTCGGAAGGAAAGGAAAGCTGAGTCCGAGATATATCGGGCCATTTGAGATCCTCGAGAGAGTTGGGGAGTTGGCATACAGATTAGCATTACCGCCGTCATTGTGCCATGTTCATAACGTGTTCCACGTATCCCGATGGAGATATATACCAGATCCCAGTCATATCATTGATTTCGGTGAGATCGAAGTGGCACAGGATGGGACGTTTGAAGAAAGACCGGTCAAGATACTCGAGAGTCGAGTTAAGCAACTGAGGAACAAACCAATCGTTTTGGTCAAAGTTCAGTGGTCACGTCACGGAATGGAAGAAGCCACCTGGGAAACGGAAGCTGATATGAAGTCTAGATATCCCGAGTTATTTTCGTCTTGAGTTTCGGGACGAAACTCCTTTTTAGTAGGAGAGTATGTAATATCCGGATTTATTACGTTGTATTTCATCTGTATTCAACCCTGTATTATTCGGATTGGTGATTTTGATTATTGGAGTATGATATTTCGTGCATTGATATCATTGTATATAAGTATAGAAACATGCAAAATTGCTCAAACAACCTCGTGATAGCGCACGCTAAGAATATATCTTAACGTGCGCTATCGGGCCATTATTAGCGCACGCTATGCAGGTATGAGTAACGTGCGCTAAGGACTCAATTATTGAGCGGGACAGCTAGCTCATGCGCCAGCGGGACATGGGTCCAGATAAGATTCCCGCTGACGCACCCGGACAAATTTTGAAGTCAACCATTATTAGCGCACGCTAAGGGATGCTTAGTAGCGTGCGCTAACTTGTCAATAATGCAGAATATTATAAATGGGACAACAACCGCTTGGGCTTTCATTTCCTTCGTCTATACTTCATCTTTGAGAGTCCAGAGAGCAATAATCTCCCTTCTAAACACTTAGAACATGTATGAGTGATCATTGAATGATTGAGTATCACTTGTGAGTGATCATTGAAGAGAAGTAACACCTTGGAGGGGCACATAACCAACCGGAGTCGGATTACACCTTGTGGTTCAGTGATTTCGGCATATTAAGGTATGTTCAACCTATCACCAGTCTTAGATTTGAATTTCCAATGGATATGATGATCATGTTAACGAGGTATTGAATTTCATTAGTGAATTATTTCAACAACATCATGTTTAGAAGATTGGGATGTCTACAATTACGATATTATTGTTGGAACCTTGAAGTTGGAATCGTAGTACCTCAAATGATGAGAGAAATATTCGGAAGTTAACAATCCGTATGATTTATGTTATCTTTGTGATCATGATTTGGAAAAGATGTTATAAGAACTTAAAGGAAGAATCATCTTAGGAAATATTTTTTCATATAAGTCGGAATTGTTAGTTCACCTCAAGATGTAGTCTGAATATGCATAATGATAGTAGCATCTGATACATCAACCGGAGATCACCAACTTTGCATGAGAATTGTAATCAAGATGGATTATGGTGTCATGATGATTATACGTATATTTGCATCTTGAAGTTGATATCATCCTGGAGATCATTCATAAGAGTAAGAACTTGGTATTCATGGAAGTAACATGAATTATCACGAAGGATTTCATTGTTTCGTTCATGGCAAGAAACAGCCATCGCCAAAGAAAGCGCCATGCGATAATAGCGCACGCTATGCTATGCGCTTAACGTCGCTATCGAGCACTTGTTAGCGCGGCGCTACGCTTGGTATGTAACGTCGCTAGACCATCGACGAAGTCACTGGCTGGTCGGTGAAGTACGACCATGCATCGTTAGCGTGCGCTAGGCTTTGTTGTTTGCGTGCGCTATCAGGCGGACTTAACGCACGCTACACAGAGTACTTAGCGTCGCTAAGCGCTCAGCAGATTGTATTTTATGAATTTTTGGCCATGAATCGAATTGTTAAACATCCATACGACGTGAGATAAATCCTATATTATTTCTTTTGTTAAGGTTTGGTCTCGTTACGTGATTGATTGAGGAGGACGATCGTCGAGTGTTCATTTCCGTGGAAGTGTTGTTATTGTCTTCAAATCGAGGCAAGTACCTTAATTGTTTTACGTATTGTTGTTATACATATTGTCGTGCATGTTTGTCGTTATTGTATGTCCACCTCGTGTTGGTCCGACGGGATCATCGGGGGATCTATGCTAGCGTCTACTGGATCATCGGACGGGTTTTTCCACCACGGGTTGGTCCGACGGGATCATCGTGGGTTCTAGGCGGTGAACGCTGGATCGATGGAATTACCATGTGTATGTATTGATATCATGTTGTGATTATCGATTGTGTATGTTATGTTTGAGTTTCTCGTAGGAGAAGACTCATTTGGTATTTTGTCGCTTACGTTATTATTATTCTTCGTGAGATATGAATAATATGCTCAGTACTTGTACTAGTATCGTTGTGCTAACCCCTTCGGGGGTGAACATTTTGTTTGTGTTCGAGATCCAGAGAGCGGAAACAACCACTGGAACTGTATGATGACGAGGGTGCAGAGTGATGTCCCGACCGGGTTTATTTATCTGTTGTTTATTCGTTATTTCAATAAGTACTCGAGTACGAAGTCGTTTGTGATGATTTGAATTTGGTGATGTATTATTGAGTTCTGTTGAACAATTGTACTATTTCTGTATTTGGTCAGAACTGATGTACTGTAATTCCGTTATTTCCATTCGTCAGTACCCTTTTATACTTGTTCAATTCTTCAGCCTTGTAAATCCTTAGGTAAAGGATTTACGGCGCTGTAATATTCCCGAATATATCGGGGGTGTTACAGTATTCATATGCCTCAAAATTTTGGCCGCGGACGAGGCAGAGGACAATGGGACCGAAAGGGGACATCGAGTGCCGGATCTGCTCCCCCACGTCTGCACGAGATGAGGAGGACAGACAATCGTGATGTCTTGCCGCATCGTGCATCGCCCGATCCTTTCCCAGCCAGTTAGTATTCGATACAGGAGCTACGCATTCTTTTATATCTTTGTCTTGTGTAAATTGTTTGAATATTTCCGGTTTTCATACTTGTGAACCTTATGTTGTTGGTTTACCGAGTGGAGAGAGGATTGTCGGAAACTTAGAAACTAGAAATTTCCCTGTATCATTTGGAGGCAGAGAGTGGCTCTCAAATCTGATCGTGATAGAAATGCAAGGAGATGACCTGATACTCGGAGATGATTGGCTTAATCGATATGGAGCAATTGTAAACTACCGAAGGAGGAATATCTCACTAATCGCTGACGATGGTTCCGAAATCCTGTTTGATGGATGGAAACCGGGCAGCTCAGGAAAATTGATCAAGGCAATGAAAGCTGTCAAATTGTTGAAACAGGGCTGTATCGGGTACTGGTGCTATGCAATGAAGAAAGAAGACGAAATTGTGGAACTTTCATCCATTCCTGTTGTGAACGAATTTACAGATGTATTTCCTGACGAGTTACCTGGGCTACCTCCACGAAGGGATGTAGAATTTACCATTGAACTGGAACCCGGAGCTACACCAATTTCTAAGGCGCCGTATCGTATGGCACCTACTGATATGTACGAACTGAAGAAGCAGCTGGAGGAGTTACTGGACAAGGGCTATATTCAGCCAAGTGTTTCGCCCTGGGGAGCACCAGTTCTTTTTGTCTGAAAGAAGGATGGATCGCTTCGACTGTGTATTGACTATCGAGAGCTGAACAAAATGACGATTAAGAACAAGTATCCATTGCCACGGATTGATGATCTGTTTGACCAGTTGCAAGGGGTAACAGTATTCTCTAAAATCGATCTGAGATCAGGATATCATCAGCTGAGGATTAAGGCATCTGATGTTCCGAAATCAGTGTTCAGAACTCGCTATGGACATTATGAGTTTGTAGTGATGCCGTTTAGTCTCACTAACGCACCTGCTGTATTTATGCAATTGATGAACCGAGTGTTCATCGAATTTTTGGATAAATTTGTGTTCGTGTTCATTGATGACATTCTGGTGTATTCTAAGAGCCTGAAAGAACATGCGCAGCATTTGTGGATTGTATTGGAACTTTTGAGAAGCGAGCAATTGTACGCCAAACTTTCTAAGTGTGAATTCTGGCTAAAGGAAGTAATGTTCCTCAGCCATGTGGTGTCAGCTAAAGGAGTCCGAGTAGATCCTCAGAAGATTGAAGCAATTATGGATTGGAAGCCTCCAAAGAACGTGAAAGAAGTCCGAAGCTTCTTAGGACTTGCTGGATATTATCGTCGATTCGTGGAAGGGTTTTCTAAAATCTCCCACCCACTTACTCGACTCCTGCAGAAAACTCAAAAGTTTGAGTGGAATGAGTTGTGTCAGGTTAGCTTTGATGAATTGAAGAAGAGATTGACGATGGCACCGATTCTATCACTTCCACAGGGAACTGGAGGATTTATAGTTTACAGTGATGATTCGAACCAAGGACTCGGGTGCGTATTGATGCAGAATGATAAGGTGATCGCTTATGCATCGCGACAGCTGAAACCTTATGAAGTGAATTACCCAACACATGATTTGGAGCTAGCAGCAGTGGTTTTTGCTTTGAAGATCTGGAGGCATTATCTCAGACGGACTCACCGCCGATCTTTACGGATCACAAGAGTCTCAAGTACATATTCGATGAAAGAGTTGAACATGCGGCAAAGAAGATGGTTAGAGCATAATAAAGACTATGACTTGGAGATTTTGTATCATCCAGGCAAAGCGAATGTAGTGGCCGATGCACTCAGCCGCAAGCCTGTTTCTATTCAGATGCTGGAGACACTGACCTCCCAACTTAGCCTTCAACGAGAGATGATTCGAGAAGAAATTGAAGTGTGGTTACAAAGAGTCCAAGGACGACTGTGCGTGATGGAGATAACTTCATCATTAACCGAAGAAATCAAATCTAAACAGGCAGATGATCCTCTGATGATTTGGTTACGTGATGAAGTGATCAAAGGAAAGGCCCCCGGATTCATAATTCATGATGATGGAGTTTTGAGATTTCAGAACCGACTCTGCGTTCCCGATGTTGATGTTCTGAAACAGACGATTATGAAGGAAGCTCACAGTTCGCCCTATTCTATCCACCGAGGCACCAGTAAGATGTATAAAGACTTGAAGCAGAATTTCTGGTGGGGCAACTGTAATATCCGCATTTTTCTTTCCCTTGTATCTTCATTTTTCGGTGTATTTCTCGGTTGTAGTGACCCTCGTGTATCTTTCAGTGTATCTTTCCCGTCATCTATTGATCTGATTCTCGTTATTTTTGTACGAAACCGCTATTCGGGTTGCCGTGGATCCATTCTATGTTTTGATGCGTCTTGAGATGTTCCGTTTAACGTTTCGTTCATATTTCGGTGTTTTGGACCGTTTATATCTCGTACCTAGCGCACGCTATATTTTCTGCATAGCGCACGCTAGGGGTCACTTAGTAGCGCACGCTACGATCAAGCCAGAAGCGCGCGCTAGAGGGCAAGCCCTGGGAGTGGCAGTGCTGATTCCAGTCCTCTGGACTGGTGGATTAGCGTATGCTACGTAGCCTAGCGCACGCTAATGTTGGGAGTTAGCGCACGCTGAGACGCCCGGAAGCGTGCGCAAGTGCGGATGTCCAGTACTAGACAGTTTGCCACTGGATTCTACTGATGGCCAGTTAGCGCACGCTATTGGTCGATAGCGCGCGCTACCGATACACTTTAGCGCACGCTATGTTTGGTCGATAGCGCGCGCTAACCGGATCAGGTGTGTACTGACAGTTGCTTCTGGACTCGGCTGATGTCCAGGTAGCGCACGCTATTGGTCGATAGCGCGCGCTACCGAGAGGTTATTAGCGCACGCTACGTTTGGAGTAGCGCACGCTAACGCCGAAATCGCTCTGGATCAGAATCTGTTTCGTTAGCGCACGCTAACCTGGAGGATTAGCGCGCGCTAACACTCCCTGGCTGTATAAACCAGGGAGTTGACCCAGATGAACATATTACGTTCATTTCTTCTCCTCCCCGCGGCTTAGAGCTCCTGTGGCGATTTTGGGCGATTCTTGGCGATTTCTTCCTCCAATTATCTCATCCAACATCTTCCTTAAGTTCTTGGTGTATTATATCAACATCAACACGAATCTTTCATCCTAATCCAAGGTAAATCTCTTAGAACCCTACTTTTAGGCGATTTGGGGGTTTTGGGATTTTCTTCCGATCCGTTCCGTTTTGTTGGTGGATTCATGATGAATATGAATAATCTTGTTGGTATTCTTAGTTTCCCTACGGATTCATGGTATATTTTCATGGTTTTGCAAAATCGAGAGGGTTTGGTTGTGGTCCGCCCTCGTTGTTATTTTTGTGCGAATATACATGAATCGTAGGCGGGTTTTCGGGTGTATTCCATTTCCGTATTCGGCTAGAGTTGGTTGTAATTATGTTCTTCAAATCGGTAGGTTCGGTTCCGTTGATTCCTAGTGTTCGTCGGTGATTATCCTTTCCATTCGTTGCGTCATCAATTATTCAAGGCAAGTATTTTTGGAAACCTTTATGCTTAACGTGGAATGGTAAAGTATTTTTGTGTGTGATTTGCTCACCTCGTGTTGGTCCGATGGGATCAAGGAGGGAATCCAAAGGGTTGAGTCCTGGATTCATGAGTTTGTATAGCTAGCCAGTTCGGGAGGGTCCTTAGAGGCCTCAGGCGGGATCAATGATATTACTCTGTTCCCAAGGCGATGCATGTGTGTGTTTTGTTTTTATAATGTGGCCAGCTCGGGATGGTCCTTAGAGGCCTCGGGCGGGATCTATGATATTACTTTGTTCCCAAGGCAAATTGTTTGACTGTTTATTTCCAAAAAAGACATGTCTGGTTTTGGTTTTTGAAATAATATTGGTGCATGTACTATGAAATGTGTAAGCGATTGGTTTGCCTTGATTATTTGTACTAGCGTAATTGCTAACCCCTTTGGGGGACCCGTTATGGGGAAATTCTTGTTATGGATTTTAGGTTATGATCATTCGGACGAGCGAGCGCTGGGACAGTACGAGGATGTTGGCCAGGGTCGTTGACATGTGCACTTGGGTCTACTTATTTCTTTTGTCCACTTCGATATGGTTGTTTCCTATATTTATAAACTGATAGACTGTACTCGTGATTACTTAGGCTTTTCAAATTCAAACTCCATGTTGTATTATTTTAAATTGCTACGCTGTCGATTGTTACTCAATTAGTCGGTTGTTCCGGGTGTATTTTCATGTGATGTACCATTTGATTGCGTTTCCTCGCTAACCGAGATGGTTAGTCGAGGGGTGTTCATTGTTGTAGCCTGGTGGGTCCCATGTAGGGGTCCACGACGCTGTAATATACTCCGAATATCTCGGGGTGTTACAGAAAATGGTATCGGAGCTCTAGGTTTATGGATACCTAGGCTTGTCGGTTATTTGGGTCTAGTCGTGTTTTGTTTTGCACATTATCACACCGCTGCCGGCATCTCAGTACTTCCAGTGTTCGTAAGTTTCCTTACTCGATTCTTTATTTTTTTCGTACTGTATTCCGTTTCCTGAACTGTGGTTATTCTCCCTCCTTTACTTATCATCGTAGTTGTTTTTTCCTTCCTTACTCATCCTCGATATACTTCTGTTATCTCTTAACACCAGTATGGATGCCGGAGGAAACCGTGGTCGTGGTCGTGGTCGTGGACGCGTCCGAGGACGTGCGATAGCCGGTGGGGCGGCCACGTCGCATTCTTCAGGAGCCGGCAGTACCGGCGACCGTCACAGTCATGCTTCTTCTCAGGAGCGTGCCGATCTTGGTATTGCGGCTGTTATGCAGCAAATGGTTAACCAGATGGCGGCGATAGCTCAGGCGGTTCAGAATCCAGATCCGACCCATGCTAATCGGGGCGGAGCGGATCGCTGGCTTCAGGATGTCATCAAAATGCATCCTCCTCAGTTCTCGGGAGCTTCGGACCCGATCGGCTGGGAAGGATGGATCAAGGAGATATCTAAAGTCTTCGTTGCTACCAATTGTCCCGAGGACCGTAAGGTCCCTATTGCCCAGTACTTTCTCACTGGGGATGCTACGGATTGGTGGGAGGCCGTTGGGCCCAAGGACCATGTTGCTTCGTGGGCCGAATTTCAAGAATTGATGGAGACCGAATATTGTCCGTGGCCGGTCAGACAGGCTCGAGTGCATGCTTTATATGATGCTCAACCACGGGATATTCCCGTATCCCAAGCTATTGCCGATTTTAACAAGGAGTTGGGTTATGTGAAGACCCAAGTTGTCGCTGAGAGCGACAAAATTTTCCATTTTTCCAGGAGGATGAAATTGTCCATTCGGGACTACATGTCTGGACTCGTCTGCACTATCTTGAAGGATTATCAGAGTAGGGCCCGCGCTTATGATATGTCAGTGACGGCTAGTGATTTGGCTCGTGAAAGCATAAAACAGAAGTCGGTCGGAAATCTTTCTGGTCCCAAGAGTGGAGGCCAGCAGAAATCTCAAGCTGCGAATATTTCTACGGGCGGTTCGGCTCGTTTCTCTGGGAGCTTTCGGGGTGCCTCCGGAACCTCCGCTCGTGAGCCCACATGCTTTAACTGTGGTGTGCAGGGCGATAGGAGCCGACAGTGCTCTCGTCCGAAGTTTACTTGTCATACTTGTGGACAGTTGGGCCACAAGGCCCCCTTTTGTGAACAGATCAAACAGCTTCGCGGTGCCCGTTCTTCTCAACCAGTACCTTTGGAGCCGAGTGTGAACCAGGGCTCATTTGCTCCGCCGCCTCCACCGAGTGCCGGCCGCGGTAGGGGTCGGGGTCAACCCGCTAGAGGAGGAGCTTCTAGTGTCGGCTCTGCCCAGCCGCGTATATACGAGATGAGGAGGGCCGATGACCCAGCAGCTACTGTGGCGACAGGTACCGTTCATATCCATTCTCATCCTGTCGGTGTGCTTTTTGATTCGGGTGCTACGCATTCATTCATTTCTCTAGAGTGTGTACGCCGATTGAGTCTCGACTGCTTGTCACCTTGCGAGCTTTTCGTCGTTAAACTTCCTAGCGGTGATAGAATTGTCGGTGATCGAGAGGTCCGAGACTGCTCTGTGTTTATTTGTGAGAGAGCTTGGCTCTCTAATATTATTGTCATTAATATTGAGGGTGAGGATTTAATTCTCGGGGATGATTGGCTCGAGCGGCATGGCGCAATCATGAACTACCACACGAGAATCATTACTATGTTAGCCGAGGACGGCACCGAGCACTCTTTCGCAGGGCGAAAGAGGGGAAACCAGAAGTTCGTTATTAATGCCTTGAAGGCGATGAGTCTCCTGCGAAAAGGGTGTACTAGTTATTGGTGCTATGCCTTGTAGGCGGAGGATGGTGGAGTCGAGCTTTCGTCGATTCCAGTCGTTAGTGAGTTTCCTGATGTATTTCATGACGAGTTACCGGGATTGCCACCGGATCGTGAGGTTGAGTTTGCTATAGATTTAGAGCCGGGTGCGGCTCCGATTTCGAAGGCGTCGTATCGCATGGCACCTTCAGAGATGTCAGAGTTGAAGAAGCAGTTGGGCGAGCTTCTTGAGTTGGGGTATGTTCGACCGAGCGCCTCGCCTTGGGGTGCACCGGTCCTATTTGTGCGGAAGAAGGATGGTTCACTACGTTTGTGTATCGACTATCGCGAACTAAACAAGGTGACCATCAAGAATAAGTATCCCTTGCCGAGAATTGATGACTTGTTTGACCAGTTGCAGGGAGCTGCGGTATTCTCGAAGATTGATTTGAAATCGGGGTACTATCAGCTTCGGGTGAGAGAGTCCGACGTGCCGAAAACAGCTTTTCGGACGAGATACGGACATTACGAGTTTGTAGTTATGCCCTTTGGGTTAACTAATGCGTCGGCGGTGTTCATGCAATTGATGAACAAAGTCTTTATCGAGTATTTGGATAAGTGTGTCGTCGTCTTCATTGACGATATTCTTATCTATTCGAGGAATGAGGAAGAGCATGCCCATCATTTGCGGATAGTGTTAGACATTTTGAGGACCGAGCAACTCTATGCAAAGTTCTCGAAATGTGAGTTCTGGCTGAAGGAAGTGATGTTTTTGGGTCACGTGATTTCAGCCGAGGGAGTTCGTGTGGATCCACAGAAAATTGAGGCAGTGTTGGATTGGGCACCGCCCACAAATGTGAAGGAGGTCCGTAGTTTCTTGGGTTTGGCTGGCTACTACCGTAGGTTCGTCGAGGGTTTCTCAAAACTAGCTCGGCCACTTACACAGTTGCTCCAGAAATCCGAGAAGTTCGTCTGGAATGACGAGAGACAGTCGAGTTTTGAGGAACTGAAGAAGCGTTTGACTTCAGCCCCGGTTTTGGCGTTGCCATGTGGCAACGAGGGATTCGCCGTTTATAGCGATGCTTCGGGTCAGGGTCTTGGGTGTGTATTGATGCAGCACGGCAAGACCATTGCCTTTGCGTCGAGACAGTTGAGTCCGTATGAGCTGAACTACCCTACTCATGATTTGGAGTTAGCGGCAGTTGTTTTCGCGCTCAAGATTTGGCGTCACTATCTTTTCGGCTCTACATGTCAGATTTGTACCGATCATAAAAGTCTGAAATACATATTTACTCAGCGGGAGTTGAATATGAGGCAGAGGAGGTGGTTAGAGCTGATTAAGGATTATGACCTCGAAATCCTGTATCATCCGGGCAAGGCGAACGTCGTGGCCGACGCGTTGAGTCAGAAACCGGTTGCATTGCGAACACCTGAGATCCTTACGTCTCAGTCTGAGCTTCGGCGGACTTTGGTCGAGTTAGATGTTGAGGTTTTGTTGCCTGGAGCAGTCGGGCAACTTTGTGCTTTAGAGATTTCGTCGTCTTTGATCGATGAAATTAAGCTGAAGCAATTAGAGGATCCTATGATTACTCAAATCCGAGAGAACGTTCTTAAGGGAAAGTCTCCTGGGTTTGTGATTCACGAGGATGGTATTTTGAGATTTCAGAGTCGGCTTTGTGTGCCGAACGACTCAGAGTTGAGACAGAGTATTTGCATGAAGCCCATGCTACACCTTATTCCGTTCATCCTGGTTCGAGTAAGATGTACAAGGACCTGAGGAGGAATTTCTGGTGGAATGATATGAAGGAGGAGGTCGCACAGTTTGTAGCGAGATGTTTGACTTGTCAGCAGGTCAAAATCGAGCATCAGCGACCGGCTGGGTTATTGCAGTCACATCCCATTCCAGAATGGAAATGGGAAGATATATCGATGGATTTTGTTACGAGCTTACCGAGATCGAGGTCGGGCATGAATATGGTATGGGTGATTGTTGATCGTCTGACCAAGTCGGTACATTTTCTCGGCATCAAGGACACTTGGGGCCCGGAGAAGTTAGCTCGTGTGTTTATCGCGCAGATTGTGAGGCTTCACGGTACTCCGAAGTCTATTGTTTCGGATCGTGATGGTCGTTTCGTATCGCACTTTTGGCAAGCGGTGCATAAGGCGTTGGGTACCCGTTTGCATTTGAGTACCTCTTTTCATCCCCAGTCAGATGGACAGTCGGAACGCACTATCCAGACATTCGAGGACATGTTGCATGCTTGTGCTCTCGATTTGAGCAGCGACTGGGAGGAGCATTTGCCATTTATCGAATTCACGTACAACATTAGTTGGCACGCGTCGATTCGGATGGCACCGTATGAGGCACTTTATGGGCGGCGATGTCGATCACCGATTTGTTGGAATGAGGCGTCCGATTTGGTCGGGACCGAACCGGAAGTCATTTTAGAGACGAGACGGAAGATAGAATTAATTCGGGAACGGATGTTGACTGCCCAAAGTCGACAGAAATCATATGCCGATGTCCATCGTCGACCTTTAGAATTCGAGGTGGGAGACCACGTTTTGCTGAAGGTGTCGCCGACGAGAGGAGTTTTCCGTTTCGGGAAGAAGGGGAAGTTGAGTCCTAGATTTATTGGACCCTTCGATATTCTCGAGCGAGTCGGTGGGTTAGCATACCGTTTGGCATTACCTCCGGTCTTGATTCATGTTCATAGCGTTTTTCATGTTTCCCAGCTGAGGAAATATGTCCCGGATCCTAGTCACGTCATCGATTATGGTGAGATTGATGTCGCCGAGGATATTACTTTCGAGGAGCGTCCTTTGAAGATTTTGGAGCATCGTGAGAAACGACTGAGGCATAAGACCATACCTTTGGTCAAAGTGCAGTGGTCGAGACACAGTGTCGAGGAGGCAACTTGGGAGACCGAGGATAGCATGCATGCTAGCTACCCTAAGTTGTTTGTTTCTTAAGTTTCGGGACGAAACTTGTTTTTAGAGGGGTAGAATGTAATATCCGCATTTTTCTTTCCCTTGTATCTTCATTTTTCGGTGTATTTCTCGGTTGTAGTGACCCTCATGTATCTTTCAGTGTATCTTTCCCGTCATCTATTGATCTGATTCTCGTTATTGTTGTACGAAACCGTTATTCGGGTTGCCGTGGATCCATTCTATGTTTCGATGCATCTTGAGATGTTCCGTTTAACATTTCGTTCATATTACGGTGTTTTGGACCGTTTATATCTCGTACCTAGCGCACGCTATATTTTCTGCATAGCGCACGCTAGGGGTCACTTAGTAGCGCACGCTACGACTGTTTCGTAGCGCGCGCTAGAGGGCAAGCCCTGTGAGTGGCAGTGCTGATTCCAGTCCTCTGGACTGGTGGATTAGCGTACGCTACGTAGCCTAGCGCACGCTAATGTTGGGAGTTAGCGCACGCTGAGACGCCCGGTAGCGTGCGCTAGTGCGGATGTCCAGTACTGGACAGTTTGCCACTGGATTCTACTGATGCCCAGTTAGCGCACGCTATTAGTCGATAGCGCGCGCTACCGATACACTTTAGCACACGCTATGTTTGGTCGATAGCGCGCACTAACCGGATCAGGTGTGTACTGACAGTTGCTTCTGGACTCGGCCGATGTCCAGGTAGCGCACGCTATTGGTCGATAGCGCGCGCTACCGAGAGGTTATTAGCGCACGCTACGTTTGGAGTAGCGCACGCTAACGGCCGTAACTGCTCTTTGGATCAGAAGTTCTGTTTCGTTAGCGCACGCTAACCTGGAGGATTAGCGCGCGCTAACACTCCCTGGCTATATTAACCAGGGAGTTGACCTAGATGAACGTATTACGTTCATTTCTTCTCCTCCCCGCGGCTTAGAGCTCCTTTGGCGATTTCGGGTGATTCTTGGTGATTTCTTCCTCCAATCATCTCATCCAACATCTTCCTTAAGTTCTTGGTGTATTATATCAACATCAACACGAATCTTTCATCCTAATCCAAGGTAAATCTCTTAGAACCCTACTTTTGGGCGATTTGGGGGTTTTGGGATTTTCTTCCGATCCATTCCGTTTTGTTGGTGGATTCATGATGAATATGAATAATCTTGTTGGTATTCTTAGTTTCCCTACGGATTCATGGTATATTTTCATGGTTTTGCAAAATCGAGAGGGTTTGGTTGTGGTCCGCCCTCGTTGTTATTTTTGTGCGAATATACATAAATCGTAGGCGGGTTTTCGGGTGTATTCCATTTCCGTATTCGGATAGAGTTGGTTGTAATTATGTTCTTCGAATCGTTAGGTTCGGTTCCGTTGATTCCTAGTGTTCGTCGGTGATTATCCTTTCCGTTCGTTGCGTCATCAATTATTCAAGGCAAGTATTTTTGGAAACCTTTATGCTTAACGTGGAATGGTAATGTATTTTTGTGTGTGATTTGCTCACCTCGTGTTGGTCCGACGGGATCAAGGAGGGAATCCAAAGGGTTGAGTCCTGGATTCATGAGTTTGTGTAGCTAGCCAGTTCGGGAGGGTCCTTAGAGGCCTCGGGCGGGATCAATGATATTACTCTGTTCCCAAGGCGATGCATGTGCGTGTTTTGTTTTTATAATGTGGCCAGCTCGGGAGGGTCCTTAGAGGCCTCGGGCGGGATCTATGATATTACTCTGTTCCCAAGGCAAATTGTTTGACTGTTTGTTTCCGAAAAAGACATGTCTGGTTTTGGTTTTTGAAATAATATTGGTGCATGTACTATGAAATGTGTAAGCAATTGGTTTGCCTTGATTACTTGTACTAGCGTAATTGCTAACCCCTTTGGGGGACCCGTTATGGGGAAATTCTTGTTATGGATTTCAGGTTATGATCATTCGGACGAGCGAGCGCTGGGACAGTACGAGGATGTTGGCCAGGGTCGTTGACATGTGCACTTGGGTCTACTTATTTCTTTTGTCCACTTTGATATGGTTGTTTCCTATATTTATAAACTGATAGACTGTACTTGCGAGTACTTAGGCTTTTCAAATTCAAACTCCATGTTGTATTATTTTAAATTGCTACACTGTCGATTGTTACTCAATTAGTCGGTTGTTCCGGGTGTATTTTCATGTGATGTACCATTTGATTGCGTTTTCTCGCTAACCGAGATGGTTAGTCGAGGGGTGTTCACTGTTGTAGCCTGGTGGGTCCCATGTAAGGGTCCACGGCGCTGTAATATACTCCGAATATCTCGGGGTGTTACAGCAACATGAAGAAAGATGTAGCGGACTATGTTTCTAAATGCTTGACTTGTCAGCAGGTTAAGATCGAGCATCAACGGCCTGCCGGAATGTTGAAGCCACTCCCGATTCCTGAATGGAAGTGGGAGGACATATCGATGGACTTTATCACTAATATGCCGAGAACCAGGACAGGATTGAACATGATTTGGGTGATAATTGATCGTTTAACCAAATCAGCTCATTTTCTAGGCATTAAGGACATGTGGGGACGAGAGAGGTTGGCACGAGTATTTATATCAGAGATAGTTCGATTGCATGGTACGCCGAAGACCATTATTTCTGATCGAGACGGCCGTTTTGTGTCTCATTTTTGGAAAGCAGTTCATAAGGCCTTGGGGACCGAATTGAACTTGATCTGACTTATCACCCGCGGTGACGGACAATCCGAGAGGACTATTGGCTTGATGGAAGACATGCTAAGGGCACATGCCTTAGATTGGTCAAGCGAATGGGAAGTTCATCTACCATTGATTGAATTTACCTACAACAATAGTTGGCATGCTTCCATTAAGATGGCACCATTTGAGGCATTATACGGGAGGAGATGCGAGATCGCCCCTATCTTTGGGACGATTCATCGGACTTGATCGAACAGAACGAGTTGATCGTGCGGACTCGAGAGAAGATAGCCTTGATTCGTGAAAGGCATTGGCCGTCAGTCGCGAAATCTTACGCAGACGTACGCCGTCGCCCATTGGAGTTCGGTACTGGAGACCACGTACTTTTGAAGGTTTCTCCTACTCGGGGAATCTTTCATTTCGGAAGGAAAGGAAAGCTGAGTCCGAGATATATCGGACCATTTGAGATCCTTGAAAGAGTTGGGGAGTTGGCATACAGATTGGCATTGCCGCCGTCATTGTGCCATGTTGATAACGTGTTCCACGTATCGCAGCTACGGAAGTATATACCAGATCCCAGTCATATCATTGATTTCGGCGAGATCGAAGTCGCGCAGGATGGGACGTTTGAAGAAAGACCGGTCAAGATACTCGAGAGTCGAGTAAAGCAGTTGAGGAACAAACCAATCATTTTGGTCAAAGTTCAATGGTCACGACACGGAAAGGAAGAAGCCACATGGGAAACGAAAGCTGATATGAAGTCCAGATATCCCGAGTTATTTTCGTCTTGAGTTTCGGGACGAAACTCCTTTTTAGTAGGAGAGTATGTAATATCTGGATTTATTACGATGTATTTCATCTGTATTCAAATCCTGTATTATTCGGATTTGTGGTTTTGATTATTGGAGTATGATATTTCTTGCATTGATATCTTTGTACATGAGTATAACAACATGCAAAATTTCTCATGCAAACTCGTGATAGCGCACGCTAAGAATGTAGCTTAACGCGCGCTATCGGGCTACTACTAGCGCACGCTATGCATGTAGGAGGTGCGTGCGCTAAGAACTCAATTATTGAGCGGGACGGCTAGCACATGCGCCAGCCGGTACATGGGTCCGGATAAGATTCCCACAGACGAACCTGGACAGTTTCGAAGTCAATTCTTATTAGCGCGCGCTAAGGAAAGCTTAGTAGCGTGCGCTAATTAGTTAAAATACAGAATATTATAAATGGGACAACAACCCGTTTTGGCTTATATTTTATTCGTCCATTCTTCATTCTTGAGAGGCCAGAGAGCTATAATAATCTTTCTACACACTTAGAACACATCTTGTTGGTCTTTGTATATTGTTTATCACTTGTGAGTGATCATTGAAGTGGAATAGCACCTTGGAGTGGCATACAACCAACCGGAGTCGGATTCTACCTTACGGTTCAGTGATTTTCGTCATATTAAGGTATGTTCAACCTATCTCCAGACTTAGAGTTGGATTCTAAAGAATTAGATGATCATGTTATCAAGATATTGATTTTTCATTAGTGAATTATTCAACATGCATTATGTTTGGAATATAGAGATGGTTATGCCTCAAGTACCTTGATTATGAACATCATGATTCAAATCTTATTTCATTGAACAAGTAGAAGAAGCTTCTATCTTTGGTAATCCAAATCTAGTAGATGACTTCATAGCAATCATGGACTTGACTTTAACATCATCATTGTTAGATGAATCTAAGGGATTGATCATGGAAGGATTTATCTAGTATAGATGGAATGTTAAACAACTACAGTATGATAATTTTGATTGATATAAAGGTGTCGATATCAACCGTTAAGCCTTTCGAATTGTCGTATGAAGATTTGTAGTCGAAATGGAATATGATTTTATAATGGTATACATATCCTTGAATCCGAAGTTGTTGTTATCCGTAAAATCATTCATAATTGTATGAACATGATATTCATGGAGGTAACATGAATTATCACGGAAGATTTCATTGATTTGATCATGATGAGAACGATCTCTTGCCCGTGATGGCGCCATGCACGAATAGCGCACGCTAAGCGTGTAGATTAACGTCTTCTTATCGAGCACGAGTCGGTACGCTTCGTTTGGTACGTAACGTGCGCTAAGACATCGAGCAGTCGATCGGTGATCGGTGAAATCTTGACCATGCATAGTTAGTGTACGCTAGGCTTTGTTGTTTGCGTGCGCTATCGAGCAGACTTAACGCACACTACACAGAGTACTTAGCGTGCGCTAAGCAGTTCAGGCAGATTACATTTTATGAACTTTTGGCCGTAAATCGAATTGTTAAACATTCGTACGACGTGCGATAAATCCTATATCATTTCTTTTGTTAAGGTTTGATCTTGTTACGTGATTGATTGAGGAGGACGACCTTTGAGTGTTTGTTTTCGTGGAAGTATCGTTCTTGTCTTCAAATCGAGGCAAGTACTTTATTTGTTTTATGTATTGATGTTATACATATTGTCGTGCATGTATGTCGATGTTGTATGTCCACCTCGTGTTGGTCCGACGGGATCATCGGGGGATCTATGCTAGCGTGCGCTGGATCATCGAACGGGTTTTTCCACCACGGGTTGGTCTGACGGGATCATCGTGGGTTCTAGGCAGTGAACGCTGGATCGACGGAATTACCATGTGTATGTTATGATATCATGTTGTGATTATCAGTTGTGTATGTCATTTATGAGTTTCTCGTAGGAGAAGACTCGTTGGTATTTTTGTCGTTTACGTTATTATTCTTCATGAGATATGAATAATATGTTGTGGTACTTGTACTAGCATCGTTGTGCTAACCCCTTCGGGGGTGAACATTTTGTTTATGTTCAGGATCCAGGAGAGCGGGAAAACAACCACTGGAGCTGCATGACGACGAGGGTGCAGAGTGATGTTTCGTAGGGTTTATTTATGTTGTTTATTGGTTATTTCAATAAGTACTCGAGTACGAAGTCATTTATGATGAATTTGAATTTGGTGATGTATTATTAAGTTCCTGTTGAACAATTGTATTATTTTTAGTACTTGGTCAGAACTGTTGTATCGTAATTCCGTTATTTCCATTCGTTAGTACCTTTTAATGTCTGTTCAATTTTTTAGCCTTGTAAATCCTTATGTAAAGGATTTACGGCGCTGTAATATTCCTGAATATATCGGGGGTATTACAGGGACGAAGCCAAAAATCCCACTCGAGGCCTCGGAGGACCCTCCCGAGCTGGCTAGCGAAACAAATCACACACATCTCACGGTTGGATCAATCGCTTGTTGCATCCTGGCCACATGATCGCATGCCATGTGCCACAGTAGATTATCTCAGGCTCTCACGGTTGGATCAATCACTTGTTGCATCCTGACCACATGATCACGTGCCATGTGTCACCGTAGACCTTCAACCATATCCACACATTCACACAAATAACATATCACATCAATGATATCCAAACAACTCAACAAGAGGCATCAAACACTTAGCAAAACAACACGTCAAACCACAATGTACCGAAATGAAACAATATACGTCCACACGCAAATACCAAGTGCATCATCAACACCAAGCATATCCATAGGATTCACATAGTCATTTACAAGACACACCATTCACAATACACACGCGTTTTGAAAACAAGCCTTTTTTAACAAGGCTAAACCGAATCTTTTCAAAGTTCAATTCAAACGACCAAACAACCACATTTAGACGATCACTAATTATCATATCCATAAAACAAGAATAGTATGGGCAAGGTACTTGCCTCGAATAACCACAACGCGGAGAACCGGCCGAAGTAGGTTGGCACGAACCGACTACGAACTCGCCGACTCCACCGAATGACAATCCACAACAATGAACTACGAACGAAAACAATAACAACGAAAATGAATTCCAAAGTACGACCCAAAGCCGCTGAATTCAAAGAACAAATGACGAAGGTTCAAGGATTTCCCCCAAAACGGCCAAGAACACGATTCGTCCCGTCAAATCACGAAAATGGAATTCCAAGTTGAAATATTGATATACAATCCATAGAATAGGTTTAACAACATCATTTAACCATAATCAATCCATCGAAAACGGATGAAAATCGAGATCGGGGACAAATCCCCCAAACAGTCAATTCGAAGGAAATCAAGAAATATACTTCGATTCGACGAAGAACAATGGATTAAATGATGTTAAACACAAGAATACTACCAAGATTAATCATACCCATCGTGTATTAATCAACAACACGGAACGAATCGGACAAAAATGCAAAAATCCCAAATTTTCCCAAAATAGGGTTCTAGGAAATCTCACCTTGATTCGCTGGATCAAAGGAGGTTATGGAGGGATTAATCGATGATATGAACTCCCAATCTTCGTGGATTAGTTGCTTGACAACATGTCTCCTGTATCGCCAAGTCTCCAGCCGCGGAGAGGAAAAGATGGAAATGAAAAACGGGTGAAAATATGGCTACTCTGTCATATTTATACAGGCACGGCCTAGCGTGCGCTACACCTTCCGGACTAGCGCGCGCTAATGGGCAGCCTCGGCCGATAACCCTCGGCCGGGGCCCGCAAGGCCCTGTACTGAAGACTCAATCTGCCGGCCGGATCCTGCTTGCCCGACCGCGATAGCGCGCGCTGCGCGGACGCTAGCGTGCGCTAGCCGATCTGTCCAGAACCCTCTGGACTGAACTGCCCAGCCAGGTAACGTACGCTCGCCGGCCGACAGCGTGCTCTACGCCTGCCGACTACGACGCGCTACGCTCGGCGTAGCGTGCGCTACCTGCCGATCCTTCCCGAGTCCAGAACCCCAGAAACCCCACTGTCCGGTCCGATAGCGTGCGTTGGTCGACCAAGCTAGCGTGCGCTATACCTGCCGAGCTAGCGCGCGCAGACTTCCGGCCGTAGCGTACGCTACGCCGGTTCTACGCATCAGCCCGGTCGGTGCCAACCGTCCGGCGGGACCCGCCACTGTCCGGCCGGTGCTTTCGGTAAGCGTGGCGACGACTCGATTTAGAAAATGTACGGAACGAACACGAAGAAAAGTTCGCGGACAACATCAACGACCCGAAATGAAAACATAATACCATAATTAATCATACGCGACCAAGAAAGCGAATTCGAGACAACAATTACAGTCTGAGATACCGTAACTTTCAAGAAATTACAAAATGGCCCAGAGCGCGGAAATCACGATCGTGATCGAATAACCAAACCGAAGTTGACAACACGTCTAACAAAGTTAAACGGACTTACGGGAAACTCGAAACAGCAGTTTCGAACGAGATTCGCAAGAATCGAACTCAAGTGCGGAAAAGTCGCTAAAAAGCACGGAACTCAACAAAACGACACCGAAACGAACTCGGATGTCAAAAAGTGTAGAATTAATCATTCTCAGAATGACGAAACGGTCATGAGCGAGTCGTCAAAACGGACTTCCGCTGAAAAAAAGAAAAAAAAAAGAAATTACCGGAAATCGAAAATTGCGGATATTATAGTTTTGTGATTCGAATATTGATTGTTCAAACATTAAAAACTACATCACATGGTATGCGAACTCATATTTGTTATTTCATGTAATTCAATGGTGTATGAGCTATTTCATACAGATGATGAACTTATATATACAAACTTATACATTGATAACATATAGACTACACATGATATGAAATATATCATGTTAATTCAATCTATAACTTTACAAATAAGTATATTGATAGTAAATATTTATTAATATTGTAACACCCCCAAATCCCATTGGGTTATTACAGTGCCGTGGACCCCACATCAGGTGATCCACCAGGCGAACACGACTAAATTACAACAAACTGACCAAAATGGGAAATCACAGACCCTACTATGACGTCCGATATACTATTCCGATATGGAATTTCAACGACAAGAATGGGCCTACATGGCCAAAATAAAAATACAACAACATCCCCGAGCCTTACTCGAATAATACAAAACGACAACGACTGAACAAAAATGGAGTACTCCAACTGTCTGACCAACATGAACACCAAAATATCTCGGACTAGTATCGCTCGAATGCCTCGTCGCCATCGTCATGCCCCTGTGTCTCAACTCTCTCCTTGCAAGTACCTAAAACATGAAAACATGTTCCGCCCCCACGAGTCGACCATCCAGAATAATGAATATCAAATACATGCACAACATGATATGCATCCAAAGGCAGAATAAACAGTACAATAATGGTAGTACGAGATGCTCACAAACCAAAGTAAGAATCGAGCATTCGTGGAATACTATGCCCATGGCATACGATCAATACCTGCTCAATAGGTTAGAACATAAGTGCCCAACGGCGAATCATCAATATAGAACACAACAATACGTTACCCGAAGGTAAATCAACCAACGCTGAAATAAATAAGGAACACAATGCCCGAAGGCTCCAACGGAAATACCGATACATCACAATGGCCTGAAAGCCCTCAGCCGAAGCTGCCAAAATATCACGATGGCCTGAAAGCCGAAAGCCGCCAAAATATCACGATGGCACGAAAGCCAACGGCCGAAAGCGTAAATCATCACAATACTGATCTCAAAGAAACAAACATGGTATCGAACATACCCCTCGGGCGTATGAACGCTCGATCACAAAAAGTCAAACTCATCCAATACTATGGACGATCAAAGTTGTATGCGGCTCAAAGATGGACATCACGATCGCCCGATCCGGAAATGTGTCCGTGCACATGTCCGCCCCGTATATGGAATCCAGAATATACGTGGGACAATGTACCTAATTAGCCTCACGAAACTACGTCTCGTGTGCACAGTCCAATGCGGAATAATATCCACCAATGACTATATGTGCCTGGCTAAAAATCCTACACAATAACCAATCGGAACGCAGATATGATTCCGGATATGTCACGATACAACATGACAACGAAACTCAAAGGATAATACATCCAATACAAATCATACGACTCACCAAGTGAACGATGACACACGAATAATGAAAGATCGACACGACCAACAATATTCAAAACAACCATCCTGGGATCAAAATCCCTAAGGACCGATTAACACGAGCAACGATCACAACACAACAGTTCGGGAAAATCCTCAACCTTCAACGATTACAAAATTACCGAGTTCACAAGAATAATAGTGTGCTGCCTTGAATCGGTCAACACGACAATAATAATTCAACGGATGGGAATTATCGTTGATAATCCCAATTCAATACTTCGATTACCGTAGAATGGCCAATCGATAACAATTATACAACGGATGGGAATTATCTTTTTGACAACGGGTGGAAATTATCTTTGATAATCCCAATTCAATATATTGATTACCGTTAGAGCGGACAATCGATAATAATTATACAACGGATGGGAATTATCTTTGATAATCCCAATTCAATATATCGATTACCTTCAGAACGGTTAACCGATAACAATTATACAACGGATGTCTCGGCACCTTTAATTGGTTACCGATAACGAAGATGATAATCGAATACGTCAATGCCTTCAATCGGCCAAAACGACATCAATAGAAAAACACTGATATCAATAACGACGATTCACAAAAAATATCTTGATGGAACATCAATCAATAACAACAATCGATACGTCGATGCCGCGAACCGGCTATCAACAACAATATCTCAAAGGAACATCAATCAACAATAACAATCGATATGTTGATACCGCGAACCGGCTATCGACAACAATATTACCAACAAGTACCGCAATGCCTTGGATTGGCCATTTACGAACAACAATAATATTTGGCATAATTTGCCGAAGGGTATCGTATCAAACAATCCCCTGATATCAACAAAATCACAAAGAGACCAAGTCTCGAAATGATACACACATTCATACACATACATGATAACATTAATCTCATTGACCAGTACAAGTATAAAACTTGCCTCAAACCGAAGGCGAGAAAGTCCTTCCACGATCAACGTCCTACCACGAATCGATCAACGACGTCCTCCGACAATTACAAGCACTCGAACAACCTTGAATGAAATACAATTCATTCGATAACACGATATCGACCGAAAACAATATAATAGATAACTCCGATTCCAACACGAACACATACTATACTCGTATTTACCCGTATACACACACACATATATATATATATGTAATATACATACGGTACACACATTACTAACACACACTCACTACATAATATATATATATGTATATATATATATATACTGCACATGCACTCACAATTTATATATATATATACACAACAACACACACACACATATATATATATATATATATTCTTATACAACACACACACACCACTGCACATTACAACAAACACACACACCACTGCACAACACACTATATATATATATATATATTCAACTCAACACACATATTCACGTTATATATATATACACAACATACCCAACACATGATATATATATATATTAATACACACCCACACACTACACAACACACACAATATATATATATAACACACAGCTATATATACATTATATATATATATATATATATACATACAGAACACACAAACTCACAAAACACACACACAAACTCACAAAACACACACAATAAAAAAACTAACCAGAAGAGTCGGTCGGCAACCCTCGCCGGAATCCGGTCAGAAAACAAAACTCGGCCTCGGAAAAGCCGACCCGGACCTCGTCAACTCCGGCCGTTTAGTCCATGGCGGTTTCACCATCTCACTTTGCAACTCCTCGCCGGAAGTATGTCAAACCTCCGTTCCGCCGTCCGTTCCGGACAAAAACCACCTCCGGTCGCCGGAAACAATGGAGAAGCGTCCATGGCCGGAAACCATGAAGAACGCTGGTGCCTGAGCTCCGTCTCGCCGGAAATCGGAACAGCTCGACCGGATTTGCAGCCTTCCGATTCGGAAATTCCGACTAGGCCGCCGCCGAGCTCCGGTCGTGAGTCGCCTGCCGTCGCCGAACTCTGATCGTCGCCGGAGATGTCAGCCCTACCTCCGGTCGTCAACTCCAGTCCGTCGCCGGGAAATGGAGAAGCCGGCTGCCCGTCCTCAAGCTCTACCTCGCCGGAAAAAAAATGGGAGAGATGAAGAGAAGAGAGAGAGGACGAGAGCCGAGAGGGAGAGAAAGGTGAGGGAGATAAAAAAAAATGAGGGAGGGAGGTGAGAATGAGAGAGTTGATATAAGAGAGAGAAGAAGGTGATATCATATATATATATATATGTAACGTGAGGGAAGGTGAGGGTGAGAGAGAAATGACAAAATGATGATGAGTGATAATATATTTATATATATATATATAATATATATATATATATAAATGATACCCTAAAGATACCCTCGCCCCGAAAGTTGACCACGAGGAAGGTTCCCACCACCTACCACGCATTACGTACGAAAACCTCAGGACGTAACGTACGTAATCGCAACAAATTAGCGTACGTAATGCTATACAGATAGCGTACGCTATGGCTATAAACTTAGCCAAAATTCCAAACTCGCCAAGCAACAACCAAACGACGAAACGAAACCGTCGACCAGTATAAATATTTCGATCCCGAAATATTCTAATACAATATACATTATATCGGTCCAAACAACAACACTTGTACAATTCCAAATGAATACGTACAACTCAACAGTAACACGAAAAAAAAATTACCCCCGGATATTACATACTCCCCCCCTTAAAAATAGTTTCGTCCTCGAAACTCAGGGTGCACAAGTCGGGGCACGGACTATCCATCAGGATAAGAAAACAACATCTCCAGGAATACTCCTCAATACGAGAAATTCCGCTTGAGCAACTGGACCGACCCCACGGGTCCCCACGTCTCCTCTACCTGAACAAGGCGAAAAAAATCAAGTGATAAAGACACTCAACCAAGTGTGAGATTAGCCGAATCATGACTCTCCTGCTAGAGACCAGCCAGGAAGTCGTACTAACCACATGACTCGTAACACCGGCGTACACACCCCGCGGGTGCCGCCCATTGTACATGTCTACGGTCATTGGTGTACACTCCCTCGTTCTCATCAGCATCGGACGCCCATGCAAACACGGACTCGCACCACAAAAGAAAATAACAATGCACGAATAGTCCTCGGGACCATATCGAACGCTTGCCCAAGTCCTCACGACTTGACGTCTCGAATCACAATGAACGATTTCCCAGATCATCACAAAAATCTCGGGTACAGGACCAAAAGGAAAGAAAATCACATCAAATGACTCCGAAAATGATTCGTCAGCCACCAAAGTATTGGTACGAGGTTTCGGGTGTCGGCCCACTCTGCGGCCTCTACTGTAATATCCGCATTTTTCCCTTCTCTTATTATTCTCATCTTGGTGCATTTTCGTTTTTAGCAACTCGTTTGTAACCGTATTAACATTTTGAGGATATTTAATATTGAACTTTTGTCGTTCGAGCTTGTTTCGGACTCGTTTTACTCGAGTCGGTGTTTCATGTTGTTTCCGTCGCTATTTGGTGTGTTATCATAATCGTAGTTCGGAACCGCCGTTTTGGGGTTGCCGAAGATCGATCTCATGTTATTGTGGGCGTTGTGAGTTTTGTTGGTGTTTCGACCATGTTTCGTATATTTCACATGTTCGGATCGTTTTGTAAATTTCCCAAAAGTTTGGGAAATTTACGTTTGATGTTGTTTTTCTGAACCTTTGAGTAGTCGGGAATATGTTTTCCTTCGGCACTTAAGTTCGTCGTTTCAGGCCCCTTACGTCCGTACCATCGTGAATTGTTCACCGTTGTATTTCGATTCTTTTTCGGTACCTCCCTCTTTCATTCTGGCTTTGTACTCCACGGAAGGAATGTTACGTCTGTAACACCCTTTTTGGTTACGTACGTAACGTCTAGTGTAATCGATGCACTTCTGCCTTTTTGGTTACGTACGTAACACCCTTTTTGGTTACGTACGTAACGCCCTAGTGTGTATCAGTTCAGGCGATTCTGCCTTTTTGGTTACGTACGTAAGGCCCTTATGGCTTACGTACGTAATATGTCTTACGTACGTTAGCATGTGGTGGCTAACGTCGTAACGAGGCCTGGGTTTATAAACCCAGGGGTTGACCGATTTCGGCCATTTTCACTCCTTCTCCTTCCCATCCGACTCCTAGGCGATTTCCTTGGTTTTTCCGGCAAATTGAAGCTTGTTAACTCCGAGCTATCATCTCCTTCGAGTTTTTGGAGCATATTATCAACCTCTAATCGTGTTCTTCGTCACTATCCAAGGTAAATCTCTTAGAACCCTACTTTTCGATAAATTGGGGGTTTTGGGATTTTCTTCCGATCCGTTCCGTTTTGTTGATGGATTCATGATGAATATGATTAATCTTGTTGGTATTCTTAGTTTCCCTACGGATTCATGGTATATTTCGTGATTTTTATGGAATCGAGAGGGTTTGGTTGTGGTCCGCCCTCGTTGTTGTTTATATACGAATATACATGAATCGTAGGCGGGTTTTCGGGTGTATTCCAATTCCGTATTCATTTAGAAATGGTTGTGATTGTATTCTTCGAATCGTTAGGTTCGGTTTCATTGGTTCCTAGCGTTCGTCGGTGACTTTCCTTTCCGTTCTTCGCGTCGTCAATAATTCAAGGCAAGTATTTTTGGAAACCTTTATGCTTAACGTGGAATGGTAATGTATTTTGTGTGTGATTTGCTCACCTCGTGTTGGTCCGACGGGATCAAGGAGGGAATCGAAAGGGTTGAGTCCTCGATTCATGAGTTTGTATAGCTATCCAGCGCGGGAGGGTCCTTAGAGGCCTCGTGCGGGAATCTATGATATTACTCTGTTCCCAAGGCGATGCATGTGCGTGTTTTGTTTTATAATATAGCCAGCGCGGGAGGGTCCTTAGAGGCCTCGTGCGGGAATCTATGATATTACTCTGTTCCCAAGGCAAATTGTTTGACTGTTTGTTTCCGGAAAAGACATGTCTAGTTTTGGTTTTTGAAATGATATCGGTGCATGTACTATGAAATGTGTAAGCAATTGGTTTGCCTTGATTACTTGTACTAGCGTAATTGCTAACCCATTTGGGGACCCGTTTCGGGGAAATTCTTGTTATGGATTTCAGGTTATGGTTAATCGGACGAGCGAGCACCGGGACAGTACGAGGATGTCGGCCAGGGTCGTTGACATGTGCATTTGGGTCGTCTTATTTCCTTTGTCTAATTCGATATGGTTGTTTCCTATATTTCTAAACTTATAGATTGTACTCGCGAGTACTTAGGCTTTTCCTTTCTGGTTGTGTTTGGACTTCGTCGGAGTTACTATATTTGTCGGTTGATGTTTATTATGCCGGTTGTACCGGACGTGTTGTTTTGTGTTCTTGTTGTTAATAATTGTTTCCTTGCTAACCGAGACGGTTAGTCGAGAGGTGTTCTCTTGTGTTAGCCTGGTGGATCCCATGTAGGGGTCACGTGTATGTAATACACCTCGAATATCTTGGGGGTGTTACAGAAAATGGTATCAGAGAGCACTAGGTTTATGGATACCTAGGCTTGTTGGTTATTTGGGTCTAGTCGTGTTTTGTTTTGCACATTGTCACACCACTGCCAGCATCCCAGTACTTCCAGTGCTCGTAAGTTTTCTTATTCAGCTCCTTTGTTTCTTGCATTGTATTTCCACTTTTGAATCGTAGTTGCTTTTCCTCCCTTACTCATCATCGATGTACTTTTGTTATCTCTCAACATCAGTATGGATGCTGGAGGAAACCGTGGTCGTGGTCGTGGTCGTGGACGCGGCCGAGGACGTGGGGCAGCCGGTGGGGCGGCCACATCACACTCTTCAGGAGCCGGCAGCACCGGCGACCGTCACAGTCATGCTTCTTCCCAGGAGCGCGCCGATCTTGGTATTGCGGCTGTTATGCAGCAAATGGTTAACCAGATGGCGGCTATAGCTCAGGTGGTCCAGAACCCCGATCAGGCCCATGCTAATCGGGGCGTAGCGGATCGCTGGCTTCAGGATGTCATTAAGATGCATCCCCCTCAGTTTTCGGGAGCTTCGGACCCGATCGGCTGGGAAGGGTGGATCAAGGAGATATCCAAAGTCTTCACTGCTACCAACTGCCCCGAGGACCGTAAGGTCCCTATTGCTCAATACTTTCTCACGGGAGATGCTACGGATTGGTGGGAGGCCGTTGGTCCCAAAGATCATGTTGCTTCGTGGGCCGAATTTCAAGAATTGATGGAGACCGAATATTGTCCGTGGCCGGTCAGACAGGCTCGAGTGCATGCTTTATATGATGCTCAACCACGGGATATCCCCGTATCTCAGGCCATTGCCAACTTTAACAAGGAGTTGGGTTATGTGAAGACCCAAGTTGTCGCTGAGAGCGACAAAATTTTCCATTTTTCCAGGAGGATGAAGCTGCCCATTCGAGACTACATGTCTGGACTCGTCTGCACTACCTTGAAGGATTATCAGAGTAGGGCCCTCGCTTATGATATGTCAGTGACAACGAGTGATTTGGCTCGTGAGAGCAAGAAGCAGAAGTCGGTCGGAAATTTTTCTGGTCCCAAGAGTGGAGGCCAGCAGAAATCTCAAGCTGCGAATATTTCTACGGGCGGTTCGGCTCATTTCTCTGGGAGCTTTCGGGGTGCCGCCGGAACCTCCGCTCGGGAGCCCACATGTTTTAACTGTGGTGCGCATGGCCATAGGAGCCGACAGTGTTCTCGTCCGAAGTTTACCTGTCATACTTGTGGACAGCTAGGCCACAAGGCCCCTTTTTGTGAGCAGATTAAACAGCTTTGTGGTGCCCGTTCTTCTCACCCAGCATCTATGGAGCCGAGTGTGAACCAGGGCTCGTTTGCTCCGCCGCCTCCACCGAGTGCCGGCCGAGGTAGGGGTCGGGGTCAGCCTGCTAGGGGTGGAGCTTCCAGTGTCGGCTCCGCCCAGCCGCGTATATACGAGATGAGGAGGGCCGATGACCCAGCGGCTACGGTGGCGACAGGTACCGTTCATATCCATTCTCATCCCGTCGGTGTGCTTTTTGATTCGGGTGCTACACATTCATTCATTTCTCTAGAGTGTGTACGTCAGCTGAGTCTCGACTGCTTGTCACCTTGCGAGCCTTTCATTGTTAAACTCCCTAGCGGTGACAGAATTGTCAGTGATCGAGAAGTCCGAGACTGCTCTGTGTTTATTTGTGAGAGAGCTTGGCTCTCTAATCTTATTGTCGTTAGTATTGTGGGTGAGGATTTGATTCTCGGGGATGATTGGCTCGAGCGGCATGGCGCAATCATGAACTATCGCACGAGAATCATCACTATGTTAGCCGGGGACGGCACCGAACACTCTTTCGCAGGGCGAAAGAGGGGAAACCAGAAGTTCGTTATTAATGCCTTAAAGGCAATGAGCCTCCTGCGAAAGGGGTGTACTGGTTATTGGTGCTATGCTTTGAAGGCGGAGAATGGTGGAGTCGAGCTTTCGTCGATTCCAGTCGTTAGTGAGTTTCCTGATGTTTTTCCTGACGAGTTACCGGGATTGCCACCGGATCGTGAGGTTGAGTTTGCTATAGAGTTAGAGCCGAGCGCGGCTCCAATTGCGAAGGCGCCGTATCGCATGGCACCTTCAGAGATGGCAGAGTTGAAGAAGCAGTTGAGTGAGCTTCTTGAGTCGGGGTATGTTCGACCGAGTGCCTCGCCTTGGGGCGCACCTGTAACACCCCAAAAACCTTACGAGAGTATTACACGCCGTGGGCCCCGCGCCGGAACCCACCAGGCTAAAAATCATTTACAAAAACGCCCAAAAAGGCCGATGACGGTAGTATTTTCCAAAACTCACAAAATCATTTGAAAACACCCAACTACCGTCAAGACGATCAAGGCCAAAAACTCGGTTAAGGGAATCGGTTTTCGAAATGAAACTCAGTTGGCAAAAAGCCGAAATCCATTTGAAAGAACTCACGCAGCGGATAAAAATACAGTCCAAGATACATATACATCAATAAAGATATACACAAACAAAATACATGATTCCCCAACAATATGCCATAGCCAGTATCGTCCGGAATCCTCGCCTCACGACCGCTACCATCAAGGTCCTCAATACCTGAAAAACAAGTCCCACAACGGGGTCAGCAATAATGCCCGTCAATTAACCGCAAGTACATAAACATAAATATTCACATGCCATGCATCATGAGAATAATAACCTCAACGATAACCTTACCACTTCCGGTAATCCAACGATTCTCGTCAAAATCCCAATATCACGATAATACCATAAAAATCCCAGTATCACAACAATACCGTATAATACCTCAATACCGAATACTTTCTCGTACATAATCCTCTATGTACGATTACCATAAAACATACCTCTATCCGGACTTCCTTCCGGAATGCATACCACAGACCAAGAATATCCAAAATGACATCAACAATATCCGAATACTACAATATTCCCAAGATTATCCAAGTATCTCAACAACCATCAACTGTGTATTCTAATCCTTTTAGAACATCACTGAACATTCGTCAATATGCAATACAACATAAAATACTTATGAAATGTAAATGGAATTACTCATCAAAACATTACAACCGAACAAGTAAACACTTGCCTGGATACCAACACGACAAAACCAACATCGAACTCATCGCCCTCGTCTACGAGCTCTTCAAATCCGATCGACGGAATCTACGGCTTTTCACCGCGGCAAAATGATTATACCTATTGGTTAATCAACCTAGAACAATAATCATATCAATAATCAAACCAACTTGGTAACAATGATCATAACATATTCAATCCGGAATTCAACCTCATATCAAGATTCATCTCATCTAAATCAACCACTATCATCACTATGATTTAGAATATCATCTTAAATCGGTTAAACGAATTATCAAATCATCATAGTCATCATATGGCCTCAAGAACATCAAGAACTCTATGATTCCATAATCATAATCAACGTATTCAAAGCATATCATTATCTTCCTTCAACATAAACCTCATATATCCTCAAGAATCGCAATAACAACATCATAATCATCTTCATACGAATCATTCATCAACTATAACATCAAAATTCCGAAATAAAAAGGAGAAATATCCAACATACCTCATAGAATATGGATAACACAAGTAATCACTTCAAGAATCAACAATAGTTCCATATCCAAGCTCTAATTCCATGATTCCAAGCTCACAATCATGTTAGAAGTGTTTAGAACACTCTTAGAAGTGAAGAGGGATGAGTTTTGGAGAGAAACATCTCAAAGGATCGTGAGAGAAATGAAAGGCAACACTTCAATATATAAACTGCACTCTCATTACGTACGTAAGTGTCCTTTCTTAACGTACGTAACAACTTTAACGTACGTAATCCAAAATCCATAACGTCGTAACCAACTCCATTGTCTCATTCGTGCGATCCATTACGTCGTAACCCATACCATATAACGTCGTAATATACGGTTGACTTGCTGATACAATGGTCGTGTTACGTACGTAACACGTCCTGTATAACGTACGTAACACGTACGTTGACTCACCTGTCAACATCCTCCGCCGAAAGTTGCCGACACAGGGTCCCACCTGCCGACCAGGACTCGGTCCTGTCCAATGCCTTCGTTATGTACGTAATACCTTATCCTTAACGTACGTAACCATGCCAATATTACGTACGTAAGCTCACCTTGTTAACGTACGTAACAATTCCATACTTAGCCAATTTCAGCAATTACTGTCTAAAGTTACGACATACCAAATATGAGCATACGGCAAAATCAATACATATACTCAATTCAATAACATTATCAAATGCTCCCAACATCCTCGAGCATAATTAACCATCCACGATATCCAATATATAAACGAAAAATATATCCGAAAAATCGGGGTATTACACTCTACCCCCCTTAAAATAAGTTTCGTCCTCGAAACTTGCAATCACTCGCACAAACAACATTTCAACGGAAGATCCAAAATCACCAAGATAACCAAGAATTATCGAATAATCCGAACAACATACTTACAGGTCAGTGAAGACGAAGATCTCCCGTGATACTAGCATATGACACCATTTCAAAAATCTCGACACAACAAGAATGCCAAAACAGGAATAATCACAATTTGAAAACGATTGGTCGCCGCCAAGACCACACTAAGTTTAGAGCACTGTCGAGTTTTGTGGGATCCGTGACGCTGTGTCTCCTCACCTAAAGCGCATGAGCCGCTCCTTGTCACATGCACGTATCACCGGCGTTCCACTCCACATCGAAAGCCGCACATTGCACGTGCCTTGCACCGGTGTTCACTTCCCGATTGGAGCCGCACATTGCACATGACCACGGCACCGGCGTTCACTCCCTGCCTCGTCGGTCTCGGAAACACCAACAATCCCCAAACCCACACATCACCACGACAGTACTCAGAAAATCACACAGAACCAAAACATCACAAACATCACGCTACTACCACACCGGTAGAGCCACATAACACACATGCCCGGTTATCACAAAACCTTGGGCTCTGATACCATATTTGTAACACCCCAAAAACCTTACGGGAGTATTACACGCCGTGGGCCCCGCGCCGGAACCCACCAGGCTAAAAATCATTTACAAAAATGCCCAAAAAGGCCGATGACGGTAGTATTTTCCAAAACTCACAAAATCATTTGAAAACACCCAACTACCGTCAAGACGATCAAGGCCAAAAACTCGGTTAAGGGAATCGGTTTTCGAAATGAAACTCAGTTGGCAAAAAGCCGAAAGCCATTTGAAAGAACTCACGCAGCGGATAAAAATACAGTCCAAGATACATATACATCAATAAAGATATACACAAACAAAATACACGATTCCCAAACAATATGCCATAGCCAGTATCGTCCGGAATCCTCGCCTCACGACCGCTACCATCAAGATCCTCAATACCTGAAAAACAAGTCCCACAACGGGGTCAACAATAATGCCCGACAATTAACCGCAAGTACATAAACATAAATATTCACATGCCATGCATCATGAGAATAATAACCTCAACGATAACCTTACCACTTCCGGTAATCCAACGATTCTCGTCAAAATCCCAATATCATGATAATACCATAAAAATCCCAGTATCACAACAATACCGTATAATACCTCAATACCGAATACTTTCTCGTACATAATCCTCTATGTACGATTACCATAAAACATACCTCTCTCCGGACTTCCTTCCGGAATGCATACCACAGACCAAGAATATCCAAAATGACATCAACAATATCCGAATACTACAATCTTCCCAAGATTATCCAAGTATCTCAACAACCATCAACTGTGTATTCTAATCCTTTTAGAACATCACTGAACATTCGTCAATATGCAATACAACATAAAATACTTATGAAATGTAAATGGAATTACTCATCAAAACATTACAACCGAACAAGTAAACACTTGCCTGGATACCAACACGACAAAACCAACATCGAACTCATCGCCCTCGTCTACGAGCTCTTGACCCGACGGAATCTACGGCTTTTCACGCGGCAAAATGATTATACCTATTGGTTAATCAACCTAGAACAATAATCATATCAATAATCAAACCAACTTGGTAACAATGATCATAACATATTCAATCAGTAATTCAACCTAATATCATGATTAATCTAATCTAAATAAACCTCTTTCATCACTATGATTTAGAATATCATCTTAAATCGGTTAAACGAATTATCAAATCATCATAGTCATCATATGGCCTCAAGAACATCAAGAACTCTATGATTCCATAATCATAATCAACGTATTCAAAGCATATCATTATCTTCCTTCAACATAAACCTCATATATCCTCAAGAATCGCAATAACAACATCATAATCATCTTCATACGAATCATTCATCAACTATAACATCAAAATTCCGAAATAAAAAGGAGAAATATCCAACATACCTCATAGAATATGGATAACACAAGAAATCACTTCAAGAATCAACAATAGTTCCATAACCAAGCTCTAATTCCATGATTCCAAGCTCACAATCATGTTAGAAGTGTTTAGAACACTCTTAGAAGTGAAGAGGGATGAGTTTTGGAGAGAAACATCTCAAAGGATCGTGAGAGAAATGAAAGGCAACACTTCAATATATAAACTGCACTCTCATTACGTACGTAAGTGTCCTTTCTTAACGTACGTAACAACTTTAACGTACGTAATCCAAAATCCATAACGTACGTAACCAACTCACTGTCTCATTCCGTGCAGTCCATTACGTACGTAACCCATACCATATAACGTACGTAATATACCAGTTGACTTGCTACAGTACAATGGTCGTGTTACGTACGTAACACGTCCTGTATAACGTACATAACACGTACGTTGACTCACCTGTCAACATCCTCCGCCGAAAGTTGCCGACACAGGGTCCCACCTGCCGACCAGGACTCGGTCCTGTCCGATGCCTTCATTACGTACGTAATACCTTAGCCTTAACGTACGTAACCATGCCAATATTACGTACGTAAGCTCACCTTGTTAACGTACGTAACAATTCCATACTTAGCCAATTTCAGCAATTCCTGTCTAAAGTCACGACATACCAAATACGAGCATACGGCAAAATCAATACATATACTCAATTCAATAACATTATCAAACGTTCCCAACATCCTCGAGCATAATTAACCATCCACGATATCCAATATATAAACGAAAAATATATCCGAAAAATCGGGGTATTACAGCACCGGTCCTGTTTGTGCGGAAGAAGGATGGTTCACTACGTTTGTGTATCGACTATCGCGAACTAAACAAGGTGACCATCAAGAACAAGTATCCTTTGCCGAGAATCGATGACTTGTTTGACCAGTTGCAGGGAGCTGCGGTATTCTCGAAGATTGATTTGAAATTGGGGTACTATCAGCTCCGGGTGAGAGAGTCCGACGTCAACGACTTTTCGGACGAGATACGGACATTACGAGTTTGTAGTTATGCCTTTCGGGTTAACTAATGCGCCGGCGGTGTTCATGCAATTGATGAACAAAGTCTTTATCGAGTATTTGGATAAGTGTGTCGTCGTCTTCATTGACGATATTCTTATCTATTCGAGGAATGAGGAAGAGCATGCCCATCATCTGCGAATAGTGTTAGATATTTTGAGGACCGAGCAACTCTATGCGAAGTTCTCGAAATGTGAGTTCTGGCTGAAGGAAGTGATGTTTTTGGGTCACGTGATTTCAGCCGAGGGAGTCCGTGTGGATCCGCAGAAAATTGAGGCAGTGTTGGATCCGTAGTTTCTTGGGTTTGGCTGGCTACTACCGTAGGTTCGTCGAGGGTTTCTCAAAACTAGCACGGCCACTTACACAGTTGCTCCAGAAATCCGAGAAGTTCGTTTGGAATGTCGAAAGACAGTCGAGTTTTGAGGAACTGAATAAGCGTTTGACTTCAGCACCGGTTTTGGCGTTGCCATGTGGCAACGAGGGATTCGCCGTTTATAGCGATGCTTCTGGTCAGGGTCTTGGGTGCGTATTGATGCAGCACGGCAAGACCATTGCTTACGCATCGAGACAGTTGCGGCCGTATGAGCTGAACTACCCTACCCATGATTTGGAGTTAGCGGCCGTTGTGTTCGCGCTCAAGATCTGGCGTCACTATCTTTTCGGCTCTGCATGTCAGATTTTTACCGATCATAAGAGCCTGAAATACATATTTACTCAGCGGGAGTTGAATATGAGGCAGAGGAGGTGGTTAGAGCTGATTAAGGATTACGACCTCGAAATCCTTTATCATCCGGGCAAGGCGAACATCGTGGCCGACGCCTTGAGTCGGAAACCGATTGCGTTGCGAACGCTTGAGGTCCTTACGCCTCAGTCTGAGCTTCGGAGGGCTTTGATCGGGTTAGATGTTGAGGTTTTGTTGCCTGGAGCTGTCGGGCAACTTTGTGCTTTAGAGATTTCATCGTCTTTGATCGATGAAGTTAAGCTGAAGCAATTAGAGGATCCGATGATTACTCAAATCCGAGAGAACGTTCTTAAGGGAAAGTCTCCTGGGTTTGTGATTCACGAGGATGGTGTTTTGAGATTCCAGAGTCGGCTTTGTGTGCCGAACGATCCAGAGTTGCGACAGAGTATTTTGCGTGAGGCCCATTCCACACCCTATTCCGTTCATCCTGGTTCGAGTAAGATGTACAAGGACACGAGAAGAAATTTACGGTGGAATGATATGAAGGAGGAGGTCGCACGATTTGTAGCAAGATGTTTGACTTGTCGTGGTCAAAATCGAGCATCGGCCATTTGGGTTATTGCGATCACTTCCGTTCGGAATGGAAATGGGAAGATATATCGATGGATTTTGTTACGAGTTTGCCAAGATCGAGGTCGGGCATGAATATGGTATGGGTGGTTGTTGATCGTCTAACCAAGTCGGCACATTTTAAGGTATCAAGGACACTTGGGGCCGGAGAAATTGGCTCGTGTGTTTATCGCGCAGATTGTGAGACTTCACGGTACTCAAGTCTATTGTTTCGGATCGTGATGGCCGCTTTATATCGCACTTTTGGCGGGCGGTGCATAAGGCTTTAGGTACCGTTTGCATTTGAGTACCTCTTTTCATCCCGGTCGGATGGGCGGTCGGAGCACTATCCGGACATTCGAGGACATGTTGCGTGCTTGTGCCCTCGATTGGAGTAGCGGCCCGGGAGGAGCATTTGCCATTGATCGAATTCACGTACAACAATAGTTGGCACGCGTCGATTCGGATGGCACCGTATGAGGCACTTTATGGGCGGCGATGTCGATCGCCGATTTGTTGGAATGAGGCGTCCGATTTGGTCGGGACCGAACCGGATGTCGTTTTAGAGACGAGACGGAAGATAGAATTAATTCGAGAACGGATGTTGATCGCGCAGTCGGCGAAGTCATATGCCGATGTCCGTCGTCGACCTTTAGAATTCGAGGTGGGAGACCACGTTTTGCTGAAGGTGTCGCCGACGAGAGGAGTTTTCCGTTTCGGGAAGAAGGGGAAGTTGAGTCCGAGATTTATTGGGCCCTTCGAGATTCTCGAGCGAGTCGGTGGGTTAGCATACCGTTTGGCGTTACCCCCGGCCCTGAGTCATGTTCATAGCGTTTTTCATGTTTCCCAGCTGAGGAAATATGTCCCGGATCCTAGTCACCTCATCGACTATGGGGAGATTGATGTTGTCGAGGATATTACTTTTGAGGAGCGTCCTTTGAAGATTTTGGAGCACCGTGAGAAGCGACTGAGGCATAAAACCATTCCTTTGGTCAAAGTGCAGTGGTCGAGACATGGTGTCGAGGAGGCGACTTGGGAAACCGAGGATAGCATGCGTGCTAAGTATCCCGAGTTGTTTATTTCTTAAGTTTCGGGACGAAACTTGTTTTTAGAGGGGTAGAATGTAATATCCGCATTTTTCCCTTCTCTTATTATTCTCATCTTGGTGCATTTTCGTTTTTAGCAACTCGTTTGTAACCGTATTAACATTTTGAGGATATTTAATATTGAACTTTTGTCGTTCGAGCTTGTTTCGGACTCGTTTTACTCGAGTCGGTGTTTCATGTTGTTTCCGTCGCTATTTGGTGTGTTATCATAATCGTAGTTCGGAACCGCCGTTTTGGGGTTGCCGAAGATCGATCTCATGTTATTGTGGGCGTTGTGAGTCTTGTTGGTGTTTCGACCATGTTTCGTATATTTCACATGTTTGGATCGTTTTGTAAATTTCCCAAAAGTTTGGGAAATTTACGTTTGATGTTGTTTTTCTGAACCTTTGAGTAGTCGGGAATATGTTTTCCTTCGGCACTTAAGTTCGTCGTTTCAGGCCCCTTACGTCCGTACCATCGTGAATTGTTCACCGTTGTATTTCGATTCTTTTTCGGTACCTCCCTCTTTCATTCCTGGCCTGTACTCCACAGCAAGGAATGTTACGTACGTAACACCCTTTTTGGTTACGTACGTAACGTCCTAGTGTAATGTCAGCACGCGCCTTTTTGGTTACGTCGTAACACCCTTTTTCGTTACGTACGTAACGCCCTAGTGTGTCGGTTCAGCGATTACGCCTTTTTGGTTACGTACGTAAGGCCCTTATGGCTTACGTACGTAATATGGCTTACGTACGTTAGCATGTGGTGGCTAACGTACGTAACGAGGCCTGGGTTTATAAACCCAGGGGTTGACCGATTTCGGCCATTTTCACTCCTTCTCCTCCCCATCCGACTCCTAGGCGATTTCCTTGGTTTTTCCGGCGACTTGAAGCTTGTTAACTCCGAGCTATCATCTCCCTCGAGTTTTTGGAGCATATTATCAACCTCTAATCGTGTTCTTCGTCACTATCCAAGGTAAATCTCTTAGAACCCTACTTTTCGATAAATTGGGGGTTTTGGGATTTTCTTCCGATCCGTTCCGTTTTGTTGATGGATTCATGATGAATATGATTAATCTTGTTGGTATTCTTAGTTTCCCTACGGATTCATGGTATATTTCGTGATTTTTATGGAATCGAGAGGGTTTGGTTGTGGTCCGCCCTCGTTGTTGTTTATATACGAATATACATGAATCGTAGGCGGGTTTTCGGGTGTATTCCAATTCCGTATTCATTTAGAAATGGTTGTGATTGTATTCTTCGAATCGTTAGGTTCGGTTTCATTGGTTCCTAGCATTCGTCGGTGACTTTCCTTTCCGTTCTTCGCGTCGTCAATAATTCAAGGCAAGTATTTTTGTAAACCTTTATGCTTAACGTGGAATGGTAATGTATTTTGTGTGTGATTTGCTCACCTCGTGTTGGTCCGACGGGATCAAGGAGGGAATCGAAAGGGTTGAGTCCTCGATTCATGAGTTTGTATAGCTAGCCAGCGCGGGAGGGTCCTTAGAGGCCTCGTGCGGGAATCTATGATATTACTCTGTTCCCAAGGCGATGCATGTGCGTGTTTTGTTTTATAATATAGCCAGCACGGGAGGGTCCTTAGAGGCCTCGTGCGGGAATCTATGATATTACTCTGTTCCCAAGGCAAATTGTTTGATTGTTTGTTTCCGGAAAAGACATGTCTAGTTTTGGTTTTTGAAATGATATCGGTGCATGTACTATGAAATGTGTAAGCGATTGGTTTGCCTTGATTACTTATACTAGCGTAATTGCTAACCCATTTGGGTACCCGTTTCGGGGAAATTCTTGTTATGGATTTCAGGTTATGGTTATCCGGACGAGCGAGCACCGGGACAGTACGAGGATGTCGTCCAGGGTCGTTGACATGTGCATTTGGGTCGTCTTATTTCCTTTGTCTAATTCGATATGGTTGTTTCCTATATTTCTAAACTTATAGATTGTACTCGCGAGTACTTAGGCTTTTCCTTTCTGGTTGTGTTTGGACTTCGTTGGAGTTACTATATTTGTCGGTTGATGTTTATTATGCCGGTTGTACCGGACGTGTTGTTTTGTGTTCTTGTTGTTAATAATTGTTTCCTTGCTAACCGAGACGGTTAGTCGAGAGGTGTTCTCTTGTGTTAGCCTGGTGGATCCCATGTAGGGGTCCACGGCGCTGTAATACACCTCGAATATCTTGGGGGTGTTACATCTACCCCCTCTGTCACGTCCTCTTTCCAGACTGAAAGAATAACGTTCGATCATGACCACATCTCAAATACGCCTCAACGGCCAGAATGCTAGGTCAACGCCAAACATGAGTATACATACTCAACAGATAAACGATCACATCGATCGCGCTAATCATAGCCGATACAGAGCCCACACGCTCCAAAGCAAATAATCATAAATCAATCGTACCCGATCGTCACATACAAGTGTCAACAAAACATGTTTAATCAATGACATAATGAATGTATGCACATAAAAGAGAATAGAGTTCTTACACAGGTCATACGAAGCTTCTAGGTCTTGCGATACTAGTCTTCACTGACGATGACTCGATGAAAGAATGACTCATATAGTCGTCTAACTATCACGACTCACAAAACCCGACTGTCCAGATTGTCATAACCTGACAGCCCCGCTACTACCGCCTTGGTAGAGCCACATAACACACAATCCAGGGTATCTCACAACCCAATTCTCTGATACCATCTTCTGTAACACCCCCAAATCCCATTGGGTTATTACAGTGCCGTGGACCCCACATCAGGTGATCCACCAGGCGAACTGTTAGGAATATTCCCTCGAATGCCACTCAGGGGATGAGAGAGTAAGGGCATTGTACTTGTAATTATGGAATAAATAATAATAATAATAAAAAAAAAGGCAATTCGATTCATTCACTGTTTATTGTATTTCAATTGCATTCTTGACTTGGTAAACATTGAAGTGAAGTCCATGTAAATAAACTGAACATTCCATTCTCGTTATGGGATAAGAGAAAATGCACTGGAAGTGTTTAAAGTTTATTTACGTAAATCGTTCGCAAGTCAATAAACTTAAATGGGCATTAAGTTTTTAATAAGATTTGTATAACTAATGCTAGGACATGTGCATGTCTTGATAGCATAGTTATAAGTATATTGGTGGGACCAGTATACTCGAACACGACTCATACTCGATTCAGTCACACGGTATTCACTCTCGTAGAGTCTATGACGAATCGAAAGGTTGTGATAGTATACGTGGACCTTTGACTTGAGGGTTCAGTAGAAGATGTGCCTATGACGTTTAGTTTGTCATTAGAGTAGTTAGACTCATTTGCTTAATTGCTGAGTCGACCTCGAAGTGCGGACTATACGGGCAGGTAGCAGTCTTTACTGTACGCCAAGAAAGGATTCTATCTCCTGTTAGTGAGCAGGCGAATGTCCTATACGGTTAATGGCAAATAAGATCATAAGTCTTTGGCCAAAGCATTCTGATATAGTAGTATTAGATACACTATTGATCAGTTGGTCTTGATTTGCATTAACACATGTATAGAGTTTAGTCAACAATAGGGTTTGACTTTACCGTGACCCGAAGACTTGACCGACATCGATGAAGGGTCTATACGTATATAGTATTCACGACATAATGGTTCTAGAATGATCCCTTCATTCGTTCTCGATCGGGGTTTACAGTGCGGCCGCTAAGTGGCTAAGTCTTTGCCCGCACTCATTAGTTCCTCCCAATGCCGGCTAAGACGGACCTACGAGTCGCGCATCGGGAGCGTTGACGGATAAATGTGAAT
This sequence comes from Orobanche coerulescens, assembly GCA_033398695.1. Classification (NCBI taxonomy): domain Eukaryota; kingdom Viridiplantae; phylum Streptophyta; class Magnoliopsida; order Lamiales; family Orobanchaceae; genus Orobanche; species Orobanche coerulescens. Next base: position 143,784,872 of record CM065813.1, on the reverse strand, counting down.
TTATTATCTCTCTATAAATATTAGATATTGGATATCTAATTATGATTTATTAGATAAATCAAAATAGCGGTCTTATGAATTAAAATTAAGTTACCGGGTGATTAATTTAATTCATAAATTATATTTCTTAGAGAAATATATTTGTATTTTATATTATTAATTAATTAGATTAATTAATTAATATAAATACATTAGGTGATTAAACGGAGTTTATTTAACGGAGTCGTTTGACGAACGTCCGGTACACGAGCCGAGTGACTCGGCTCGTTTTCTAGGAAACTTCTACCATGGGCCACCCTCCCTCTCCCCACATCACATGGAATCATCACCATGCATGTGTTTTGTGTTGTCTTGTCATGAATAATTGTTAAGTTGAGATTCTTTCTCAATTTATAATTACATAAATGAGTTATTTTATATCTTTATAAAAACCAACTCATATGGTGTATGATGAGTCTTGAAAAACACACACATACACATACTTTCTTCTTCTTTGAACGTGAGTTTTGTGAGGAGGGAGGAGAAATTTTTCTTTTCTATAATTTTCATCTTAGAGGTGTTATAAAAGTTAAGAAAAATTGAGAGAAAAATTCCTACGAGTTCCCTAGCCGTGTTCTTGGAGAACGGAGTCTCGTCAAAATTTTTCCGGGCAACTTTCGACGCGTGTGAAGTAGAGGCTTCGAACTTTCGGTGCTTGGAACAAAGGGATTTCGTGTTCGGGACGAGGTTCGTGATCGTCATCCAATTTTACGAAGAATTATTTCAAAGGCTTCAAGGGTATGATCTTTATCTTCGTATTTATTTTTTCGTATATACGTTACTTGATAGATCTGTTTGGGATTCGTATTTTTCCGCCGCGTATTTCGTTTTATTTTCTAATCCCAACGGTGGTATCGGAGCGAGGTCAATGATACCGTATATACGATTATTTGTGCATTTTGAATGCTTTTGGATGATGATTATGATTTAGAATCATGTTTGGAATAATTGTAGATTTTAAATTGTTCGTTGTAGCATCACGTTTTTGAAACGGGCCGAAAAACGAAGAAACGGGGCGGTCGGCGGTCTTTGGCGGCCTTGCTGTACTGCCAGTGCCGGCGTGCTTGGCCATGACTCGGCCAGGCTGAGAGTGCTCGGCTAGGGGCCGAGCATGATCGGCCGATCTGCGGCGATGGCTCGGCCAGCGACCCTCGGGTTTTGGCCCGATTTTGAATCGGGCATGCGGGCCTAAAATCGGATTGTCCTAACTCCGTTTTAAGTTTATATTTCGTTTTAATTATTTCCTAAAAATTTAAATTGGATTTTAATTTGACTAAATTAATATTTGGAATATTTTTGAGTTAAGGGAAATAAATTAAACGAGAATATTATTTTGGCGGATTACTTGAGCAATTAAAATGATGATTATTAGTATTAATTTGATTAATACCATTAAAATTGAATAGATTAATTTTATATTGATTGGATTAATATATTAATTGATTATTTAATTTTAATGCCACTTTATATTAATTGGATTAATATAGTAGAAATTGAATAGATTAATTTTATAGATTAATTAGATTAATTTATATTAAAATTAATTGTTTAATTTTGTTGCCATTACATGTTGTATGGAATCCTTATGTGATGGTGATATAGCTCGTGGACTTAGTTTTTGATTTGTTCGATTCGATTGGGTTGTAAAGGCCGTTTTGAGCCTATTTATTTTTACTAGAAAATTTGTATAGGATGCATTTTTCAATGATGTAAGTATTATTTTGGGTATGACGAAGACCGAAGACAACCGACCGAGAAGACGAAGAATCGAAGACTGTATTTTTTTATTTATTGGGTCATTCGCTTGGCCCAAGATTTAGGAATTAGGTCCATGAGCTATATGTTGGTAGTAACTAGGTTCTTGTTTTACATTTTCATTTTGAATGATTGACAAACCAACAAACGCGCGTATAATTGAATTAATGTGCAAAGTGTAACATTAATCGCGAAATTCTCCCGACTACAAACAGACTAAGTTTGAAAAAGGTTACGAGGTTTCCTACCCTCCATCAAACTCGTAGAAAATTGATACCCGAGCTGGTGTGCTATGCTTCCGAGTTATCGGGGTAGTACATTTGGTAAAGGTTGAAAAATTCTTGAGTGCATTAGATGCATTTGTAAAGAACTTGATCACCACTAAGAAGTCGATCTAACCATGATTTCCGGATTATAACATGGGAGTGTATAATTCCGATAAAATTAGTGGGAGCCGAGACAAAAATTATACAAGACCTTAAGTTCTATACTCGGTCATAATTAAACAAGTCACTAATTTAATCTTGTCTAAATCTTTGCAGAAAACGAAACCGAATCTCTCTAAAATGGCTAAAAACCCACTTGCAATACTACTTGAAAAGAATCTCCTAACTGGCCCTAACTTTGTTGACTGGTTGCGGAATCTGATGATTGTACTCAGTATGGAGTCTCTGGGATACGTCTTGGAGGCGGACATTCCACCGACTCCAATCCGGACTAGGGGTAATCAGGAAGACATTGACGTCCATGAAAAATGGGTCAAGGATGATGTGCTAGTCCGTGGTTTTATGATGGGCTCAATGACTAATGAGCTGCAGAGAGCGCACGAGAAAATGACTTCGCTGGCGATTCTCGCACACTTGACCGAACTTTATGGAGAGCATACTGGGTGCTAGATATGAGATATCAAAGCGCTTGTTCGATCTTAGGATGAAAGAAGGGGAGAAAGTGGGAGACCACGTCCTCAAGATGATCTCTATGATTGAGAGGCTCGAGGTGCTCAACTTTAATATGGATTTATCCCTTCAAATTGATCTCATCCTTCAATCTCTACTGACTCTTTCACGCGGTTTGTAATGAATTTCAACCGTAATGAAATTACATGCACATTAGTGGGCTAATGAATAAACCGTGACGGCGATCTAACATGAAGACTAAACCGAGAGAGGCTGCTCTTGTGATTTCTTCTGGGCCTAAGAGGTCCAAGAACAAGAAGAAAAAGACCTACGAGCAGTATAAACCCAAGAAAGGGGTGCAAAAAGGAAAAGGCAAGGCCCGAAAGGTTCAAAAGGTAGGCGGTCCAAAACCTACGGACAAATGCCTTGAATGCGGTGAGCTGGGCCACTGGCGAAGAACTTGTCCCAAGATTAATGGCGCATCAGGTACGGAACTTTTTGTTTTTGAAACTAATTGTTCCGCTACTGTATATTCTGCTTCATGGATTCTGGATTCAGGTGCCACTTCTCACATTTGTACTATGAATTAGGATCTGGAACGAAGTAGAAAACTTGAAGCTGGGGAAATAATGATCACTGTTGGAAGCGGACAAAGTGTCGAGGCAACCGATATTGGATCAATCCTTCTGGGTTTAGAATCTGGTTTTATTTTGACCTTAGATGAAGTACTTGTTTTGCCCAAGGGGCATAAAAACATTGTATCCATTCCAGTCTTGGACCGGAAAGGATTTTGTTTCTTCATTGGCAATGGCAGTTGTAAAATTTATTTTCGAAATAAATTGGTTGGAACAACTACATTGTTGAATGGTTTATATCATCCGAACATGCAAAATAAAGCAAAGTGAACACTATAACTAGGAAACGTGGTAGGCAAGATACTAATCAAGCTCTTAAATGGCACCTTAGACTTGGTCATGTTGGTCGACCAAGGTTCGAAAATGGAGAAAGATGGACTTTTAAGTCCATTGGGTGTAGAACCCTATCCAACTTGTGAATCTTGCCTTAGAGGCAAAATGACTAAGTTCCCCTTCACAGGACTTTTGAAAGGGCCGATAAACTTGGATTGGTGCATACAGATGTTTGTGGTGCTTTAGAAGTAGCCCGAGATGGATATCAATATTTCATAACGTTCACGATGATCATACTAGGTATGGGATTGTGTACTTAATGAAACATAAATCAAGCCTTTGCTAAATTCAAAGAATTTAAGGCCCTAGTTGAAAAACAAAGCTGGATGTCATATCAAAGCACTTCGGTCGGACCGAGGTGGCGAATATATGAGCACCGAGTTTGATGAGTTCCTTAAGGAACATGGAATAGTTTCACAATTCACGCCTCCAGAACCCCACGGTTAAATGGTGTTTGAAAGGAGAAATCGGACTTTGTTGGACATGGTTCGCTCCATGTTAAATTACACCGATTTACCTATTTACCGTGGGGGTATGCCTTACTAACCGCCTATATCCTAAATAGATGTCCTTCCAAATCTGTTCTATCACTCCGCATGAGATGTGGAAGGGTAAGAAACCAAGCCTTAATCACATAAGGATTTGGGGATGTCCACTATGTCAAAAAGGCTAAGGTGGACAAGCTGAGCGAGGTCCATAAAAGGACGTTTCATTGGATACCGGAGGACTCGATGGGTTATCTATTCTACATGCCGAGAAGACCATAGGGTCGTTGTGGCATTACAAGCGCACTTCCTTGAGGATGAATTCATTCAGAGGGTGGCTCGGGTAGATATATCTCTTCGGAAGAGCATAATGAAACTCCTAAGGAGACATCGATCGGGGATCAAGAACCGAACCTATTGTAACACAACCTCCACTTCAAGGTCTGATAGGGTATCTCACTTACGAGAGGTATGGCTATACACATGTCGAGGCGGGTCTCCACGACACACGATGCGGTGAAACGACCACTGTCACCTATGACCAAGCGATAGTGGATGTAGACTTTGATAAATGGGATGAAGCAATGGAAGCCGAGATAGACTCGATGCATACCAATCAGTCTGGACTCTAGTAGATCTTCCAACCGGCATGAGGACTATTGGAAATAAATGGATCTATAAGAGAAAGGCGATGGGGATGGCAAGGTTGATGCCTATAAGGCCGGGCTTGTGGCAAAGGGTTATACCCGAAGGGAAGGAATCGATTATCATGATACCTTCTCGCCGTAGCTATGATAAAGTCGATTCGCATGATGCTTGCCATTCGCTTATTATGATTATGAAATATGGCAAATGGATGTCAAAACGGCTTTTCTAAATGGATACCTCGAGGAGGAAATCTATATGGAATGACCAAAGGTTTTGTGTCCAAAGCTAATATTCATAAAGTGTGTAAGCCGCAACGAGCCATTTATGGTCCGAAGCAAGCTTCTCGTAGTTGGAACCTTCGATTTGTGAAGCGATTAAGGACTTTGACTTGAGCGAAATGAGGAGGAACCATGTGTTTACAAAAGATCGGTGGGAGCAACATTGCGTTCTTAGTACTATATGTAGATGATATTCTACTTATAGGAAATAACATAGCAATGCTCAAGACCGTGAAAGCTTGGCTTTCTAAAACGTTCTCCATGAAAGACTTGGGAGAAGCTTCCTATATTCTAGGGATCCGTCTTTACAGAGATAGACCGCGAAGAATGATAGGACTTTCCCAAGCCCTTTATATCGATAAAATCCTGAGAAGATTCAAGATGGATGAATCTAAAAGAGGGTTCCTTCCCATGCGACATGGAATTCATCTCACCACGAAAATGTGTCCTCAAAGTGAGGAAGACAAGAGAGAGATGAGTAAGGTACCCTATGCCTCGGCAGTGGGTAGCCTTATGTACGCTATGTTGTGTACGAGACCAGACTTAGCCTACGCTGTGAGTATGGTAAGTCGATTTCAAGCAAACCCGGGAAGGGAACATTGGGCCGTAAAGAACATTCTTAAGTACTTAAGAAGAACTAGAGATTTAGTTCTTACATATGGTGGTGGAGAAGCGAAGGTGATTGGATTCACCGATTCTGATTTTCAAGGAGACAATGACGACTCTAAGTCGACATCCGGGTATTTATTTACTCTCAATGGAGGAGCGGTATCTTGGAGAAGCTCCAAGCAAACCGCTCTGCAGATTCCACCGCCAGCAGTATCAAGTCGCCTCGGAGGCTAGCAAAGAAGCATTTGGATGCAGAAGTTTATACAAGAACTTCAAGTGGTGCCTAACGCGGAGTTGCCTATATCACTATTCTGTGATAATGATGGAGCTGTCGCCCAAGCCAAGGAGCCGAGGGCTCACCACAACACCAAGCATATAGAGAGAAAGTACCACATCGTTCGAGAGATGGTGGAAAAAGGATATGTTTCATTGGAAAGAGTAGACTCAGAAGACAATGTCTCTGACCCGCTGACTAAGCCATTATCTCAGGCCGTCTTGGAAAGACATCTGAAGAACATGGGTATTGGATATCATGATGTGTGGCATTGAGTGCAAGTGGGAGATTGTTAGGAATATGCCCTCGAATGTCACTCAGGGGATGAGAGAGTAGGGGCATTGTACTTGTAATTATGGAATAAATAATAATAATAAAAAAAAGGCAATTCGATTCATTCACTGTTTATTGTATTTCAATTGCATTCTTGACTTGGTAAACATTGAAGTGAAGTCCATGTAAATAAACTTAACATTCCATTCTCGTTATGGGATAAGAGAAAATGCACTGGAAGTGTTTAAATTTTATTTACGTAAATCGTTCGCAAGTCAATAAACTTAAATGGGCATTAAGTTTTTTTTTAATAAGATTTGTATAACTAATGCTAGGACATGTGCATGTCTTGATAGCATAGTTATAAGTATATTGGTGGGACCAGTATACTCGAACACGACTCATACTCGATTCAGTCACACGGTATTCACTCTCGGAGAGTCTATGACGAATCGAAAGGTTGTGATAGTATACGTGGACCTTTGACTTGAGGGTTCGGAGAAGATGTGCCTGTGACGTTTAGTTTGTCATTAGAGTAGTTAGACTCATTTGCTTAATTGCCGAGTCGACCTCGAAGTGCGGACTATACGGGCGGGTAGCGATCTTTCTTGTACGCCAAGAAAGGATTCTATCTCTGTTAGTGAGCGGGCGAATGTCTATACGGTTAATGGCAAATAAGATCATAAGTCTTTGGCCAAAGCATTACGATATAGTAGTATTAGATACACTATTGATCAGTTGGTCTTGATTTGCATTAACACATGTATAGAGTTTAGTCAATGATGAGGGTTTGACTTTACCGTGACCGAAGACTTGGCGGGACATCGATGAAGGGTCTATACGTATATAGTATTCACGACATAATGGTTCTAGAATGATCCCTTCATTCGTTCTCGGTCGGGGTTTCTGATGCGGCCCGCTAAGTGGCTAAGTCCGCCCGCACTCATTGGTTCCTCCCAATGCCGGCTAAGACGGACCTACGAGTCGCGCATCGGGAGCGTTGACGGATAAATGTGAATTTATTATCTCTCTATAAATATTAGATATTGGATATCTAATTATGATTTATTAGATAAATCAAAATAGCGGTCTTATGAATTAAAATTAAGTTCTGGGTGATTAATTTAATTCATAAATTATATTTCTTAGAGAAATATATTTGTATTTGATATTATTAATTAATTAGATTAATTAATTAATATAAATACATTAAGTGATTAAACGGAGTTTATTTAACGGAGTCGTTTGACGAACGTCCGGTACACGAGCCGAGTGACTCGGCTCGTTTTCTAGGAAACTTCCACCATGGGCCACCCTCCCTCTCCCCACATCACATGGAATCATCACCATGCATGTGTTTTGTGTTGTCTTGTCATGAATAATTGTTAAGTTGAGATTCTTTCTCAATTTATAATTACATAAATGAGTTATTTTATATCTTTATAAAAACCAACTCATATGGTGTATGATGAGTCTTGAAAAACACACACATACACATACTTTCTTGCTGCTGAACGTGAGTTTTGTGAGGAGGGAGGAGAAATTTTTCTTTTCTATAATTTTCATCTTAGAGGTGTTATAAAAGTTAAGAAAAATTGAGAGAAAAATTCCTACGAGTTCCCTAGCCGTGTTCTTGGAGAACGGAGTCTCGTCAAAATTTTTCCGGGCAACTTCCGACGCGTGTGAAGTAGAGGCTTCGAACTTTCGGTGCTTGGAACAAAGGGATTTCGTGTTCGGGACGAGGTTCGTGATCGTCATCCAATTTTACGAAGAATTATTTCAAAGGCTTCAAGGGTATGATCTTTATCTTCGTATTTATTTTTTCGTATATACGTTACTTGATCGATCCTGTTTGGGATTCGTATTTTTTCCGCTGCGTATTTCGTTTTATTTTCGGAATCCCAACACGAACACGACTAAATTACAACAAACTGACCAAAATGGGAAATCACAGACCCTACTATGACGTCCGACATACTATTCCGATATGGAATTTCAACGACAAGAATGGGCCTACATGGCCAAAATAAAAATACAACAGCATCCCCGAGCCTTACTCGGATAATACAAAACGACAACGACTGAACAAAAATGGAGTACTCCAACTGTCTGACCAACATGAACACCAAAATATCTCGGACTAGTATCGCTCGAATGCCTCGTCGCCATCGTCATGCCCCTGTGTCTCAACTCTCTCCTCGCAAGTACCTAAAACATGAAAACATGTTCCGCCCCCACGGGGTCAGCCATCCAGAATAATGAATATCAAATACATGCACAACATGATATGCATCCAAAGGCGTAATAAACAAGACAACAATGGTAGTACGAGATGCTCACAAACCAAAGTAAGAATCGAGCATTCGTGGAATACTATGCCCATGGCATACGATCAATACCTGCTCAATAGGTTAGAACATAAGTGCCCAACGGCGAATCATCAATATAGAACACAACAATACGTTACCCGAAGGTAAATCAACCAACGCTGAAATAAATAAGGATCAAAATGCCCGAAGGCTCCAACGGAAATACCGATACATCACAATGGCCTGAAAGCCCTCAGCCGAAGCTGCCAAAATATCACGATGGCCTGAAAGCCGAAGCCGCCAAAATATCACGATGGCACGAAAGCGAAACGGCCAAGTGTAAATCATCACAATACAGATCTCAAAGAAACAAAATGACTGTCGAGCATACCCCTCAGGCGTATGAACGCTCAGTCACAAAACGTCAAACTCATCCAATACTATGGACGATCAAAGTTGTACGGCTCAAAGATGGACATCACAGTACGCCCGATCCGGAAATGTGTCCGTGCACATGTCCGACCCGTATATGGAATCCAGAATATACGTGGGACAATGTACCTAATTAGCCTCACTAAACTACGTCTCGTGTGCACAGTCCAATGCGGAATAATATCCACCAATGACTATATGTGCCTGGCTAAAAATCCTACACAATAACCAATCGGAACGCAGATATGATTCCGGATATGTCACGATACAACATGACAACGAAACTCAAAGGATAACACATCCAATACAAATCATACGACTCACCAAGTGAACGATGACACACGAATAATGAAAGATCGACACGACCAACAATATTCAAAACAGCCATCCTGGGATCAAAATCCCTAAGGACCGATTAACACGAGCAACGATCACAACACAAAAGTTCGGGAAAATCCTCAACCTTCAACGATTACAAAATTACCGAGTTCACAAGAATAATAGTGTGCTGCCTTGAATCGGTCAACACGACAATAATAATTCAACGGATGGGAATTATCGTTGATAATCCCAATTCAATACTTCGATTACCGTAGAATGGCCAATCGATAACAATTATACAACGGATGGGAATTATCTTTTTGACAACGGGTGGAAATTATCTTTGATAATCCCAATTCAATATATCGATTACCGTTAGAGCGGACAATCGATAATAATTATACAACGGATGGGAATTATCTTTGATAATCCCAATTCAATATATCGATTACCTTCAGAACGGTTAACCGATAACAATTATACAACGGATTTCTCGGCACCTTTAATCGGTTACCGATAACGAAGATGATAATCGAATACGTCAATGCCTTCAATCGGCCAAAACGACATCAATAGAAAAACACTGATATCAATAACGACGATTCACAAAAAATATCTTGATGGAACATCAATCAATAACAACAATCGATACGTCGATGCCGCGAACCGGCTATCAACAACAATATCTCAAAGGAACTTCAATCAACAATAACAATCGATATGTCGATACCGCGTACCGGCTATCGACAACAATATTACCAACAAGTACCGCAATGCCTTGGATTGGCCATTTACGAACAACAATAATATTTGGCATAATTTGCCGAAGGGTATCGTATCAAACAATCCCCTGATATCAATAAAATCACAAAGAGACCAAGTCTCGAAAGGATACACACATTCATACACATACATGATAACATTAATCTCATTGACCAGTACAAGTATAAAACTTGCCTCAAACCGAAGGCGAGAAAGTCCTTCCACGATCAACGTCCTACCACGAATCGATCAACGGCGTCCTCCGACAATTACAAGCACTCGAACAACCTTGAATGAAATACAATTCATTCGATAACACGATATCGACCGAAAACAATATAATAGATAACTCCGATTCCAACACGAACACATACTATACTCGTATTTACCCGTATACACACACATATATATATATAATATATATATATATATGTATAATATACATACGGTACACACATTACTAACACACACTCACTACATAATATATATATATATATGTATATATATATATATACTGCACATGCACTCACAATTTATATATATATACACAACATATATATATATATATATATTTATTCTTATACAACACACACACACACCACTGCACATTACAACACACACACACCACTGCACAACACACTATATATATATATATATTCAACTCAACACACACATTCACCTTATATATATATACACAACACACCCAATATATATATTAATACACACCCACACACTACACAACACACACAATATATATATAACACACAGCTATATATACATTATATATATATATATACAGAACACACAAACTCACAAAACACACACACAAACTCACAAAACACACACAATAAAAAAACTAACCAGAAGAGTCGGTCGGCAACCCTCGCCGGAATCCGGTCAGAAAACAAAACTCGGCCTCCAGAAAAACTGACCCGCCGGACCTCGTCCAACTCCAGCCCGTTTCCGTCCATGGCCGGTTTTCACCATCTCCGCCTGCAACTCCTCGCCGGAAGTATGTCAAACCTCCGTTCCGCCGTCCGTTCCGGACAAAAACCACCTCCGGTCGCCGGAAACAATGGAGAAGCGTCCATGGCCGGAAACCATGAAGAACGCCGGTGCCTGAGCTCCATCTCGCCGGAAATCAGAACAGCTCGACCGGATTTGCAGCCTTCCGATTCGGAAATTCCGACCAGGCCGCCGCCGAGCTCCGGTCGTGAGTCGCCTGCCGTCGCCGAACTCTGATCGTCGCCGGAGATGTCAGCCCTACCTCCGGTCGTCAACTCCAGTCCGTCGCCGGGAAATGGAGAAGCCGGCTGCCCGTCCTCAAGCTCTACCTCGCCGGAAAAAAAATGGGAGAGATGAAGAGAAGAGAGAGAGGACGAGAGCCGAAAGGGAGAGAAAGGTGAGGGAGATAAAAAAATGAGGGAGGGAGGTGAGAATGAGAGAGTTGATATAAGAGAGAGAAGAAGGTGATATAATATATATATATATATATATATATATATATATATATATATGTAACGTGAGGGAAGGTGAGGGTGAGAGAGAAATGACAAAATGATGATGAGTGATAATATATTTATATATATATATATAATATATATATATATATATAAATGATACCCTAAAGATACTCTCGCCCCGAAAGTTGATCACGAGGAAGGTTCCCACCACCTACCACGCATTACGTACGAAAACCTCAGGACGTAATGTACGTAATCGCAACAAATTAGCGTACGTAATGCTATACAGATAGCGTACGCTATGGCTATAAACTTAGCCAAAATTCCAAACTCGCCAAGCAACAACCAAACGACGAAACAAAACCGTCGACCAGTATAAATATTTCGATCCCGAAATATTCTAATACAATATACATTGTATCGGTCCAAACAACAACACTTGTACAATTCCAAATGAATACGTACAACTCAACAGTAACACGAAAAAAAAATTACCCCCGGATATTACAAATATAAAAGTAAAAACACATAAGTTGACGAGTTATTTTAGAGATTAGTGAAAAATGTGCATGTTCTTGTGCGCATGATGGCTAGTCCCATTATGGGCACGATCATAACTGCCATCATGTGCCAAGAACATGCACATTTCTCACTAGTTTCTAAAATAACTCGCCAATTTACATGTTGTTACTTATATATTAACAACTATTTGTTAAACAATATACTTATTTGTAAAGTTATAGAGTGAATTAACATAATCTATTTCATATCATGTGTAGTATATAGGTTCTCAATGTATAAGTTCGTATATATAAGTTCATCATCTGTATGAAATAGCTCATACACTATTGAATTACAAGAAATAACAAATATGAGTTTGCATACGATGTCATGTAGTTGTTAATGTTTGAACAATCAATATCCAACCCATGTACTGTATATTAGATTTTGGGAGATTTCATTTAATATATTTCAATTAATTATATTATCAATTTTATTATTCAATTAATATTATTGCATATTCCAAATAAAATCCTATATTTTTTCAAATAAATTCTTTCTTTCAAAAAAAATATTTTTCAATATCGATTTTTATGAATTGAAATTACTTTTTGATATGAGGATGTAAACTCTTAAGACTCACCACTATGTATATTTTTTCAAATTAACTCACCCTTTTCAAATAAATATTTTTCTACATCAATTTTATTAATTTGTAATTTAATTAAAATTATTAACTACTCCAATTGATATAATATATATAGTTTTTCAAAATAATCATTTATTTCAAATAAATATTTTTCTATATCAATATTTATGAATATATTATCCAATTAAAATTATTTTCACCTCAAAATAATATCCTATATTTTTTGTTGTAGAATAAGACTATTCCTTCCAAAATCTATTTCTTCGTATCAATTTTTATGGATTAAACGTAAACATATGATGCCTGTCTTTTTCTTAAATTAGATCATTCATCCAAATAAATTATTTGCATATCAATTTTTATGAATTTATAAGTCAATTAGAATTAGTGAAAATTAATTTTTTAATACCAAACGATAAAATTGACAAGTTATATATCCTCATTCATAAGAATGTAAGCTTTTTATACCATTTTGCTTAAAAGACTAAAATGTCCTCCAAAAATTGGTGATATTGAATTTCTTTTATTTTTGTGTTTTATTTAATTTAAATTCTTTTTCTTTTCTTTTTATTTTTTTCATCATCTTCTCCATGACTAACTATAGAATCCAACAACTAAACTTTAATGTCTAAATGAATCTTTCAAAATCCTAATATAAATCACACGATTTTGCGAAAAAGAGAAATTGACGTTCTAATAAGACTTCATTTATTGTGTTCCTAGGTTCATAAAGAAGGTATGCAACTATATTTTATCGCCAGAGTTTCTTTTTGAGGAGTTCTTTCGCACACGATGGCGCACACAGTGGCTGAACTGCACACGATGGCAGCCATGATCGTGCACATGATGGGACTAGCTCGTGTGCACATGAACTTTTTAGTTTTTTTTGGCCAATTTGATTGAATGTGTTATCAATATGGATGTTTTGTGATTCTAAAATTTCTTGGTCAAACATTAACAACTACATAACATCGTATTGAAACTCATATATGTTATTTCGTGTAATTCAATAGTGTATGAGCTATTTCATACAGATGATGAACTTATATATACAAACTTATACATTGAAAATATATAGACTACACATGATATGAAATAGATTATGTTAATTCAATCTATAACTTTACAAATAAGTATATTGTTATTAATTATTTATTAATATATAAGTAACAACACGTAAATTGGCGAGTTAGTTTAGAAATTAGTGAATATGTGCATGTTCTTGTGTACACGATGACTAATCTCATCGTGGGAACGATCATGACTACCATCGTGTGCACATGAACTTTAGATTTTTGGGTCAATTTGATTTAATGTGTTATCGATATGGATATTTTGTGATTCGACTATTGATTGTTCAAACATTAACAACTACATGACATCGTATGCGAACTCATATTTGTTATTTCATGTAATTCAATGGTGTATGGGCTATTTCATACAGATGATGAACTTATATATACAAACTTATACATTGATAACATATAGACTACACATGATATGAAATAGATCATGTTAATTCAATCTATAACTTTACAAATAAGTATATTGTTAGTAAATATTTATTAATATAAAAGTAAAAACACGTAAATTGACGAGTTATTTTAGAGATTGGTGAAAAATGTCCATGTTCTTGTGCGCATGATGGCTAGTCCCATTATGGGCACGATCATAACTGCCAACGTGTGCACAAGAACATGCACATTTCTCACTAGTTTCTAAAATAACTCGCCAATTTACATGTTGTTACTTATATATTAACAACTATTTGTTAACAATATACTTATTTGTAAAGTTATAGAGTGAATTAACATAATCTATTTCATATCATGTGTAGTATATAGGTTCTCAATGTATAAGTTCGTATATATAAGTTCATCATCTATATGAAATAGCTCATACACTATTGAATTACACGAAATAACAAATATGAGTTTGCATACGATGTCATGTAGTTGTTAATGTTTGAACAATCAATATCCAACCCATGTACTGTATATTAGTTTTTGCGAGATTTCATTTAATACATTTCAATTAATTATATTATAAATAATTTATTATTCAATTAAAATTATTGCATATTCCTAATAAAATCCTATATTTTTCTAATAAGTTCTTTCTTTCAAAAAAAATATTTTTAATATCGATTTTTATGAATTGAAATTATTTTTTGATATGAGGATGTAAACTCTTAAGACTCACCACTACGTATATTTTTTCAAATTAACTCACCCTTTTCAAATAAATATTTTTCTGCATCAATTTTATATATTTGCAATTTAATTAAAATTATTAACTACTCCAATTGATATAATATATGTAGTTTTTCAAAATTATCATTTATCTCAAATAAATATTTTTCTATATCAATATTTATGAATATATAATCCAATTAAAATTATTTTCACCTCAAAATAATATCCTATATTTTTTGTTGTAGAATTAGACTATTCCTTCCAAAATCTATTTCTTCGTATCAATTTTTATGGATTAAACGTAAACATATGATGCCTGTCTTTTTCTTAAATTAGATCATTCATCCAAATAAATTATTTGCATATCAATTTTTATGAATTTATAAGTCAATTAGAATTAGTGAAAATCAATTTTTTAATACCAAACGATAAAATTGACAAGTTATATATCCCCATTCATAAGAATGCAAGTTTTTTTATACCATTTTGCTTAAAAGACTAAAATATCCTCCAAAAATTGGTGATATTGAATTTCTTTTATTTTTGTGTTTTATTTAATTTAAACTCTTTTTCTTTTCTTTTTATTTTTTTCATCATCTTCTCCATGACTAACTACAGAATCCAACAACTAAACTTTAATGTCTAAATGGGTCTTTCAAAATCCTAATATAAATCACACGATTTTGCGAAAAAGAGAAGTTGACGTTCTAATAAGACTTCATTTATTGTGTTCCTCGGTTCATAAAGAAGGTATGCAACTATATTTTATCGCCAGAGTTTCTTTTGAGGAGTTCTTTCGCACACGATGGCGCACACGGTGGCTGAACTGCACACGATGGCAGCCATGATCGTGCACATGATGGGACTAGCTCGTGTGCACATGAACTTTTTAGTTTTTTTTGGCCAATTTGATTGAATGTGTTATCAATATGGATGTTTTGTGATTCTAAAATTTCTTGGTCAAACATTAACAACTACATAACATCGTATTGAAACTCATATATGTTATTTCGTGTAATTCAATAGTGTATGAGCTATTTCATACAGATGGTGAATTTATATATACAAACTTATACATTGAAAACATATAGACTACACATGATATGAAATAGATTATGTTAATTCACTCTATAACTTTACAAATAAGTATATTGTTAATAAATATTTATTAATATATAAGTAACAACACATAAATTGACGAGTTATTTTAGAAATTAGTGAATATGTGCATGTTCTTGTGTACACGATGACTAATCCCATCGTGGGAACGATCATGACTACCATCGTGTGCACATGAACTTTAGATTTTTGGGTCAATTTGATTTAATGTGTTATCGATATGGATGTTTTGTGATTCGAATATTGATTGTTCAAATATTAACACCTACATGACATCGTATGCGAACTCATATTTGTTATTTCATGTAATTCAATGGTGTAAGAGCTATTTCATACAGATGATGAACTTATATATATAAACTTATACATTGATAACATATAGACTACACATGATATGAAATAGATCATGTTAATTCAATCTATAACTTTACAAATAAGTATATTGTTAGTAAATATTTATTAATATAAAAGTAAAAACACGTAAATTGGCGAGTTATTTTAGAGATTAGTGAAAAATGTGCATGTTCTTGTGTGCATGATGGCTAGTTCCATTATGGGCACGATCATAACTGCCATCGTGTGCACAAGAACATGCACATTTCTCACTAGTTTCTAAAATAACTCGCCAATTTACATGTTGTTACTTATATATTAACAATTATTTGTTAACAATATACTTATTAGTAAAGTTATAGAGTGAATTAACATAATCTATTTCATATCATGTGTAGTATATAGGTTCTCAATGTATAAGTTCGTATATATAAGTTCATCATCTGTATGAAATAGCTCATATACTATTGAATTACACAAAATAACAAATATGAGTTTGCATACGATGTCATGTAGTTGTTAATGTTTGAACTGTAATATCCGCAATTTTCGATTTCCGGTAATTTCTTTTTTTTTTTCTTTTCTTTCAGCGGAAGTCAATTTTGACGACTCGCTCATGACCGTTTCGTCATTTTGAGAATGATTAATTCTTACACTTTTTGACATCTGAGTTCGTTTCGGTGTCGTTTTGTTGAGTTCCGTGCTGCTTAGCGACTTTTCCGCACTTGAGTTTCTCGTAAGTCCGTTTAACTTTGTTAGACGTGTTGTGAACTTCGGTTTGGTTATTCGATCACGTATCGTGATTTCCGGGCGTTCTGGGCTATTTTGTAATTTCTTGAAAGTTACGGGTATCCGTATCTGTAATTGTTGTCTCTGTAACACCCCGATATATTCAGGAATATTACAGCGCCGTAAATCCTTTACATAAGAATTTACAAGGCTTGATTAGAAGAAAAGACAATAACAGATACCGCTTTATGAAATTGTTGAAGTAAAATACAACCGTCTGGTTCAAAAACCGAAATACAAATATCCAATGAAGATTTATTATTACATCATTAAAATCCAAACATTATAAGCGGACGACGTACTCGAGTACTTATTGAAATAACCAACAAATAATGAGAAGAAACCCGTAGGAATATCACTTTGCACCCTCGTCGTCATGCATCTCCAGTGGTTGTTTCCCCGTTCTCCTGGATCCTGAACAAACACAATGTTCACCCCCGAAGGGGTTAGCACAACGATGCTAGTACAAGTACAATAATCATACAACAGTGATATAATCAACAATTATATCATAACAAGTTTCTCCAACGAGAATATCCACAACACATATCATATCATAACAAGTTTCAACATACTGGTGGTATTCCAACGATCCAGCGCACACAGCTATAGATTCCCATGATGATCCCGTCGGACCAACACATGGTGGAACTACCTGTCCAACGATCCAGCGCACACAGCTATAGATTCCCATGATGATTCCCGTCGGATCAACGCATGGTGGACATATATTCACAACATATTTACACTATACAATCATATCATAATTGTCATTGTAACACCCCGAGATATTCAGAGTTTATTACAGCGCCGTGGACCCCCCACAAGGGACCCACCAGGCTATAAACAAGAAAAACTCCACTCGACTAACCATCCCGGTTAGCGAGGGCACACATTTAATTATGAGACATTAAAGTTACGCCCGGAGCAACCGGCGAAATGATCATCAACCAACAATGTAACAATTTAAAAGTAACACAATACGGAGTTTGAAATGAAAAGCCTAAGTACTCGCGAGTACACTCTATGAGTTTATAATTATTAGAACAACCAAATCGAAATGGACGAAAGAAATAGAAAGACCCAAATGCACATGTCAACGACCCTGGCCAACGTCCTCGTACTGTCCAGGTGCCCGCTCGTCCGGATAATCATAACCTGAAATCCATAACAAGAATTTCCCCAAAACGGGTCCCCAGAGGGGTTAGCAATTACGCTAGTACAAGTAATCAAGGCAAACCAATCGCTTACACATTTCATAGTACATGCACCAATATCAATTTCAAAAGTCAAAACCAGACATGTCTTTTCCGGAAACAAACAGTCACAATTAATTTGCCTAGGACCGGGACGAAGCCACGAATCCCACTCGAGGCCTCTAAGGACCCTCCCGAGCTGGCCACTTTCATAAAACAAACCAAGCACCACACGTCACCTAGGACCGGGACGAAGCCACGAATCCCACTCGAGGCCTCTAAGGACCCTCCCGAGCTGGCTAGCGAATCAAACTCATGAATCCAGATTTGCCATAGATTCCCCCCGTGATCCCGTCGGACCCTCCCGAGGTGAGCAAATCACACACAATATACATTACCATTTCACGTTAAGCATAAAGGTTTCCAAAAATACTTGCCTTGAATATTTTGATGACGCAACGAACGGGAAGGATAATCACCGACGAACACTAGGAATCAACGGAACCGAACCTAACGATTCGAAGAACATAATTATAACCAACTCTAGCCGAATACGGAAATGGAATACACCCGAAAACCCGCCTATGATTCATGTATATTCGCACAAAATAACAACGAGGGC
Source organism: Orobanche coerulescens (assembly GCA_033398695.1). Taxonomy (NCBI): domain Eukaryota; kingdom Viridiplantae; phylum Streptophyta; class Magnoliopsida; order Lamiales; family Orobanchaceae; genus Orobanche; species Orobanche coerulescens. Next base: position 143,765,956 of record CM065813.1, on the reverse strand, counting down.
GGACCACAACCAAACCCTCTCGATTCCGCAAAACTATGAAAATATACCATGAATCCGTAGGGAAATTAATGATATCAACAAGATTAATCATATACATCATGAATCCACCAACAAAACGGAACGAATCGGAAGAAAATCCCAAAACCCCCAAATTAATCGAAAGTGGGGTTCTAGAAATATTACCTTTGGGGATTCAAGCACCAAGATCCGTAGAACACGCGCTAGATTGATTACCCGGGCTTCACTATCGAAGAAAAATGGTGAAAATCGACCCCCCAATGGATAAAGATGAAGAACTCTATCCCTCTCTTACACTCTCTCTCGCGATGCAGTGAAAATGAAGAAGACGACGGGCGATTTCGTCTAATAAAGACGAGTTGCACATTGATCGCTTCGTGTGCCGCGGCACGGCTTAGGTGTGCCGCGGCACAGCCAAAATTCACTCCTGTGTTTCGGCATTGTGCCGCGGCACAAGCTGCGTGTGCCGCGGCACCCGATAAAGCGAGTTTTGGTCGCAGATGACACGAGTGTGCCGCGGCACGGATAGGTGTGCCGCGGCACAAGACAGCTTCGTTTGGCCAACAATCAAGAAATTTGTGTGCCGCGGCACACACATCTTGTGCCGCGCCCACACCCCCTATTGGGTTCCAAAATGATAAAAATGATCCGGAAGAGAATAAAACGATAGGAATCAATATTTGGGAACCAATAACACGAAATGGATCCACGGCACTCAAACGGCGGTTCCGCACCACAATAACGAGAATACGGTTCAACGGTTGACAGAAGGACACACCGAAAGGTACACGAGGGTCACTATGACCGAGAAATAAACCAAAAATTAAAATACAAGGGAAACAAAAATACCGGATATTACATTCTACCCTCTAAAAATAAGTTTCGTCCGAAACTTGAGAAACAAACAACTCAGGTACCTAGCACGCATGCTATCCTCGGTTTCCCAAGTTGCTTCCTCGACACCGTGTCTCGACCACGCACTTTGACCAAAGGGATGGTCTTATGCCTCGATCGTTTCTCACGATGTTCCAAAATCTTCAAAGGACGCTCCTCAAAAGTAATATCTTCACAATATCAATCTCGCCATAATCGATGACGTGACTAGGATCCGGAACATATTTCCTCGGTGGGAAACATGAAAACGCTATGAATGTGACTCAAGGCCGGGGTAACGCCAAACGGTATGCTAACCCACCGACCCGCTCGAGAATCTCGAAGGGTCCAATAAATCTCGGACTCAACTTCCCCTTCTTCCCGAAACGGAAAACCCCTCTCGTCGGCGACACCTTCAAGAAACGTGGTCTCCCACCTCGAATTCTAAAGGTCGACGACGGACATCGGCATATGACTTCGCCGACTCGGGCCGTCAACATCCGTTCCCGAATTAATTCTATCTTCCGCCTCGTCTCTAAAACGACATCCGGCTCGGTCCCGACTAAATCGGACGCCTCATTCCAACAAATCGGCGATCGACATCGTCGCCCATAAAGTGCCTCGTACGGTGCCATTCGAATCGACGCGTGCCAACTATTATTGTACGTGAATTCGATCAATGACAAATGCTCTTCCCAGTCGCTACTCCAATCGAGGGCACAAGCACGCAACATGTCCTCGAATGTCTGGATAGTGCGTTCCGACTGTCCATCCGATCGGGATGAAAAGAGGTACTCAAATGCAAACGGGTACCCAACGCCTTATGCACCGCCTGCCAAAAGTGCGATACAAAACGGCCATCACGATCCGAAACAATAGACTTCGGAGTACCGTGAAGTCTCACAATCTGCGCGACAAACACACGAGCCAATTTCTCCGGGCCCCAAGTGTCCTTGATGCCCAGAAAATGTGCCGACTTGGTCAGACGATCAACAATCACCCAAACCATATTCATGCCCGATCTCGATCTCGGCAAACTCGTAATGAAATCCATCGATATATCTTCCCATTTCCATTCGAACGGAAGTGATCGCAATAACCTGAATGGGCCGATGCTCGATTTTGACTCGCTGCAAGTCAAACATCTCGCCACAAACCGTGCTACCTCCTCCTTCATATCATTCCACTGAAGTTCCTCCTCGTGTCCTTGTACATCTTACTCGAACCAGGATGAACGGAATAGGGTGTGGAATGGGCCTCACGCAAAATACTCTGTCGCAACTCTGGATCGTTCGGCACACAAAGCCGACTCTGGAATCTCAAAACACCATCCTCGTGAATCACAAACCCAGGAGACTTTCCCTTAAGAACGTTCTCTCGGATTTGAGTAATCATCGGATCCTCTAATTGTTTCAGCTTAATTTCATCGATCAAAGACGACGAAATCTCTAAAGCGCAAAGTTGCCCGGCAGCTCCAGGCAACAAAACCTCAACACCAAACTCAATCAAAGCCCGCCGAAGCTCAGACTGAGACGTGAGGACCTCAAGCGTTCGCAACGCAATCGGTTTCCGACTCAAGGCGTCGGCTACGACATTCGCCTTGCCCGGATGATAAAGGATTTCGAGGTCATAATCCTTAATCAGCTCTAACCACCTCCTCTGCCTCATATTCAACTCTCGCTGAGTAAATATATATTTCAGACTTTTATGATCGGTAAAAATCTGACATGCAGAGCCGAAAAGATAGTGACGCCAAATCTTGAGCGCAAAAACGACTGCCGCTAACTCCAAATCATGAGTAGGGTAGTTAAGTTCATACGGTCTCAATCGTCTCGACGCATAGGCAATGGTCTTGCCGTCCGCATCAATACGCACCCAAGACCACGGCCCAAGCATCGCTATAAACGGCGAATCCTCGTTGCCACACGGCAACGCCAAAACCGGGCTGAAGTCAAACGCTTCTTGGCTCCTCGAAACTCGATCGCCTCTCATCGGTCCAGACGAACTTCTCGGATTTCTGGAGCAACTGTGTAAGTGGCCGAGCTAGTTTTGAGAAACCCTCGACGAACCTACGGTAGTAGCCAGCCAAACCCAAGAAACTACGGACCTCCTTCACGTTTGTGGGCGATGCCCAATCCAACACTGCCTCAATCTTCTGCGGATCCACTCGAACTCCCTCGGCTGAAATCACGTGACCCAGAAACATCACTTCCTTCAGCCAGAACTCACATTTCGAGAACTTCGCATAGAGTTGCTCGGCCCTCAAAATGTCTAACACTATCCGCAAATGATGGTCATGCTCTTCTTCATTCCTTGAATAAATAAGAATATCGTCAATGAAGACGACGACATACTTATCCAAATACTCGATAAAAACTTTGTTCATCAATTGCATGAACACCGCCGGCGCATTAGTTAACCCGAAAGGCATAACTACAAACTCATAATGCCCGTACCTCGTCCGAAAGGCTGTCTTCGGCACGTCGGACTCCCTCACCCGGAGCTGATAGTACCCTGATTTTAAATCAATTTTCGAGAACACCGCAGCTCCCTGCAACTGATCGAACAAGTCGTCAATCCTCGGCAAAGGGTACTTGTTCTTGATGGTCACTTTGTTTAGTTCGCGATAGTCGATACACAAACGTAGTGAACCATCCTTCTTACGCACAGACAAGACCGGTGCGCCCCAAGGCGAGGCGCTCGGTCGAACATACCCCGACTCCAGAAGTTCACTCAAATGTTTCTTCAACTCGGCCATCTCTGAAGGTGCCATGCGATACGGCGCCTTCGAAATCGGAGCCGCGCCCGGCTCTAATTCTATAACAAACTCAACCTCACGATCCGGTGGCAATCCCGGCAACTCGTCAGGAAATACATCAGGAAACTCACTAACGACCGGAATCGACTAAAACTCGGCTCCACCATTCTCCGCCTTCAAGGCGTAGCTCCATTATCCAATACACCCCTTTCGCAGAGTTTCACCGCCTTCAAGGCGTTAATAACAAACTGGTTTCTCTTTCGCCCGCGAAAGAGTGTTCAAAGGCCGTCCTCGGCTAACATGGTAATGATCCTCGTGCGGTAGTTCATGATTGCACCATGCCGCTCGAGCCAATCATTCCCGAGAATTAAATCCTCGCCCTCGATACTCACAACAATAAGATTAGAGTGCCAAGCCCTCTCACAAATGATCACAGCAGTCCGGACTTCTCGATCACCGACAATTCTATCACCGCTAGGAAGTTTAACGATGAAAGGCTCGCAAGGTGACAAGCAATAAACTCAAACGGCGTACACACTCTAGAGAAATGAATGAATGCGTAGCACCCGAATCAAAAAGCACACCGACAGATGGAAATGAATATGAACGGTACCTGCCGCCACGAGGCTCTTTGGATCATCGGCTCTCCTCATCTCATAGATACGCGGCCGAGCAGAGCCGACACTGGAAGCTCCACCCCTAGCGGGCTGACCCCGACCCCTACCTCGGCCGGCACTCGGTGGAGGCGGAGGAGCAAATGAGCCCTGGTTCACACTCGGCTCCATAGGTGCTGGGTGAGAAGAACGGGCGCCGCGAAACTGTCTGAGTTTCTCGCAAAAAGAAGCCTTGTGGCCCGACTGACCACAAGTATGACAAGTTAAAGGTGGACGAAGACAATCCCGGTTCACGTGGCCTGGGTTGCCACAGTTAAAGCATCTGGGGTCCCGGATGATGGTTCCGGCGGCACTCCGAAAGCTCCCAGAGAAATGAGCCGAACCGCCCGTAGAAATATTTGCAGCCTGAGATTTCTGCTGGCCTCCACTCTTGGGACCAGAAAAATTTTCGACCGACTTCTGCTTCTTGCTCTCACGAGCCAAATCGCTAGCGGTCACCGACATATCATAAGCAAGGGCTAGACTCTGGTAATCCTTCAGAGTAGTACAGACGAGCCCAGACATATAGTCCCGAATGGACAGTTTCATTCTCCTGGAAAAATGGAAAATCTTGTCGCTCTCCTCGACAACTTGGGTCTTCACATAACCCAACTCCTTGTTAAAGTCGGCAATGGCCTGAGATACGGGGATATCCCGTGGTTTAGCATCATAGAAAGCATGCACTCGAGCCTGTCTAACCGGCCACGGACAATATTCGGTCTCCATCAATTCTTGAAATTCGGCCCATGAAGCAACATGATCTTTGGGACCAACGGCCTCCCACCAATCTGTAGCATCTCCCGTGAGAAAATATTGAGCAATAGGGACCTTACGGTCCTCGGGGCAGTTGGTAGGAGTGAATACTTTGGATATCTCTTTGATCCACCCTTCCCAGCCGATCGGGCCCGAAGCTCCCGAAAACTGGGGAGGATGCATCTTGATGACATCCTGAAGCCAACGATCCGTTCCGCCCCGATTAGCATGGGCCTGATCGGGGTTCTGGACCACCTGAGCTATAGCCGCCATCTGATTAACCATTTCTTTGCCTGCCGCAATACCAAGATCGGCGCGCTCCCGAGAAGAAGCATGACCGTGACGGTCACCGTGCGCCGGCTCCCGAAGAATGCGACGTGGCCGCCCCGGCTACCCCACGTCCCGGCGCGTCCACGACCACGACCACGACCACGACCACGATTTCCTCGGCATCCATACCGATGTTGAGAGATAACAAGTATATCGATGATGAGTAAGGGAGAAAAAACAACTACAATTCAAAAGTGGAAATACAATGCAAGAAACAAAAGAGCCGAATAAGAAAACTTACGAGCACCGGAAGTATCTTGGGATCTTTGGCGGCGGTGTGACAATGTGCAAAACAAAACACGACTAGACCCAAATAACCAACAAGCCTAGGTATCCATAAACCTAGGGCTCCGATACCATTTTCTGTAACACCCCGAGATATTCGTAGTTTATTACAGCCGCTGGACCCCACAAGGGACCCACCAGCTATAAACAAGAAAAACTCCACTCGACTAACCATCCCGGTTAGCGAGGGCACACATTTAATTATGAGACATTAAATTTACGCCCTGAGCAACCGCGAAATGATCATCAACCAACAATGTAACAATTTAAAAGTAACACAATACGGAGTTTGAAATGAAAAGCCTAAGTACTCGCGAGTACACTCTATGAGTTTATAATTATTAGAACAACCAAATCGAAATGGACGAAAGAAATAGAAAGACCCAAATGCACATGTCAACGACCCTGGCCAACGTCCTCGTCTTGTCAGTGCCCGCTCGTCCGAATAATCATAACCTGAAATCCATAACAAGAATTTCCCCAAAACGGGTCCCCAGAGGGGTTAGCAATTATGCTAGTACAAGTAATCAAGGCAAACCAATCGCTTACACATTTCATAGTACATGCACCAATATCAATTTCAAAAGTCAAAACCAGACATGTCTTTTCCGGAAACAAACAGTCACAATTAATTTGCCTAGGACCGGGACGAAGCCACGAATCCCACTCGAGGCCTCTAAGGACCCTCCCGTGCTGGCGACTTTCATTAAACAAACCTTGCTCGACACGTCTCCTATGACTGGGAAGTAGCCAAGAATCCCACTCGTGTCCTCTAAGGACCCTCCCGAGCAAGCTAGCGAATCAAACTCATGAATCCAGACGAAGCCATAGATTCCCTGTGATCCCGTCGGACCCTCCCGAGGTGAGCAAATCACACACAATATACATTACCATTTCACGTTAAGCATAAAGGTTTCCAAAAATACTTGCCTTGAATATTTTGATGACGCAACGAACGGGAAGGATAATCACCGACGAACACTAGGAATCAACGGAACCGAACCTAACGATTCAAGAACATAATTATAACCAACTCTAGCCGAATACGGAAATGGAATACACCGAAAACCCGCCTACGATTCATGTATATTCGCACAAAATAACAACGAGGCGGACCACAACCAAACCCTCTCGATTCCGCAAAACTATGAAAATATACCATGAATCGTAGGAAATTAATGATATCAACAAGATTAATCATATACATCATGAATCCACCAACAAAACGGAACGAATCGAAGAAAATCCCAAAACCCCCAAATTAATCGAAAGTGGGGTTCTAGAAATATTACCTTTGGGGATTCAAGCACCAAGATCCGTAGAACACGCGCTAGATTGATTACCCGGGCTTCACTATCGAAGAAAAATGGTGAAAATCGACCCCAATGGATAAAGATGAAGAACTCTATCCCTCTCTTACACTCTCTCGCGATGCGGTGAAAATGAAGATGACGACGGGCGATTTCGTCTAATAAAGACGAGTTGCACAGTTGACCGCTTCGTGTGCCGCGCAACTTAGGTGTGCCGCACGTGCCAAAATTCACTCCTGTGTTTCGGCATTGTGCACAGACACCGCGTGTCCGCGGCACCCGCAGCGAGTTTTGGTCGCAGATGACACACGAGTGTGCCGCGGCACTGCTTGGCATTGTGCCGCGGCACGGATAGGTGTGCCGCGCACACGATGCTGCTTGGCCAACAATCAAGAAATTTGTGTGCCGCGGCACACACATCTTGTGCCGCGGCCCACACCCCCTATTGGGTTCCAAAATGATAAAAATGATCCGGAAAGAGAATAAAACGATAGGAATCAATATTTGGGAACCAATAACACGAAATGGATCCACGGCAACTCCGAAACGGCGGTTCCGCACCACAATAACGAGAATACAGTTCAACAGTTGACAGGAAGGACACACCGAAAGGTACACGAGGGTCACTATGACCGAGAAATATACCAAAAATTAAAATACAAGGGAAAGAAAAATACCGGATATTACAGTCATAATATAAACAATTCTAATTAGAGTACTTGCCTCGATTAGAAGACAGAACAATACTTCCACGGAAACGAGACACTCGAAGGTCGCCCCTTTCGATCAATCACGCAACAAGATCAAACCTTAACAAAAGAAATGATATAGGATTTATCTCACGTCGTACGAATGTTTAACAATTCGATTCACGGCCAAAAGTTCATAAAATGCACCGCTGAATCGCTTAGCGCACGCTAAGTACTCTGTGTAGCGTGCGTTAAGTCTGCTCGATAGCGCACGTAAACAACAAAGCCTAGCGTACGCTAACCATGCATGGTCAGTACTTCATTGACCAGCCAACTGACTCGTCTGATGGTCTAGCGTACGTTACGTACTAAACGTAGCGCACGCTAACTCGTGCTCGATAGCGCACGTTAATATTCATAGCATAGCGTGCGCTATCTGTGCATGGCGCCATCTTGAAAGCAAGAACTTTTCGCCATGATCGAAACAATGAAATCTTCCGTGATACTTCATGTTACCTCCATGAATATCATGTATATACGATTCTGAATGATCTTACGGATAACAACAACTTCGGATTCAAGGATATGCATACCATATAAACCATATTCCATTTCGACTACAATTCTTCATATGACGATTCGAAAAGCTTAAAGGTTGATATCAACACCTTATATCAATCAATATTATCATGCTGAAGTTGTTTAAACGTTCCATCTATACTAGATAAATCTTTCCATGATCAATCCTTTAGATTTATCCAACAATAATGATTGTTAAAGTCAAGTCCATGATTATTATGAAGTCATCTACTAGATTCGAATTACCATTGATAGAAGCTTCTCTTTACATAATCAGTATAATAAGATTCGAATCATGATGATTATAATCAAGGTACTTAAGGCTTATTCATCTCACTATTCCAAACATGATATACTTGGATAATTCATCTATGAAAATCCATATCTTGTTAACATGATCATCCAAATCGTTAGAATCCAACTCTAAGTCTTGAGATAGATTGAACATACCTTAATATGATGAAAATCACTGAACCGTAAGGTAGAATCCAACTCCGGTTGGTTGTATGCCACTCCAAGGTGCTATTCCTCTTCAATGATTACTCCCAAGTGATAGCCAATATATAAACACCAACAATATGTGTTCTAAGTATGTAGTAGGATATCTCAGCTCTCTGGCCTCTCAAGTATGCAGAAGGAACGAGTAAAATGTAAGCCCAAAACGAGCTGTTGTCCCATTTATAATAATTTGCATTTTAACAAGTTAGCGCACGCTACTAAGCATTACATAGCGTGCGCTAATAATGGTTGACTTCAGAATTTTCCGGGTGCGTCCGCGAGAATCTTATCCGGAACCATGTCTCGGCTGGCGCATGTACTAGCTGTCTCGCTCAATAATTGAGTCCTTAGCGCACGCAACTCCTACCTGCATAGCGTACGCTAAGAATAGCCCGATAGCGCGCGTTAAGATACATTCTTAGCGTGCGCTATCACGAGGTTGTTTGAGCAATTTGCATGTTTCTATACTTATGTACAATGATATCAATGCACGAAATATCATACTCCAATAATCAAAACCACCAATCCGAATAATACATGGTTTGAATACAGATGAAATACACCGTAATAAATCCGGATATTACATACTCTCCTACTAAAAAGGAGTTTCGTCCCGAAACTAAAGACGGAAATAACTCGGGATATCTAGACTTCATATCAGCTTCCGTTTCCCAGGTGGCTTCTTCCATTCCATGACGTGACCATTGAACTTTGACCAAAACGATTGGTTTGTTCCTCAGTTGCTTAACTAGACTCTCGAGTATCTTGACTGGTCTTTCTTCAAACGTCCCATCCTGCTCGACTTCGATCTCGCCGAAATCAATGATATGACTGGGATCTGGTATATACCTCCGTAATTGGGATATGTGGAACACGTTATGAACATGGCACAATGACGGCGGCAATGCCAATCTGTATGCCAACTCCCCAACTCTCTCGAGGATCTCAAATGGTCCGATATATCTCGGACTCAGTTTTCCTTAACTTCCGAAACGAAAGATTCCCCGAGTAGGAGAAACCTTCAAAAGTACATGGTCTCCAGTATTGAACTCCAATGGGCGATGGCGTACGTCTGCGTAAGATTTCTGGCGACTCTGGGCAGTCAACAGCCTTTCACGAATCAAGGCTATCTTCTCTCGAGTCTGCACGATCAACTCTGGTTCTGTTCCGATCAAGTCCGATGAATCGTCCCAGCATAGGGGCGATCTGCATCTCCTTCCGTATAATGCCTCAAACGGTGCCATCTTAATGGAAGCGTGCCAACTATTGTTGTAGGTAAATTCAATCAACGGTAGATGAACTTCCCAATCGTTTGACCAATCTAAGGCACAGGCCCTCAACATGTCTTCCACCGTTTGTATAGTTCTCTCAGATTGTCCGTCAGTCTGCGGGTGGTAAGCTGTACTGAAGTTCAATTCGGTTCCTAAGGCCTTATGAACTGCTTTCCAAAAGTGAGACACAAAACGGCAGTCTCGATCAGAAACAATGGTCTTCGGCGTACCATGCAATCGAACTATCTCCGAAATAAATACTCGTGCCAACCTCTCTGGTCCCCACGTATCCTTAATGCCTAGGAAATGAGCTGATTTGGTTAAACGATCAACTATCACCCAAATCATATTCATTCCTGTCCTGGTTTTCGGCATATTAGTGATAAAATCCATCGATATGTCCTCCCACTTCCATTCAGGAATCGGGAGTGGCTTCAACATTCCGGCAGGCCGTTGATGCTCGATCTTAACCTGCTGACAAGTCAAGCATTTCGAAACATAGTCCGCTATATCTTTCTTCATGTTGCCCCACCAGAAATTCTGCTTCAAGTCCTTATACATCTTACTGGTTCCCGGGTGGATAGAATAGGGCGAACTGTGAGCTTCCTTCATAATTGTTTGTTTCAGAACATCATCATCGGGAACGCAGTGTCGGTTCTGAAATCTCAAAACTCCATCATCATGAATTATGAATCCAGGGGCCTTTCCTTTGATCACTTCATCACGTAACCGAATCATCAGAGGATCATCTGCCTGTCTAGATTTGATTTCTTCGGTTAACGATGAAGTTATCTCCATCACGCACAGTTGTCCTTGGACTCTTTGTAACCATACCTCAATTCCTTCACGAATCATCTCTCGTTGAAGGCTAAGTTGGGAGGTCAGCGTCTCCAGCATCTGAATAGAAATAGGCTTGCGGCTAAGTGCATCGGCCACTACATTCGCTTTGCCTGGATGATATAAAATCTCCAAGTCATAGTCCTTAATCAGTTCCAACCATCTTCTTTGCCGCATGTTCAACTCTTTCTGACTGAATATGTACTTGAGACTTTTATGATCCGTAAAGATCTGGCAGTGAGTCCCGTACAGATAATGCCTCCAGATCTTCAGAACAAAAACCACTGCTGCTAGCTCCAAATCATGTGTCGGGTAATTCACTTCATAAGGTTTCAGCTGTCGCGACGCATAAGCGATTACCTTATCATTCTGCATCAATACGCACCCAAGTCCTTGGTTCGAAGCATCACTGTAAACTATAAATCCTCCAGTTCCCTGTGGAAGTGATAGAATTGGTGCCGTCGTCAATCTCTTCTTCAATTCATCAAAACTAATCTGACACGACTCATTCCACTCAAACTTTTGAGTTTTCTGCAGGAGTCGAGTAAGTGGGCGGGAGACTTTAGAAAACCCTTCCACGAATCGACGATAGTATCCAGCAAGTCCCAAGAAGCTTCGGACCTCTTTCACGTTCTTTGGAGGCTTCCAATCCAATATTGCTTCGATCTTCTGAGGATCTACTCGGACTCCCTTAGCTGACACCACATGGCCTAGGAACATTACTTCCTTTAGCCAGAATTCACACTTAGAAAGTTTGGCATACAATTGTTCGTTTCTCAAAAGTTCCAACACAATCCGCAAATGCTGCGCATGTTCTTCCGGGCTCTTAGAATACACCAGAATGTCATCAATGAACACGACCACAAATTTGTCCAAAAATTCAATGAAAAACTCTGTTCATCAATTGCATAAATACAGCAGGTGCGTTAGTGAGACCAAACGGCATCACTACAAACTCATAATGTCCGTAGCGAGTTCTGAACGCTGATTTCGGAACATCAGATTCCTTAATCCTCAGCTGATGGTATCCTGATCTCAGATCGATTTCAGAAAATACTGTTGCCCCTTGCAGCTGGTCAAACAGATCATCAATCCGTGGCAACGGATATTTGTTCTTAATCGTCATCTTGTTCATCTCTCGGTAGTCAATACACAGTCGGAGCGACCCATCCTTCTTTCGGACAAAAAGAACTGGCGCTCCCCAGGGTGAAACGCTTGGCTGAATATAACCCTTGTTCAGTAACTCCTCCAGCTGCTTCTTCAGTTCGTTCATTTCAGTAGGTGCCATACAATACGGCGCCTTGGAAATTGGTGTAGCTCCGGGTTCCAGTTCGATGGTAAATTCCACATCCCTTCGTGGAGGTAGTCCAGGTAACTCGTCAGGAAATACATCTGGGAATTCGTTCACAACAAGAATGGATGAAAGTTCCACAATTTCGTCTTCTTTCTTCATTGCATAACACCAGTACCCGGTACAGCCCTGTTTCAACAATTTGACAGCTTTCATCGCATTGATCAATTTTCCTGAGCTTCCCGGTTTCCACCCCTCGAACAATATTTTGGAACCATCGTCAGCGATCAGCGAGATATTCCTCCTTCGGTAGTTCACAATTGCTCCATATCGATTAAGCCAATCGTCTCCGAGTATCAGGTCGTCTTCTTGCATTTCTATCACGATCAGATTTGAGAGCCACTCTCTGCCTCCAAATGATATAGGGAAATTTCTAGTTTCTAAATTTCCGACAATCCTCTCTCCACTCGGTAAACCAACAACATAAGGTTCATAAGTATGAAAACCGGAAATATTCAAACGATTTACACAAGACAAAGATATAAAAGAATGCATAGCTCCTGTATCGAATAAAACGCTAACTGGCTGGGAAAGGATCTGGACAACGATGCGACAAGAAGATCTCGATCGTCTGTCCTTCTCATCTCGCATGCACGTGGGGAACAGATCCGGCACTCGATGCCCCCTTTTGGTCCCATTGTCCTCTGCCTCGTCCACGGCCAAAATTTTGAGGCATCTGAACACTTTGCTGCGTCTGTTGGACACTAGCTTCCTTTTGAACTGGCTGTGATGAACGGGTTCCTTTGTATTTGGTGGCGTCTTTGCAGAACGTCGCACGGTGCCCTTCCTGTCCGCAGTCAAAACATGTAACTGGGGTACGCAAACAGTCGCGCCAAAGGTGGCCTGGGCGACCACAATTAAAGCACTTCCTAGCTGTATCCGTCGTGACTGACATTGTTCCGTAATTCTTTCCGTTCTTAGATGGGTGCGGAGGTTTCTTGAAAGAAAATGAAGACTGGGCCTTACGGGGCCCACTGCTTTTGTGCTCTGTAAAAGTACCAGAGACTTTCTGTTTCTTCGACTCCATAAACTTCTCCATTGCTGCTTCTTTAATTTCATACGCCAACGCCTTATCCTGGTATTGGCGGAGAGTGGTACATTCAAAACCGGACATGTACCTCTGGATTTCTGGTTTCATTCTCATTTCAAAATGAATCATCATCTCCGCATCTGTTCTGACCAGATGTCGAACAAATGCTAATTGCTGGTTAAACGTCTTAATCGTCTGGGATACGGGTTCATCTGATGGCTGAGCAGAGAAAAATTCTCGAATTTTGGCTTCCCTCACAGGACGAGGGCAATACTGAGCTTCCATCATCATTTTAAATTCCGCCCAATCGGCATCATGATCTGCGGGTCGGATAGCTTCCCACCACTCGGATGCTTCTCCTATCAGAAAGTACTGGGCAATAGGAGCTCTCCTGTCATTCGGGCAATTAATTCCAGCAAAAATTTTCTCCAGTTCCTTCAACCAATGGTCCCAAGTGGGAGTCTCGGAAAAGCCGTCAAATTTGGGTGGTTGCATCTTTGCCACCTCTTGTAACCATCGGTCACCTCGATTTCCCATTTCTGGAATCCTTTGTTGTCCATCTCCCTGCTGAATTCCTGCCGCCACTTGCATTCGGTCCACGACACATGCGAATCGAATCATCCGGTTCACGACTTGACGAAGGATTTCTGGTACACGAGTTCGGTTCGTTATTGATGGATTGCCGCGGCTGCGAGCTATGACTAGCCTGATTAGAAGGCGACGCCTCCCTTTCAGCATTCCTTCGTCCGCGTCCACGACCGCGACCACGTCCACGTCCGCCTCTCAACATACTGTAAGCATAAATACTCAATATACAGGAAGCAACATCGTTCTAATATTCGAGTATAAAGAGACACAATATGTAAGGAACGAGATAGAGTTTAGGAACTTACAACCACCGTTCGCATGAAGACGTAGGCAGTGCGGTGATGTCATTCACGGCCGGTTACCTCAAAAGGCATAAATGACCCCTATTTTAACCCAGCCAAGATATCCATAATCTTAGCTCCGATACCATATTCTGTAACACCCCGATATATTCAGGAATATTACAGCGCCGTAAATCCTTTACATAAGAATTTACAAGGCTTGATTATAAGAAAAGACAATAACAGATACCGCTTTATGAAATTGTTGAAGTAAAATACAACCGTCTGGTTCAAAAACCGAAATACAAATATCCAATGAAGATTTATTATTACATCATTAAAATCCAAACATTATAAGCGGACGACGTACTCGAGTACTTATTGAAATAACCAACAAATAACAGACAGTAAACCCGGCCGGAACATCACTTTGCACCCTCGTCGTCATGCATCTCCAGTGGTTGTTTCCCCGTTCTCCTGGATCCTGAACAAACACAATGTTCACCCCCGAAGGGGTTAGCACAACGATGCTAGTACAAGTACAATAATCATACAACAGTGATATAATCAACAATTATATCATAACAAGTTTCTTCAACGAGAATATCCACAACACATATCATATCATAACAAGTTTCAACATACTGGTGGTATTCCAACGATCCAGCGCACACAGCTATAGATTCCCATGATGATCCCGTCGGACCAACGCATGGTGGAACTACCTGTCCAATGATCCAGCGCACACAGCTATAGATTCCCATGATGATTCCCGCCGGATCAACGCATGGTGGACATATATTCACAACATATTTACACTATACAATCATATCATAATTGTCATAATATAAACAATTCTAATTAGAGTACTTGCCTCGATTAGAAGACAGAACAATACTTCCACGGAAACGAGACACTCGAAGGTCGCCCCTTTCGATCAATCACGCAACAAGATCAAACCTTAACAAAAGAAATGATATAGGATTTATCTCACGTCGTACGAATGTTTAACAATTCGATTCACGGCCAAAAGTTCATAAAATTCAATCTGCCTGAACTGCTTAGCGCACGCTAAGTACTCTGTGTAGCGTGCGTTAAGTCTGCTCGATAGCGCACATAAACAACAAAGCCTAGCGTATGCTAACCATGCATGGTCAGTACTTCACTGACCAGCCAACTGACTCGTCTGATGGTCTAGCGTACGTTACGTACTAAACGTAGCGCACGCTAACTCGTGCTCGATAGCGCACGTTAATATTCATAGCATAGCGTGCGCTATCTGTGCATGGCGCTTTCTTTGAAAGCGATGCTTATTCGCCATGATCGAAACAATGAAATCTTCCGTGATACTTCATGTTACCTCCATGAATATCATGTATATACGATTCTGAATGATCTTACGGATAACAACAACTTCGGATTCAAGGATATGCATACCATATAAACCATATTCCATTTCGACTACAATTCTTCATATGACGATTCGAAAAGCTTAACGGTTGATATCAACACCTTATATCAATCAATATTATCATGCTGAAGTTGTTTAAACGTTCCATCTATACTAGATAAATCTTTCCATGATCAATCCTTTAGATTTATCCAACAATAATGATTGTTAAAGTCAAGTCCATGATTATTATGAAGTCATCTACTAGATTCGAATTACCATTGATAGAAGCTTCTCTTTACATAATCAGTGTAATAAGATTCGAATCATGATGATTATAATCAAGGTACTTAAGGCTTATTCATCTCACTATTCCAAACCTGATATACTTGGATAATTCATCTATGAAAATCCATATCTTGTTAACATGATCATCCAAATCGTTAGAATCCAACTCTAAGTCTTGAGATAGATTGAACATACCTTAATATGATGAAAATCACTGAACCGTAAGGTAGAATCCAACTCCGGTTGGTTGTATGCCACTCCAAGGTGCTATTCCTCTTCAATGATTACTCCCAAGTGATAGCCAATATATAAACACCAACAATATATGTTCTAAGTATGTAGTAGGATATCTCAGCTCTCTGGCCTCTCAAGTATGCAGAAGGAACGAGTAAAATGTAAGCCCAAAACGAGTTGTTGTCCCATTTATAATATTCTGCATTTTAACAAGTTAGCGCACGCTACTAAGCATTACTTAGCGTGCGCTAATAATGGTTGACTTCAGAATTGTCCGGGTGCGTCCGCGAGAATCTTATCCGGACCCATGTCTCGGCTGGCGCATGTGCTAGCTGTCTCGCTCAATAATTGAGTCCTTAGCGCACGCAACTCCTACCTGCATAGCGTGCGCTAAGAATAGCCCGATAGCGCGCGTTAAGATACATTCTTAGCGTGCGCTATCGCGAGGTTGTTTGAGCAATTTGCATGTTTCTATACTTATGTACAATGATATCAATGCACGAAATATCATACTCCAATAATCAAAACCACCAATCCGAATAATACATGGTTTGAATACAGATGAAATACACCGTAATAAATCCGGATATTACAATCTCGACCCGTTTCTTGGTCGCGTATGACTAATTATGGTATTATGTTTTCATTCCGGGTCGTTGATGTTGTCCGCGAAGTTTTCGTCGTGTTCGTTCCGTACGTTTTTGGAAATCGAGTCGTCGGGCCATGTCGGCTGAGCAGCTGGCCGGACGGTGGAGGGTCCTGGCCGGACGGTTGCGGGCACTGGCCGGGCTGACGCGACAGGAACCGGCGTAGCGTACACTACGGTCGGAAGTCTGCGCGCGCTAGCTCGGCAGGTATAGCGCACGCTTGCTTGGTCGACCAACGCACGCTATCGGACCGGACAGTGGGCTTTCTGGGGTTCTGGACTCGGGAAGGATCGGCAGGTAGCGCATGCTACACCGAGCGTAGCGCGCGCTAGTCGGCAGGCGTAGCGCACGCTGTCGGCCGGCTAGCGTACGTTACTGCCGGCGATTCGATCGAGGGTTCTGGACAGATCGGCTAGCGCACGCTAGCGTCCGCGCAGCGCGCGCTATCGCGATCGGGCAGGCAGGATCCGACCGGCAGATTGAGTCTTCAGTACAGGGCCTTGCGGTCCCCGGCTGAGGGTTATCGGCCGAGGCTGCCCGTTAGCGCGCGCTAGTCCGAAAGGTGTAGCGCACGCTAGGCCGTGCCTGTATAAATATGACAGAGTAGCCATATTTTCACCCGTTTTTCATTTCCATCTTTTCCTCTCCGTGGCTGGAGACTTGGCGATCCAGGATACATGTTGTCAAGCAACTAATCCACGAAGATTGGGAGTTCATATCATCGATTAATCCCTCCATAACCTCCTTTGATCCAGCGAATCAAGGTGAGATTTCCTAGAACCCTATTTTGGGAAAATTTGGGGGTTTTTGCATTTTTGTTCGATTCGTTTTGTGTTGTTGATTAATTCATGATGGGTATGATTAATCTTGGTAGTATTCTTGTGTTTAACATCATTTAATCCATTGTTCTTCGTCGAATCGAAGTATATTTCTTGATTTCCTTCGAATTGACTTTTTGGGGGATTTGTTCTCGATCTCGTTTTTCATCCGTTTTTGATGGATTGATTGTGGTTAAATGATGTTGTTAAACACATTATATGGATTGTATATCCATATTTCAACTTGGAATTCCGTTTTCGTGTTTTGTCGGGACGAATCGTGTTCTTGGCCGTTTTGGGGGAAATCCTTGAACCTTCGTCATTTGTTCTTTGAATTCAGCGGCTTTGGGTCGTACTTTGGAATTCATTTTCGTTGTTATTGTTTTCGTTCGTAGTTCATTGTTGTGGATTATCATTCGGTGGAGTCGGCGAGTTCGTAGTCGGTTCGTGCCAATCTACCTCGGCCGATTCTCCGCGTTGTGGTTATTCGAGGCAAGTACCTTGCCCATACTATTCTTGTTTTATGGATATGATAATTAGTGATCGTCTAAATGTGGTTGTTTGGTCATTTGAATTGAACTTTCAAAAGATTCGGTTTAGCCTTGTTAAAGGCTTGTTTTCAAAACGCGTGTGTATTGTGAATGGTGTGTCTTGTAAATGACTATGTGAATCCTATGGATATGCTTGGTGTTGATGATGCACTTGGTATTTGTGTGTGGACGTATATTGTTTCATTTCGGTGCATTGTGGTTTGACGTGTTGTTTTGCTAAGTATTTGATGCCTCTTGTTGAGTTGTTTGGATATCATTGATGTGATATGTTATTTGTGTGAATGTGTGGATATGGTTGAAGGTCTACGGTGACACATGGCATGTGATCATGTGGTCAGGATGCAACAAGTGATTGATCCAACCGTGAGAGCCTGAGATAATCTACGGTGGCACATGGCATGCGATCATGTGGCCAGGATGCAACAAGCGATTGATCCAACCGTGAGATGTGTGTGATTTGTTTCGCTAGCCAGCTCGGGAGGGTCCTTCGAGGCCTCGGGCGGGATCAATGGTATTACCCTGTTCCCAAGGCGATGCGCGTGCGCAATTATGTTTTGTTGATTTTTATGTCCGTCGAGGACACGTGATGTTGGGCTCTGGCCCTGTGAATTATTGTCGGTTTTCTATTTGTGAAAACAAAACCTTTGGGCTGTGTCCCTGTTGATTTTTGGAAAGATACGGATTTGATAATCCTAAGTTGTTTTCTATCAAAACTCTCGATGGCATTTAAACGGTTTTATAAATTGCTTTCCCTTGATTCGTGACCTTTCGGTTTTAGAATATTTTACCAAATTCTTGCCTCGGGAAGTGCTTTTCATTACGTTTGGATTTTTGAGGATTCCTGGTTATTGTTATTCGTGGAATGTGAATTGTATGGCTCGTATTTGCACTTTGTTCTTGCACTAGCAAAACAGTGGAGTTTTGATAACCCCGAGTATTCGGGGGTGGATGTCTATTTTTGCATTCAGGTTTTGGAGCATAGCACAGGGTCGGCACGAAGGATGATGAAAGATGAATGATACTAATCACACGAGGATCCGTTGATGTCGTATTGGTCTAGTTGTATTTTCTTTTCCGCTGCAGTATCTTTTCCCCGTTGTACGGGAGTTTATTGTATTTTGACCCCTGCGTGGGTATGTGTTTGTAATTGAGTTATATATTTTTATTGAAAGACCAAGTCGGTCTACTGAGCCATTTTAGCCTTAAAGGCGATGTTTAGATGTTTGATTTTAGTTATCAGCCTGGTAGATCCTCGAGGAGAGGGTCTACGGCGTGTAATATCCCTGAGTGGATTGGGGGTGTTACATAAATGGTATCGGAGCTTAGGTTGTGGAAACCTAGGTTGTCGGGTCAGTGGTGTCTGTTGAGTTTTTGTCTCGTCGGATTTTGTCTGACTGAGTCGTGTCGCGACGCGTCGTTTGAGTTTATTGGTCGTGATTAGTATCGTGGGGCGATCATCATCTTCGTGCGACCTGTGGATGTAAGTCTCCCTTCTTTGTGTTGTGCCTCGTGTGACACGAGCTATTTTTTTATGATTATTTGTTAAGTGATGAAATCCTTCTGTGGATTTTGATTTCACGATATGTATTTAGTCGACTCTCGTATTTGATTTATACGAGGAGTGTCGTCGCTTGTGATATCTTTTTATTGTTGTTTTTGTCCGTTGCTGATGATTTTCGAATCGATTTGCTCGTTTTACAAGTTCTCTTGTGGAAGCTTTGTGCTTATACACGTACGACTTGTTCACTAGTCGGTGCGGGAGGGCCCTTAGAGACCTCGAATGGGGTCAGTGGTTTTGTTCTGAATCCTAGGCAGTCTTCGACTGTGGTATTTTATCGTTTATTTCCGTTTAAAGACATGTATTGTCTTGATTTTAAACATTTTGATGCGTGTACTAGGAGTTGTTTTAGTGAACGTCGATATGTGTGAGTTTTGGGCATTCTGGCCTATTGGATTTTTGAAAACCTTGAGTATCTTAGAAAAATAAATTTCGAGATGTACTTTTAAAATGAATTATTTTCTCGTGGTACATCCAAGGTGCCACAATATGTTTCAAAATTCTCCTACCTCGAGGACCAAAATGTTTTGAGATATTTTCAATGTTTTAGAAACACTTCTACTTAGACCTGAGGGTCGAATATTTTGAAAGTTTTCACTAAGAAAACGTGTCCTCATTTTTATCAAATGCGAAATGGTTCTCCAAAGTCTCGATAACGATGTTTCTCGTTTGTATTTTTTTTGAAAAGTGATACTCAAGATCAACCGGTGTTCTTCTAAATTATTTTCAAAATGAGGTTTTCGTTTTTAAAATCTATCCATTCCCGTTTGAGGGCTGGGTATGTATGTATGATGTTCGCGTTGTCATTATGATGTTTGCTCCCGAGTATGATCGAATTGGGGGTGTGAGCGTTGAGTCGTTTTCCACACATTTGTTGTGTTAGCCCTTTGTGAGAGGTGGGATGTTGGTATTGAATGTTGCCGCCTCGTGGTGATTTCTGCGTTATCGCGCATGTGCGAGCTGTTAGAGCTTGGGTTGGTATGGCCGTGTGCATCGGTCATAGTTCCGTTATGTGTCAGTTGTTTAATGTCTTGTTACCTTGCTCCTGTTTTTGTGAATTTCGTGGACGAGGTCGGAGGTAAATCCCGTACTATTTTGACTTCTGTATTTTCTATTTCTCCAGTCTATCGATTCGCTCATGTTCGTTGATACTTAATGAACTTGTTCTGTATTTCGGTTTCATCGTCCGAACGAGCTGTGATCTTGTTGTGGGTCGATCTGGTTATCGATGTGACTTTTTGGGTTCAGTTCGATTCTTGTGAACCTTGTTCGGGAGTGACATCATTTGGTTCTATTAGTTCTTTTATTCGAAGTGGATCGGATTTGGAACTCTTGTGTTTTCGACTCTGTCGACTCATTATGTTCGTTGACATTTCTGAGCTTGTCCCGCCCCTTGCTTTTGTTGATCGAACGAGTGTGGTATTTTTCGGAATAACTCGTTTGTCGTTGTGATTTTTCAATCACTATTCCCTTTCCTATGGATCTTATGGGAATGCACATCTTGTTGTTCTCACCAGATCATCCTGGGAGTTGTTGTTTGAATTTTCTTATCCTTCGTGTTTCGGACATGATTGTTCGATCTTTGTCATCTCGATCGTTTGCTTGTTCGGTTTTTGTTCTCGTTTCGTGATTGTTGAGCATTAAGGCTCCTTCCTAGTTCCCTTAAGTTTGGGAAATTAGTCTCGTTTTCGATCTTCTAGCCCTTGGGCGGTGGAATTCCGTATTTGTTCAGCGATTGGCTCGCGTTTTGATTGATGTGCCGTTGGGTTGGTCAATCGTATTAATTTTCGTTCATTGTGTTTTGTGATTGTTCGGATAATTGACTTGATTGTATTATCCATTTGATGACGCTTGTCACTTGTTGGTTTTATTATATCCCTAGCGGCGACGTTGTGTTGGTCGTCGTGGAGCGTGTTTTCACACCGTATATTCTGTTGTGTTGTTTGTAATGTTTCGCCGTTGGGCGTTAGTTACGCGTTTCTTGCGTATCTCGTTGAGTTTTCCTGGTGGAATATTGCTTCTCCCTACTTGTTTTAAGTTTCGGGACGAAACTTCTTTTAAGGAGGGTAGAATGTAATATCCGCAATTTTCGATTTCCGGTAATTTCTTTTTTTTTTCTTTTTTTTCAGCGGAAGTCAATTTTGACGACTCGCTCATGACCGTTTCGTCATTTTGAGAATGATTAATTCTTACACTTTTTGACATCCGAGTTCGTTTCGGTGTCGTTTTGTTGAGTTCCGTGCTTTTTAGCGACTTTTCCGCACTTGAGTTCGATTCTTGCGAATCTCGTTCGAAACTGCTGTTTCGAGTTTCCCGTAAGTCCGTTTAACTTTGTTAGACGTGTTGTGAACTTTGGTTTGGTTATTCGATCACGTATCGTGATTTCCGGGCGTTCTGGGCCATTTTGTAATTTCTTAAAGGTTACGGGTATCCGTATCTGTAATTGTTGTCTCGACCCGTTTCTTGGTCGCGTATGACTAATTATGGTATTATGTTTTCATTCCGGGTCGTTTATGTTGTCCGCGAACTTTTCGTCGTGTTCGTTCCGTACGTTTTCGGAAATCGAGTCGTCGGGCCATGTCGGCTGAGCAGCTGGCCGGACGGTGGCGGGTCCTGGCCGGACGGTTGCAGGCACTGGCCGGGCTGACGCGGCAGGAACCGGCGTAGCGTACGCTACGGCCGGAAGTCTGCGCGCGCTAGCTCGGCAGGTATAGCGCACGCTAGCTTGGTCGACCAACGCATGCTATCGGACCGGACAGTGGGGTTTCTGGGGTTCTGGACTCGGGAAGGATCGGCCGGTAGCACATGCTACGCCGAGCATAGCGCGCGCTAATCGGCAGGCGTAGCGCACGTTGTCGGCCGGCTATCGTACGTTACCTGGCCGGGCAGTTCAGTCCAGAGGGTTCTGGACAGATCGGCTAGCGCACGCTAGCGTCCGCGCAGCGCGCGCTATCGCGGTCGGGCAGACAGGATCCGGCCGGCAGATTGAGTCTTCAGTACAGGGCCTTGCGGGCCCCGGCCGAGGGTTATCGGCCGAGGCTGCCCGTTAGCACGCGCTAGTCCGGAAGGAGTAGCGCACGCTAGGCCGTGCCTGTATAAATATGACAGAGTAGCCATATTTTCACCCGTTTTTCATTTCCATCTTTTCCTCTCCGCGGCTGGAGACTTGGCGATCCAGGATACATGTTGTCAAGCAACTAATCCACGAAGATTAGGAGTTCATATCATCGATTAATCCCTCCATAACCTCCTTTGATCCAGCGAATCAAGGTGAGATTTCCTAGAACCCTATTTTGGGAAAATTTGGGGGGTTTTGCATTTTTGTTCGATTCGTTCCGTGTTGTTGATTAATTCATGATGGGTATGATTAATCTTGGTAGTATTCTTGTGTTTAACATCATTTAATCCATTGTTCTTCGTCGAATCGAAGTATATTTCTTGATTTCCTTCGAATTGACTTTTTGGGGGATTTGTTCTCGATCTCGTTTTTCATCCGTTTTTGATGGATTGATTGTGGTTAAATGATGTTGTTAAACACATTTTATGGATTGTATATCCATATTTCAACTTGGAATTCCGTTTTCGTGTTTTGTCGGGACGAATCGTGTTCTTGGCCGTTTTGGGGGAAATCCTTGAACCTTCGTCATTTGTTCTTTGAATTCAGCGGCTTTGGGTCGTACTTTGGATTCATTTTTGTTGTTATTGTTTTCGTTCGTAGTTCATTGTTGTGGATTGTCGTTCGGTGGAGTCGGCGAGTTCGTAGTCGGTTCGTGCCAACCTACCTCGGCCGATTCTCCGCGTTGTGGTTATTCGAGGCAAGTACCTTGCCCATACTATTCTTGTTTTATGGATATGATAATTAGTGATCGTCTAAATGTGGTTGTTTGGTCGTTTGAATTGAACTTTCAAAAGATTCGGTTTAGCCTTCTTGTTTTCAAAACGCGTGTGTATTGTGAATGGTGTGTCTTGTAAATGACTATGTGAATCCTATGGATATGCTTGGTGTTGATGATGCACTTGGTATTTGTGTGTGGACGTATATTGTTTCATTTCGGTGCATTGTGGTTTGACGTGTTGTTTTGCTAAGTGTTTGATGCCTCTTGTTGAGTTGTTTGGATATCATTGATGTGATATGTTATTTGTGTGAATGTGTGGATATGGTTGAAGGTCTACGGTGACACATGGCACGTGATCATGTGGTCAGGATGCAACAAGTGATTGATCCAACCGTGAGATCCTGAGATAATCTACGGTGGCACATGGCATGCGATCATGTGGCCAGGATGCAACAAGCGATTGATCCAACCGTGAGATGTGTGTGATTTGTTTCGCTAGCCAGCTCGGGAGGGTCCTTCGAGGCCTCGGGCGGGATCAATGGTATTACCCTGTTCCCAAGGCGATGCGCGTGCGCGATTATGTTTTGTTGATTTTTATGTCCGTCGAGGACACGTGATGTTGGGCTCTGGCCCTGTGAATTATTGTTGGTTTTCTATTTGTGAAAACAAAACCTTCAATTTGTGACCACTGATTTTTGGAAAGATAAGGATTTGATAATCCTAAGTTGTTTTCTATCAAAACTCTCGATGGCATTTAAACGGTTTTATAAATTACTTTCCCTTGATTCGTGACCTTTCGATTTTAGAATATTTTACCAAACTCTTGCCTCGGGAAGTGCTTTTCATTACGTTTGGATTTTTGAGGATTCCTTGTTATTGTTATTCGTGGAATGTGAATTGTATGGCTCGTATTTGCACTTTGTTCTTGCACTAGCAAAACAGTGGAGTTTTGATAACCCCCGAGTATTCGGGGGGTGGATGTCTATTTTTGCATACAGGTTTTGGAGCATAGCACAGGGTCGGCACGAAGGATGATGAAAGATGAACGATACTAATCACACGAGGATCCGTTGATGTCGTATTGGTCTAGTTGTATTTTCTTTTCCGCTGCAGTATCTTTTTCCCGTTGTACGGGAGTTTATTGTATTTTGACCCCTGCGTGGGTATGTGTTTGTAATTGAGTTATATATTTTTATTGAAAGACCAAGTCGGTCTACTGAGCCATTTTAGCCTTAAAGGCGATGTTTAGATGTTTGATTTTAGTTATCAGCCTGGTAGATCCTCGAGGAGAGGGTCTACGGCGTGTAATATCCCTGAGTGGATTGGGGGTGTTACATAAATGGTATCGGAGCTTAGGTTGTGGAAACCTAGGCTGTCGGGTCAGTGGTGTCTGTTGAGTTTTTGTCTCGTTGGATTTTGTCTGACTGAGTCGTGTCGCGACGCGTCGTTTGAGTTTGTTGGTCGTGATTAGTATCGTGGGGCGATCATCATCTTCGTGCGACCTGTGGATGTAAGTCTCCCTTCTTTGTGTTGTGCCTCGTGTGACACGAGCTATTTTTTTTATGATTATTTGTTAAGTGATGAAATCCTTCTGTGGATTTTGATTTCACGATATGTATTTAGTCGACTCTCGTATTTGATTTATACGAGGAGTGTCGTCGCTTGTGATATCTTTTTATTGTTGTTTTTGTCCGTCGATGATTTTCGAATCGATTTGCTCGCTTTACAAGTTCTCTTGTGGAAGCTTTGTGCTTATACACGCATTTACTTGTTCACTAGTCGGGCAAGGGAGGGCCCTTAGAGACCTCGAATGGGGTCGGTGGTTTTGTTCTGAATCCTGGCGGTCTTCGACTGTGGTATTTTATCGTTTATTTCCGTTTAAAGACATGTATTGTCTTGATTTTAAACATTTTGATGCGTGTACTAGGAGTTGTTTTAGTGAACGTCGATATGTGTGAGTTTTGGGCATTCTAGCCTATTGGATTTTTGAAAACCTTGAGTATCTTAGAAAAATAAATTTCGAGACGTACTTTTAAAATGAATTATTTTCTCGTGGTACATCCAAGGTGCCACAATATGTTTCAAAATTCTCCTACCTCGAGGACCAAAATGTTTTGAGATATTTTCAATGTTTTAGAAACACTTCTACTTAGACCTGAGGGTCGAATATTTTGAAAGTTTTCACTAAGAAAAAGTGTCCTCATTTTTATCAAATGCGAAATGGTTCTCCAAAGTCTCGATAACGATGTTTCTCGTTTGTATTTTTTTTGAAAAGTGATACTCAAGATCAACTGGTGTTCTTCTAAATTATTTTCAAAATGAGGTTTTCGTTTTTAAAATCTATCCATTCCCGTTTGAGGGATGGGTATGTATGTATGATGTTCGCGTTGTCATTATGATGTTTGCTCCCGAGTATGATCGAATTGGCGGTGTGAGCGTTGAGTCGTTTTGCACACATTTGTTGTGTTGGCCCTTTGTGAGAGGTGGGATGTTGGTATTGAACGTTGTCGCCTCGTGGTGATTTCTGCGTTATCGCGCATGTGCGAGCTGTTAGAGCTTGGGTTGGTATGGCCGTGTGCATCGGTCATCGTTCCGTTATGTGTCAGTTGTTTAATGTCTTGTTACCTTGCTCCTGTTTTTGTGATTTTCGTGGACGAGGTCGGAGGTAATGCCCGTACTATTTTGACTTCTGTATTTTCTATTTCTCCAGTCTATCGATTCGCTCATGTTCGTTGATACTTTATGAACTTGTTCTGTATTTCCGTTTCATCGTCCGAACGAGCTGTGATCTAGTTGTGGGTCGATCTGGTTATCGATGTGACTTTTTGGGTTCAGTTCGATTCTTGTGAACCTTGTTCGGGAGTGACATCATCTGGTTCTATTAGTTCTTTTATTCGAAGTGGATCGGATTTGGAACTCTTGTGTTTTCGACTCTGTCGACTCATTATGTTCGTTGACATTTCTGAGCTTGTCCCGCCCCTTGCTTTTGTTGATCGAACGAGTGTGGTATTTTTCGGAATAACTCGTTTGTCGTTGTGACTTTTCAATCGCCATTCCCTTTCCTATGGATCTTATGGGAATGCACGTCTTGTTGTTCTCACCAGATCATCCTGGGAGTTGTTGTTTGAATTTTCTTA
Organism: Orobanche coerulescens; assembly: GCA_033398695.1. Taxonomy (NCBI): domain Eukaryota; kingdom Viridiplantae; phylum Streptophyta; class Magnoliopsida; order Lamiales; family Orobanchaceae; genus Orobanche; species Orobanche coerulescens. The sequence continues at coordinate 143,739,393 of CM065813.1, read as the reverse complement.
TCCTTCGTGTTTCGGACATGATTGTTCGATCTTTGTCGTCTCGATCGTTTGCTTGTTCGGTTTTTGTTCTCGTTTCGTGATTGTTGAGCATTCAGGCTCCTTCCTAATTCCCTTAAGTTTGGGAAATTAGTCTCGTTTTCGATCTTCCAGCCCTTGGGCGGTGGAATTCCGTATTTGTTCAGCGATTGGCTCGCGTTTTGATTGATGTGCCGTTGGGTTGGTCAATCGTATTGATTTTCATTCATTGTGTTTTGTGATTGTTCGGATAATTGACTTGATTGTATTATCCATTTGATGACGCTTGTCACTTGTTGGTTTTATTATATCCCTAACGGCGACGTTGTGTTGGTCGTCGTGGAGCGTGTTTTCACACCGTATATTCCGTTGTGTTGTTTGTAATGTTTCGCCGTTGGGCGTTAGTTACGCGTTTCTTGCGTATCTCGTTGAGTTTCCCTGGTGGAATATTGTTTCTCACTACTTGTTTTAAGTTTCGGGACGAAACTTCTTTTAAGGAGGGTAGAATGTAATATCCGCAATTTTCGATTTCCGGTAATTTCTTTTTTTTTTCTTTTTTTTCAGCGGAAGTCAATTTTGACGACACGCTAATGACCGTTTTGTCATTTTGAGAATGATTAATTCTTACACTATTTGACATCCGAGTTTGTTTCGGTGTCGTTTTGTTGAGTTCCGTGCTTTTTAGCGACTTTTCTGCATTTGAGTTCGATTCTTGCGAATCTCGTTCGAAACTGCTGTTTCGAGTTTCCCGTAAGTCCGTTTAACTTTGTTAGACGTGTTGTGAACTTCGGTTTGGTTATTCGATCACGTATCGTGATTTCCGGGCGTTCTGGGCCATTTTGTAATTTCTTAAAAGTTACGGGTATCCGTATCTGTAATTGTTGTCTCGACCCGTTTCTTGGTCGCGTATGACTAATTATGGTATTATGTTTTCATTCCGGGTCGTTGATGTTGTCCGCGAACTTTTCGTCGTGTTCGTTCCGTACGTTTTTGGAAATCGAGTCGTCGGGCCATGTCGGCTGAGCAGCTGGCCGGACGGTGGCGGGTCCTGGCCGGACGGTTGCGGGCACTGGCCGGGCTGACGCGGCAGGAACCGGCGTAGCGTACGCTACGACCGGAAGTCTGCGCGCGCTATCTCGGCAGGTATAGCGCACGCTAGCTTGGTCGACCAACGCACGCTATCGGACCGGACAGTGGGGTTTCTAGGGTTCTGGACTCGGGAAGGATCGGCAGGTAGCGCACGCTACGCCGAGCGTAGCGCGCGCTGGTCGGAAGGCGTAGCGCACACCGCTTGACGGCTAGCGACGTTACTGCCGGGCAGTCACTGCAGGGTTCTCGACAGATCGGCTAGCGCACGCTAGCGTCAAGCGCAGCGCTTATCGCGGCCGGGCAGCAGATCCGCCGGCAGATTGAGTCTTCAGTACAGGGCCTTGCGGGCCCCGGCCGAGGGTTATCGGCCGAGGCTGCCCGTTAGCGCGCGCTAGTCCGGAAGGTGTAGCGCACGCTAGGCCGTGCCTGTATAAATATGACAGAGTAGCAATATTTTCACCCGTTTTTCATTTCCATCTTTTCCTCTCCGCGGCTGGAGACTTGGCGATCCAGGATACATGTTGTCAAGCAACTAATCCACGAAGATTTGGAGTTCATATCATCAATTAATCCCTCCATAACCTCCTTTGATCCAGCGAATCAAGGTGAGATTTCCTAGAACCCTATTTTGGAAAAATTTGGGGGTTTTTGCATTTTTGTCCGATTCGTTCCGTGTTGTTGATTAATTCATGATGGGTATGATTAATCGTGGTAGTATTCTTGTGTTTAACATCATTTAATCCATTGTTCTTCGTCGAATCGAAGTATATTTCTTGATTTCCTTCGAATTGACTTTTTGGGGGATTTGTTCTCGATCTCGTTTTTCATCCGTTTTTGATGGATCGATTGTGGTTAAATGATGTTGTTAAACACATTCTATGGATTGTATATCCATATTTCAACTTGGAATTCCGTTTTCGTGTTTTGTCGGGACGAATCGTGTTCTTGGCCGTTTTGGGGGAAATCCTTGAACCTTCGTCATTTGTTCTTTGAATTCAGCGGCTTTGGGTCGTACTTTGGAATTCATTTTCATTGTTATTGTTTTCGTTCGTAGTTCATTGTTGTGGATTGTCGTTCGGTGGAGTCGGCGAGTTCGTAGTCGGTTCGTGCAAACCTACTTCGGCCGATTCTCCGCATTGTGGTTATTCGAGGCAAGTACCTTGCCCATACTATTCTTGTTTTATGGATATGATAATTAGTGATCGTCTAAATGTGGTTGTTTGGTCGTTTGAATTGAACTTTCAAAAGATTCGGTTTAGCCTTGTTAAAGGCTTGTTTTCAAAACGCGTGTGTATTGTGAATGGTGTGTCTTGTAAATGACTATGTGAATCCTATGGATATGCTTGGTGTTGATGATGCACTTGGTATTTGCGTGTGGACGTATATTGTTTCATTTCGGTGCATTGTGGTTTGACGTGTTGTTTTGCTAAGTGTTTGATGCCTCTTGTTGAGTTGTTTGGATATCATTGATGTGATATGTTATTTGTGTGAATGTGTGGATATGGTTGAAGGTCTACGGTGACACATGGCACGTGATCATGTGGTCAGGATGCAACAAGTGATTGATCCAACCGTGAGAGCCTGAGATAATCTACGGTGGCACATGGCATGCGATCATGTGGCCAGGATGCAACAATCGATTGATCCGACCGTGAGATGTGTGTGATTTGTTTCGCTAGCCAGCTCGGGAGGGTCCTTCGAGGCCTCGGGCGGGATCAATGGTATTACCCTGTTCCCAAGGCGATGCGCGTGCGCGATTATGTTTTGTTGATTTTTATGTCCGTCGAGGACACATGATGTTGGGCTCTGGCCCTGTGAATTATTGTGTAACACCCCGATAAGGCGGCCATTACAGTGCCGTGGACCCCACACTGGGATCCACCAGACGATATCTAAAGTAAAGATTAAATACACAATATATGTGATACCGAACCACAAAACATAATACTTACTCCGATGTGGAGTTTACAGCAGTATGGCCTACGGCCTTATTACACACAGGATCCAGAACGTAAGTATAATCCATATGGAGATGAATTATACCTCAAATAACAATACATTTGTTTAAACTTAAAATGAAGCGGAAAATAACATTACACGGTACAACCATGACCGGACACGAAAGACTTGGGGCCCCCGAACTAGTATCCTTCGAACCCTTCGTCATCACCTTGATCTACCCGTGCCTTGCCTTTTCCACGACCTAAAATACAACACAAGTATTTCGCCCAACACAGGGTCAGATATACATGATAAATGATTCTCAAGATAGTATACAATTCACGCATAATTTCAAGAATAACGCCCCGACTAACGAACATACCCCTCGGGCGTATGAACGCTCAGTCGCAAAACGTCGAACACATCCACATATAAAAATGGACTGTGAGCGATTAAGATAGTACGGCTCAAGAGGGACATCACAGTACGCCCGATCCGAATATGTGTCAGTGCACATGTCCACCCCGTATACGGAATCCAGGATATACGTGGGACAATGTACCTAATTAGCCTCAACGAATTACGTCTCGTGTGCACAGCCTTTCACGGAAAATATTCACGCATGACTATATATGTGCCCGGCTAAAAATCCTACACAATATCCAATCGGAACGTAGATATGACTCCGGATATGTCACGATGCAACATGACAACGAATTCAAGAATTTCACAAAATCCGCATAAGAATCGAGGACTCACCGAGATGACAACAAGATCAACAATATCAAGGGTCCAAAAGTAACGAACTTGGGAATACAATCCCATGATGAAAAACGGGACATCATTAAGAGCAACATCAAATCACAAGACCAAGTTCATAAGTGTTTCATATACACGAAATGCATAATCATCATAAGAATCCACACATCATTATAACCAAGCAAGATAACTTGCCTCAATACGGAGACGGGAATAGTCCTCTTCTTGTCGGAACGAACGAACGGTCCTCAACTAATATTGTGTACTCGAACAATCAACCTTGAATGAAGTATATTTTGCTCATTAATACGTTTATATGATCATCTACACCGAATTTTCACGAGATAACATCTTAATTTCCGATTGAGTAGTTTAACTTCTAAAGTGTTACTTCAAGAACTTTATCCGTACCATTCAATTCTCACAATTGATTACAAGCTGATACCAAATGTTTGTTGGATCAAGAATCATTCCATAATGTTTTAAACAATAATCTCCTATCCTTTAATCTTATCAAGAACATCTTAAGTGATTAAAAGTAAAATCTGCACTACTTACAATTACTTATGTTGAGTTAATTAGTTGTAAATCCATATCATGGTTATGAAGATTATCTCAAGTTTAGCACCACTCTTATACTCTACCAACTGACCTGGGGATTCAAACAACACACCTCTGAATTCACTTAGCCTAGGTTCAAGAAGATTATTTCATTCTTCTAATGATCAACAAGGTTTCTTAAAACATTTATGGTAATTATTCCAATGAGTCATTTACATTACAATGGAACAAGGATTATTATTATACCAATGGTGTTATAAGTCTAGCAAGGAGAGTGTGGTTAAACTAAACATGATCATTACCATATTAAAACACCAAGAACACACCATTACAACCCCTCTAATCATCATGTTCATCATTAAGTTGTTGAAAGCTTAACTACAACATGTTTATTTTGATTAATTCATCACTAGGTGGAATATACTTAATCACTATCATATTAAATTCGAGATTATAGGGTTAAATCGCAGAACATACCTTCAGAAATGGAGAACTATACACCAAACCACAAGAACACAATATAAGCTTCAAGAATGTCTCCAAGTTCCAATCAACAAGCTCCAAAATCAAAATGTAAAGCTCCAACACAAGTAGGAAGAAGGTAAACTTGCTCTAGGGATGAAGGGGGATGATAATATGGGTGAAAATCGGAGGTTGGTCGTGCAAAATGAAAGACACAAGTTGTCTTTTTATAATAAAGATACTGCTACGTACGCTACACAACAGTGTTACGACGTAAGCTAAATCCATAGGTTACCGGATCAAATATTTAACTTCATTACGACGTTATCGCTAGAAGCATTACGTACGTAATGTGGGTCAACTAGGTTGGCTCCAAAATCGATATTCGAATCCCACCCGCCCCACGCGCCAAAGTTGAGATCGGATCCGACAGACAGTTACGCACGTAATGTGCACACCGCTACGCACGTAAAGGCCTCAAAATAGCGTACGCTATGACTTACGATTAACGACGTTAGGCTCGTTTTTAATAGTTCAATATGCACTTATCTCTACAACACCGAAAATTCAAACATAATACGAGTGATCATTTTATTCAAGTCTATTATGTTATATTCCAACATCAATATTCATTTCACAAATGCAACAAGATTACAACAAAGATTAAATTATCCGAATAGTACAACAGCAAGTAAGAATTCCGTCGGATATTACATACTCCCCCCCTTAAAAGGGGTTTCGTCCTCGAAACTAAGGGGTAAACAATTCAGGATACCTCTCTTGCATGCTTTTCTCCGTCTCCCACGTGGCTTCCTCGACCCCGTGTCGAGACCACTGAACCTTTAGTAGGGGAATCGTCTTATTACGCAGTTGTTTGATCCTCCTCTCAAGTATTCGTACGGGGCGCTCCTCATACGAATGATCCTCCGATAAATCAATCTCATCGAACTGAAGTACATGACTCGGGTCAGCAACGTATTTCCTTAACTGGGAGACATGGAACACGTTATGGATCCGGCTCAGGGCTGGTGGTAAAGCCAAGCGATAAGCCAAATCGCCTACTCGTTCCAAAACCTCAAACGGCCCGATATACCTTGGACTCAGCTTGCCTCGTTTTCCAAAACGAAAGACTCCTCGGGTAGGTGACACCTTCATTAACACATGGTCACCAACCTCGAACTCAAGCGGTCGACGGTGGTCGCATAAGACTTCAGAGACTCTGAGCCGTTAACAACCGGCTCCTAATCAAAGTGATCTTCTCTCGAGCTGCTAATAACATGTCGGGTTCTGTACCCAGAGATTCTGATAGTTCGTCCCAACACAAAGGGGACCTACAACGACGGCCATATAATGCCTCATACGGTGCCATCTGAATCGAAGCGTGCCAAATATTATTATAAGTGAATTCCACCAAAGGCAGCTGGGCTTCCCAATCGTCCTTCCAATCAAGAGCGCATGCTCTCAACATGTCCTCTAGAGTCTGGATGGTTCTCTCAGACTGACCATCGGTCTGTGGATGAAAAGCCGTACTGAAATTCAACTGCGTGTCCATCGCACGATGAACTGCCTTCCAGAAGTGTGACACGAATCGCCCGTCACGGTCTGATACAATACTCTTGGGGGTACTGTGTAATCTCACAATTTCCTTAATAAACAGCTGGGCCAATCTCTCGGGACCCCACGCGTCCTTAATCTCCAAGAAGTGGGCTGATTTGGTCAGACGGTCCACAATCACCCAAATCGTATTCATTCCTCGATGACTCTTCGGCAATCTAGTAATAAAATCCATTGATATGTCCTCCCATTTCCACTCGGGAATCGGGAGCGGTTTCAAAGATTCTCGCGGTCGCCGGTGCTCAATCTTAACTCCGCCGACAGTTAAACATCTCGAAACAAACTCGGCAACCTCACGTTTCATATTTCCCACCAATAATTCTCGCTTCAAATCCTTATACATCTTGCTAGATCCCGGGTGAATAGAGTACGGGGTAGCATGGGCTTCTCTCATGATAGAGTTCCTTAACTCTTCGTCACGGTATACAAACTCGATTTCTAAATCGTATCAATCCATCCTCGTGGATCACGAATCCGTGGGCTTTCTCTTGCGTTACCTCATCCCGACTCGAGATAAGAATGGGTCCGTAACTTGCCTCGATCTGATCATATCATTAAGAGATGAAGAAATCTCAAGGGTGCAAAGTTGTCCCTGAATACGCTGTAACCAGACTTCAATTTCTGGCCTCATAAGGTCCAATTGCAACTCTCTCTGTGCTGTCAAACGGCTCACCATCTGCTCCTGCACTGTCTTACGGCTCAAAGCATCAGCAAGTACATTTGCTTTGCCCGGATGATAAAGGATCTCGATATCGTAGTCTTTGATGAGTTCTAGCCACCTTCTTTGCCTCATGTTTAACTCCTTCTGAGTAAAAATGTATTTCAGGCTTTTGTGATCAGTGAAAATCTGACAGGTTACTCCATACAAATAATGACGCCAGATTTTTAAAGCAAACACCACTGCTGCGAGTTCTAAATCATGGGTGGGGTAGTTGACCTCGTAAGGTCGTAGCTGTCTCGATGCATAGGAGATCACGTTCCCGTTTTGCATTAGTACACACCCAAGGCCCTGTTTAGATGCAACACTATACACTACAAACCCTTCCGTTCCTTTCGGTAGGACTAAAATAGGTGCCGAAATTAACCGACTCTTAAGTTCATCAAAGCTCTGCTGACAAGCCTCTGACCATAAATATTTCTTATCCTTCCTCAACAAATTAGTCATTGGTTGGGCAATTTTGGAAAAACCCTCCACGAACCGTCGGTAATAACCTGCTAGTCCCAAGAAACTGCGTACTTCCTTAACACTTTTTGGTGGTAACTAGTCTCGGATAGCTTCTGTCTTCTGCGGGTCTACTCGCACTCCATCAACTGATATCACATGCCCGAGAAAGATAACTTCATTTATCCAGAACTCACATTTAGAAAATTTTCCATAAAGCTGCTCTCGCCTTAACGCCTCGAGAACTAGATGGAGATGACGCTCGTGCTCTTCATGGTCACGAGAATAGATCAGAATGTCGTCAATAAAAACGACTACAAAGCGATCCAGATAATTAATAAACACTCGATTCATCAGCTCCATAAATACCGGTGCATTCGTCACCCGTAAGGCATCACTACGAACTCATAATGCCCATAGCGAGTACGAAAAGCGGTCTTCGAAATATCGACTCACGAATCCTCAATCGATGGTAACCAGACTCGTGTCGATCTTAGAAAACACAAAGAGCCCCTTGAAGCCGATCCAATAAATCATCAATACGCGGCAATGGGTATTTGTTCTTAATGGTTACCCTGCTCAACTCACGATAGTCAATACACGACGTAGAGATCCATCCTTCTTACGTACAAATAAGATCGGTGCTCCCAAGGGGACGCACTAGGTCTAATGTAACCCTTCTCGGTCAAATCCTCAAGTTGGCTCTTCAGCTCCCGCATCTCGGTCGGAGCCATGCGATAAGGTGCTTTTGAGAGCGGGACGTACTGTGCTCTAGCTCAATATTGAACTCTACATCACGATGCGGAGGTAAGCCTGGCAATTCATCCGGAAATACGCCCGGGTAGTCTCGGACTACCGGAATATCGATCAATTCAATCGGGTCGATTTATAGTCTTGGTCATGTAACACCAATAGCCAATACATCCTTGATTAAGCGGTTTCACCGTTTTCATAGCGCCGATGATTCTCCGAACGGCCGGGATTATCACCCCGAAGGTACACTCAATACCATCGCCGATGTGACGGTTCGTTAACTTGCGGACACTAATTATAGCATCATGACGGTCCATCCAATCGATACCCAAGATCACATCATCTTTAGGTAAATCGACCACAATTAAGTTTGACAACCACTCACTTGCTCATTCGAATCGAGCAGTCCTGAACTTCACGATTCCCAACAATTCTTCTACCATCGGGTAGACCAATTATATAGGGTTCACAATTGATAACATGCTCTAGTTGCAAACGACTCAAACAAGAAGTAGATAAAAAGGAGTGTGAAGCACCAGTATCAAAAAGAACACAGACAGGCTGAGATTGGATCTCGAGAGTACCTTCAATCATGCTGGCTTCGGGATCTTCAGCCCTCTTCATCTCGTAAACTCTAGGTTTTGCAGCCCCTGCACCAGATGTACCTGCTTGATTTCCACGTCCCATCCCTTTGTTTGCCCCGGTAGTCTGATAAGAAGCGGATGGAGGTACACGGTCCTGAACCGAAGATTGTACTGGAGCATGAGGTGAATACGTCCTAGTCCACTCCTACAATAACGAGCACGATGTCCGTTCTTCCCACAAGTATGGCATGACACGGCTGGCCTAGGACATTTCGAATTGATGTGTCCCGGGTCTCCACAATTATAGCACACAACAGATAGGCTGACCGCTCGAGGTTGCGATCCGGTTGGCTTCGATGCCGTAGGTTGCCGTTCAGAAGGATTTGGCACTGGTTGGGGTCTCTTGAATGCTCCCCGGTTGCTGTCTGACTGGTTCTGGTTCCTAAATTTCTTGTTGTTAGACTGCGGTTGCTTCTTGGAAATTTCCTTCACGGTCAATTCGTACTCCAGAGCCTTCTCGATGAACTCCAGTAGGGTCACACAATGATGGTTCAACAGCTGCATTCTCATTCGGGGTTTAAGCCTTTTGAGAAAGTATTTGATCTTATCACCGTGTGGACAATCGTCGCGGCAAAAGGGAGAAGTGCCCGGAATTTCTCGGCGATAGATAGTACGTCATCATCTTCTGACGGTTCCGATTCAGCACTCGATAATTTGGCCTCGCGGAGAGGACTGGATAGTAACGATCTAGCATGAGATTTTTAAATTCTTCCCAAGTACATACGCCATCACCGCCTCACCGAAAGCCACCAAGTGTGGGCACCCTTGCCCAAGTAGTAAGTCACACGGAGACGCGATTCTCTATCGATAGTCTACCATATCGAACAACTTCTCAAGTGTTCGATCCAATGCACGATATCGGCCGCCTGCAGGAACCTTCAAAATCGGGGTCGTTGGCGCGAGATGTCACCGATGATCCGATTCACCAGCCCGCCATGTATAGGAGGTGGCCTCGATGCCGGTCAGAGCCTCTCAGATTGTTTCCATTAATCGACCCATTTGGGTCATTCGAGCCATCATGCCCTCGCACATAAGCAAGGATCGACACGAGCATCCTCGCGCCCATTGTGGTGCGATTGGTCCCTAGAAGGCGAATCACCGTCGCGGAACTATGCTCGCGTCGCACGCCTCGCTGCTCGCAGACGGATTCGCCCTTCCGCGGCCTCGTCCCTCTCGCCACGGCCTCTCCAATTTCTTTCCATACCGAAAGAATCAATTTGCAATGATAATCATAAGTATAGTTCATGATACCAATCAATTCATGCTAAGTTAATGGCGTAAGAAATTACATATTCGAGAAAACATTCGTAATGAGTTATCATCACTACGAGGGTCACACAAAATATCATGTCGACGTTTGAGTCGAATGATTTCAATCATATAATCAATCCAATTTTATTTGAATCATCAATCGATAATTCCCGCCACAAACCCTTAAAATGCCGAGATCAACAAGGAGATCTATTCAGAGATCAATATCATGTCAATAGTTTATTCATGGTCCATAAAATACGTACCGCATTTGGCTCGTAGGATCAGGCGCTCGCACGGTCGCACGTGACACGAAGGTCTCTTGATACTAGTTCAATACACAAAGACTCAAAAAGAAAGAAAACGACCTCTCTGATACCATCTTCTGTAACACCCCGATAAGGCGGCCATTACAGTGCCGTGGACCCCACGCTGGGATCCACCAGGCGATATCTAAAGTAAAGATTAAATACACAATACATGTGATACCGAACCACAAAACATAATACTTACTCCGATGTGGAGTTTACAGCAGTATGGCCTACGGCCTTATTACACACAGGATCCAGAACGTAAGTATAATCCATATGGAGATGAATTATACCTCAAATAACAATACATTTGTTTAAACTTAAAATGAAGCGGAAAATAACATTACACGGTACAACCATGACCGGACACGAAAGACTTGGGGCCCCCGAACTAGTATCCTTCGAACCCTTCGTCATCACCTTGATCTTCCCGTGCCTTGCCTTTTCCACGACCTAAAATACAACACAAGTATTTCGCCCAACACAGGGTCAGATATACATGATAAATGATTCTCAAGATAGTATACAATTCACGCATAAGAGATTTCAAGAATAACGCCCCGACTAACGAACATACCCCTCGGGCGTATGAACGCTCAGTCGCAAAACGTCGAACACATCCACATATAAAAATGGACTGTGAGCGACTAAGATAGTACGGCTCAAGAGGGACATCACAGTACGCCCGATCCGAATATGTGTCAGTGCACATGTCCACCCCGTATACGGAATCCAGGATATACGTGGGACAATGTACCTAATTAGCCTCAACGAACTACGTCTCGTGTGCACAGCCTTTCACGGAAAATATTCACGCATGACTATATATGTGCCCGGCTAAAAATCCTACACAATATCCAATCGGAACGTAGATATGACTCCGGATATGTCACGATGCAACATGACAACGAATTCAAGAATTTCACAAAATCCGCATAAGAATCGAGGACTCACCGAGATGACAACAAGATCAACAATATCAAGGGTCCAAAAGTAACGAACTTGGGAATACAATCCCATGATGAAAAACGGGACATCATTAAGAGCAACATCAAATCACAAGACCAAGTTCATAAGTGTTTCATATACACGAAATGCATAATCATCATAAGAATCCACACATCATTATAACCAAGCAAGATAACTTGCCTCAATACGGAGACGGGAATAGTCCTCTTCTTGTCGGAACGAACGAACGGTCCTCAACTAATATTGTGTACTCGAACAATCAACCTTGAATGAAGTATATTTTGCTCATTAATACGTTTATATGATCATCTACACCGAATTTTCACGAGATAACATCTTAATTTCCGATTGAGTAGTTTAACTTCTAAAGTGTTACTTCAAGAACTTTATCCGTACCATTCAATTCTCACAATTGATTACAAGCTGATACCAAATGTTTGTTGGATCAAGAATCATTCCATAATGTTTTAAACAATAATCTCCTATCCTTTAATCTTATCAAGAACATCTTAATTGATTAAAAGTAAAATCTGCACTACTTACAATTACTTATGTTGAGTTAATTAGTTGTAAATCCATATCATGGTTATGAAGATTATCTCAAGTTTAGCACCACTCTTATACTCTACCAATCGACTGGGATTCAAACAACACACCTCGAATTCACTTAGCCTAGGTTCAAGAAGATTATTTCATTCTTCTAATGATCAACAAGGTTTCTTAAAACATTTATGGTAATTATTCCAATGAGTCATTTACATTACAATGGAACAAGGATTATTATTATACCAATGGTGTTATAAGTCTAGCAAGGAGAGTGTGGTTAAACTAAACATGATCATTACCATATTAAAACACCAAGAACACACCATTACAACCCCTCTAATCATCATGTTCATCATTAAGTTGTTGAAAGCTTAACTACAACATGTTTATTTTGATTAATTCATCACTAGGTGGAATATACTTAATCACTATCATATTAAATTCGAGATTATAGGGTTAAATCGCAGAACATACCTTCAGAAATGGAGAACTATACACCAAACCACAAGAACACAATATAAGCTTCAAGAATGTCTCCAAGTTCCAATCAACAAGCTCCAAAATCAAAATGTAAAGCTCCAACACAAGTAGGAAGAAGGTAAACTTGCTCTAGGGATGAAGGGGGATGATAATATGGGTGAAAATCGGAGGTTGGTCGTGCAAAATGAAAGACACAAGTTGTCTTTTTATAACAGCACAGTTCGTTACGTACGCTACACAACAGGTGTTACGTACGTAAGCTAAATCCATAGGTTACTGGACTGAAATACGAACTTCATTACGTACGTTACCGCTAGAAGCATTACGTACGTAATGTGGGTCAACTAGGTTGGCTCCAAAATCGATATTCGAATCCCACCCGCCCCACGCGCCGAAAGTTGATATCGGATCCGACAGATCGTTACGTACGTAACAGGCACACCGTTACGTACGTAAAGGCCTCAAAATAGCGTACGCTATGACTTACGATTAACGTACGTTAGGCTCAGGTTTTTAATAGTTCAATATGCACTTATCTCTACAACACTGAAAATTCAAACATAATACGAGTGATCATTTTATTCAAGTCTATTATGTTATATTCCAACATCAATATTCATTTCACAAATGCAACAAGATTACAACAGTATTAAATTATCCGAATAGTACAACAGCAAGTAAGAATTCCGTCGGATATTACATATTGTCGGTTTTCTATTTGTGAAAACAAAACCTTTGGGCTGTGACCCTGTTGATTTTTGGAAAGATAAGGATTTGATAATCCTAAGTTTTTTTCTATCAAAACTCTCGATGGCATTTAAACGGTTTTATAAATTGCTTTCCCTTGATTCGTAACCTTTCGGTTTTAGAATATTTTACCAAACTCTTGCCTCGGGAAGTGCTTTTCGTTACATTTGAATTTTTGAGGATTCCTGATTATTGTTATTCGTGGAATGTGAATTGTATGGCTCGTATTTGTACTTTGTTCTTGCACTAGCAAAACAGTGGAGTTTTGCTAACCCCCGAGTATTCGGGGGGTGGATGTCTATTTTTGCATTCAGGTTTTGGAGCATAGCACAGGGTCGGCACGAAGGATGATGAAAGATGAACGATACTAATTACACGAGGATCCGTTGATGTCATATTCGTCTAGTTGTATTTTCTTTTCCGCTGCAGTATCTTTTCCCCGTTGTACGGGAGTTTATTGTATTTTGACCCCTGCATGGGTATGTGTTTGTAATTGAGTTATATATTTTTATTGAAAGACCAAGTCGGTCTACTGAGCCATTTTAGCCTTAAAGGCGATGTTTAGATGTTTGATTTTAGTTATCAGCCTGGTAGATCCTCGAGGAGAGGATCTACGGCGTGTAATATCCCTGAGTGGATTGGGGGTGTTACACGAACAATCAATATCCAACCCATGTACTGTATATTAGTTTTTGCGAGATTTCATTTAATACATTTCAATTAATTATATTATCAATAATTTATTATTCAATTAAAATTATTGCATATTCCAAATAAAATCCTATATTTTTTTCTAATAAATTCTTTCTTTCAAAAAAAATATTTTTCAATATCGATATTTATGAATTGAAACTACTTTTTGATATGAGGATGTAAACTCTTAAGACTCACCACTATGTATATTTTTTCAAATTAACTCACCCTTTTCAAATAAATATTTTTCTACATCAATTTTATATATTTGTAATTTAATTAAAATTATTAACTACTCCAATTGATATAATATATGTAGTTTTTCAAAATAATCATTTATTTCTAATAAATATTTTTCTATATCAATATTTATGAATATATAATCCAATTAAAATTATTTTCACCTCAAAATAATATCCTATATTTTTTGTTGTAGAATTAGACTATTCCTTCCAAAATCTATTTCTTCGTATCAACTTTTATGGATTAAACGTAAACATTTGATGCATGTCTTTTTCTTAAATTAGATCATTCATCCAAATAAATTATTTGCATATCAATTTTTATGAATTTATAAGTCAATTAGAATTAGTGAAAATCAATTTTTTAATACCAAACGATAAAATTGACAAGTTATATATCCTCATTCATAAGAATGTAAGTTTTTTATACCATTTTGGTTAAAAGACTAAAATGTCCTCCAAAAATTGGTGATATTGAATTTCTTTTATTTTTGTGTTTTATTTAATTTAAACTCTTTTTCTTTTCTTTTTATTTTTTTCATCATCTTCTCCATGACTAACTACAGGATCCAACAACTAAACTTTAATGTCTAAATGGGTCTTTCAAAATCCTAATATAAATCACACGATTTTGCGAAAAAGAGAAGTTGACGTTCTAATAAGACTTCATTTATTGTGTTCCTGGGTTCATAAAGAAGGTATGCAACTATATTTTATCGCCAGAGTTTCTTTTTGAGGAGTTCTTTCGCACACGATGGCGCACACGGTGGCTGAACTGCACACGATGGCAGCCATGATCGTGCACATGATGGGACTAGCTCGTGTGCATATGAACTTTTTAGTTTTTTTTTGGCCAATTTGATTGAATGTGTTATCAATATGGATGTTTTGTGATTCTAAAATTTCTTGGTCAAACATTAACAACTACATAACATCGTATTGAAACTCATATATGTTATTTCGTGTAATTCAATAGTGTATGAGCTATTTCATACAGGTGATGAATTTATATATACGAACTTATACATTGAAAACATATAGACTACACATGATATGAAATAGATTATGTTAATTCAATCTATAACTTTACAAATAAGTATATTGTTAATAAATATTTATTAATATATAGGTAACAACACGTAAATTGACGAGTTATTTTAGAAATTAGTGAATATGTGCATGTTCTTGTGTACACGATGACTAATCCCATCGTGGGAACGATCATGACTACCATGTGTGCACATGAACTTTAGATTTTTGGGTCAATTTGATTTAATGTGTTATCGATATGGATGTTTTGTGATTCGAATATTGATTGTTCAAACATTAACAACTACATGACATCGTATGCGAACTCATATTTGTTATTTCATGTAATTCAATGGTGTATGAGCTATTTCATACAGATGATGAACTTATATATGCAAACTTATACATGGATAACATATAGACTACACATGATATGAAATAGATCACGTTAATTCAATTTATAACTTTACAAATAAGTATATTGTTAGTAAATATTTATTAATATAAAAGTAAAAACACGTAAATTGACGAGTTATTTTATAGATTAGTGAAAAATGTGCATGTTCTTGTGCGCATGATGGCTAGTGTAACACCCCCAATCTATTCAGGGATATTACACGCCGTAGACCCTCTCCTCGAGGATCTACCAGGCTGATAACTAAAATCAAACATCTAAACATCGCCTTTAAGGCTAAAATGACTCAGTAGACCGATTTGGTCTTTCAATAATAACATATAACTAAATTCCAAACACATACCCACACAGGGGTCAAAATACGATAAACTCCCGTACAACGGGGAAAAGATACTGTAGCGGAAAAGAAAATACAACTAGACCAATACGACATCAACGGGTCCTCACGTGATTAGTATCGTTCATCTTTCATCATCCTTCGTGCCGAACCTGTGCTATGCTCCAAAACCTGAATGCAAAAATAGACATCCACCCCCCGAATACTCGGGGGTTAGCAAAACTCCAGTGTTTTGCTAGTGCAAGAACAAAGTGCAAATACGAGCCATACAATTCACATTCCACGAATAATAATAACCAGGAATCTTCAAAGTTCCAAACGTAACGAAAAGCACTTCCCGAGGCATGAGTTTGGTAAAACATTCCAAAACCGAAAGATCACAAATCAAGAGAAATAATTTATAAAACAGTTTAAAATGCCATCGAGAGTTTTAATAGAAAACAATTTAGGATTTCCGAATCCTTCTCTTTCCAAAAATCAATAGGGTTCACAGCCCAAAGGTTTTGTTTTCGCAAATAGAAAACCGATAATAATTCACTGGGCCAGAGCCCAACATCACGTGTCCTCGACGGACATAAAAATCAACAAAACATAATCGCGCACGCGCATCGCCTTGGGAACAGGTTAATACCATTGATCCCGCCCGAGGACTCAAAAGACCCTCCCGAGCTGGCTAGCTAAACAAATCACAACACATGCATCGCCTTGGGAACAAGGTAATACCATTGATCCCACCCGAGGCCTCAAAGGACCCTCCCGAGCTGGCTAGCTAAACAAATCACACACATATCACAACCATAAGTTATCCCGGCATCGGGCTAACAAGCCACGAACCTTGGAGTCCCCGCAAGACATACCCGATGATAACCCCACTAGTTATCCCGGTATCGGGCTAACAAGCCACGAACCTCGGAGTCCCCACAAGACATACCCGGATTGGATAACCTGTAACACCCCGAGATATTCAGAGTATATTACAGCGCCGTGGATCCCTACATGGGACCCACCAGGCTACAATATCGAACACCCCTCGACTAACCATCTCGGTTAGCGAGGAAACGCAATCAAATAGATCATCACATGAAAATACACCCGGAACAACCGACCAAATGAGTAACAATCGAGAGGATACCAATTTAAAATAATACAACACGGAGTTTGAATTTGAAAAGCCTAAGTACTCGCGAGTACAGTCTATCAGTTTATAAATATAGGAAACAACCATATCGAATTAGACAAGGGAAATAAGACGACCCAAATGCACATGTCAACGACCCTGGCCGACATCCTCGTACTGTCCCGGTGCTCGCTCGTCTGGGTAATCATAACATGAAATCCATAACAAGAATTTCCCCAAAACGGGTCCCCCAAAGGGGTTAGCAATTACGCTAGTACAAGTAGTCAAGGCAAATCAATCGCTTACACATTTCATAGTACATGCACCAATATCATTTCAAAAACCAAAACTAGACATGTCTTTTCCGGAAACAAACAGTCAAACAATTTGCCTTGGGAACAGAGTCATATCATAGATTCCCGCACGAGGCCTCTAAGGACCCTCCCGCGCTGGTTATATTATAAAACAAAACACGCACATGCATCGCCATGGGAACAGAGTCATATCATAGATTCCCGCACGAGGCCTCTAAGGACCCTCCCGCACTGGCTAGCTAAACAAACTCATGAATCCGGGACGAAAACCTTTGGATTCCCTCCTTGATCCCGTCGGACCAACACGAGGTGAGCAAATCACACACAAAATACATTACCATTCCACGTTAAGCATAAAGGTTTCCAAAAATACTTGCCTTGAATATTTTGATGACGCAACGAACAGAAAGGATAATCACCGACGAACACTAGGAATCAACGGAACCGAACCTAACGATTCAAAGAACATAATTACAACCAACTCTAGCCGAATACGGAAATGGAATACACCCGAAAACCCGCCTACGATTCATGTATATTCGCACAAAAATAACAACGAGGGCGGACCACAACCAAACCCTCTCGATTCCGCAAAACTATGAAAATATACCATGAATCCGTAGGAAAACTAATGATATCAACAAGATTAATCATATTCATCAAGAATCCATCAACAAAACGGAAAGAATCGGACAAAAACCCCAAAATCCCCAATTATCCAAAAGATAGGGTTTCAAGAGATATTACCTTGAGGATTCAAGTATTTAGATTCGTAGGACACGCGTTGGATTGATTGTCCGGGCTTCACAACCGAAGAAGAATGAGAAAATCAACCCCCAATTGATGAATGATGAGAAGCTCTCCTCCTCTCTCACTCTCTCTCGCGTAAATGGAAGAAGAAGAAGGGAAATGAGCTGCTCACGCTCAAAACAACACAATTATAGAGGGTTGACCGCATTGTGTGCCGCGGCTCAGCTGAGGTGTGCCGCGGCACAGGCCAAAAATTTACTCCCAGGATTCGGCAGTGTGCCGCGGCTCAGCTGACATGTGCCGCGACATCTGGTACAGTCGGGTTTTTGGCCGAAAATGCCACACGACTGTGCCGCAGCACCGGACGGGTGTGCCGCGGCACTGACTCGGCAGTGTGCCGCGGCACCAGACGGGTGTGCCGCGGCACACAGTACAGTCCGCTCGGCCAACTACTGGAGAAATGTGTGTGCCGCGGCGCACACACCTTGTGCCACGGCCCACACCCCCTTTTGGGTCATAAATGATGAAAAATGATCCAGGAAGAGAATAAAAGCATTAGGAATCAATATTTGGGAACCAATAACACGAAATGGATCGACGGCAACCCCGAAATGGCGGTTCTGCACAACAATAACGAGAATACAGTTCAGCAGATGACAGGAAGGATACACTGAAGGATACACGAGGGTCACTACGACCGAGAAATACACCGAAAAATGAAGATATAAGGGAAAGAAAAAATACGGATATTACATAACCCTACGGTCTCGCCCGACCCATACTACCAAGTATGGATCCCGGAGATTCAACAATCCTACCCGGAGGCACATCACGTATAACAAGTGTAATACCCGAGATTTCTGTTATGTAATTGGAACTTGTGATATTGTAATTATTGTACTTTTGTATGAGTATTATTCTCCGTATTTCATAATCCGATGTCGTCGAGCATATATTTTCGTGTATGCGATTCAAAGGATGAAATTCTGTGCATGTAGCGCACGCTACAGGCTAAGGGTAGCGTACGCTAACATGGTTTTATAGCGCACGCTACCGAGTGTAAGTAACGCACGCTATGCGTGGTCAGACCGATTGAGACGTGCGGTAGGTGAGATCCGCCGGGACTTCGCCGGATCCTCGGATGTACTGACGGCTTTCGGGAAAAGCCGGGTCAACGCCTTAGCGCACGCTACAGAATATGCGTAGCGTACGCTAAGTGCCGAGTACAGTTTAGGCGTGAGCCGTTAGCGCACGCTACGAACAGGTGTAGCGCGCGCTAATAACCATTTATTATAAATAGGACAAAGATCCTATTCGTGATTTCAGTCCTTTCTTCCCCCATAACCCGAACTCTTGCACTTGTAACATAACTCCATTCGTCTCAAACACTCCATATCAACCTCCTAGTTCGAGATTGAAGATCATATATCATTGGAGATTGGTGTTCAAGCCTTGGGTGTTGGATTGCTTCATTTTCATCCGTGTTCTTCACTACTTTGAGGTAGGTGATTCTTCACCAATGATTAGTAATGTTCATGAGGAAGTTTGAATCATGTTTGGATAGATAGTATCTCGTTTTTATCGATCATCACATGTTAGAAGGATACTTTTGACGTATCTGTACTAGATGTCGAATGAACCTTTGAACCATCTTATTATAAGGACTCCTAAGCATGTTTAAATCGATTTATGATCAAGTGATCGGATATTACCCAGTTGATACGTTGTATACATTGGAATCATGTATTTTGGAACGTAAGACGATGGAACTTAGATTATTTCTTGAAGATCGAAGAGGAATTGTGATATCAAGATAACTATCCGTATATTGGTGTTTCATAATCATAAATCTTCCAGAAACCTTATTAGCATGACATGCCCGAGGATAACTTGTAATATCACCATAGGGTTCATGAGTTCTTCATCATTCAACTCGATTTCGGTTCATAGTATTCTGCCATGCAAGATTAGCGCACGCTAACATGTGTGAGTTAACGTGCGCTATCGAGGTTCGGTTTTCGCACAGAACGTACGTAGCGTACGTTATGAGGCAGCCGAGCCAGACTGCCAGTTGTGGCTAGCGCACGCTAGTCTTATACGATAGCGTACGCTAACAGTTCAGCCTAGCGCACGTTACGTATAATACGTAGCGCGCGCTAAGCAATCCAGGCAGCTTGTTTAGTTGAGCTTTTCGGCCGTAGGTCGAATTGTTAGGCCATTGTTCGACTCGAGATGATTTGTATATCGTTCCTTTTGTTAAGGTTCGAGCTTGTTACGTTGATCGGAGGGGGCGGCCTTCGAGTGCGTCGAGAGCATTGAAGTATATCATTCTTGCCATCTTCGAGGCAAGTATCGTGATATGTTAATATCGGTATTTTTGGAGTATACGTATGATTATGCATGTTGTTGAACATGATATTTACTTCGTTGATTTGTCATGATATTCGTTGTATATTGTTTATATGTTCATGTTGATGAACATAATGATTTGGCATATGTGTATGCATGAGTTGTATTTGTATACGTTGTACGATCTATGCTGAGGGCGCTGGATCGGATGTCCACCTCGTGTTGGTCCGACGGTATCATCTTGGGATCTAGGCTGAGGGCGCTGGATCATTGGACGGGTTATTTCCACCTCGTGTTGGTCCGACGGGATCATCTTGGGATCTATGCTGAGGGCGCTGGATCATTGGAATACCCATGCTGTGTAATGGAATCTTGTAGATTCGCATTGTCGGGTTCCGGTAGCGGAAGCCCGTGTGATATGTCTTGTTGTGTTTTGTTGATGCATATTCGGATTGTTTTAATACGATACTTGTACTAGCATTGTTTTGCTAACCCCTTCGGGGGTGGACATTTGTTTTGATGTTCAGGTAGCCAAGGAGCAGGGAAACAGCCACAGTACCGACGTGACGACGAAGGGGTTCAGTGATGTTTATTGTTATTGGAGATTTGTTGTCTTGGTTTGGCTTCTGTATTCGAGTACGTGTGTCCTTTGATATTAATTCGATATGGTTGTATTAATTACCCGTTAAACCAGTTGTACGTTTTCACAAACTCGAATTTTCGCAGTATTGACGTCTTATATTCACTTTCCTTTTTAATTAGCCTTGTAAATCCTTATTTAAAGGGTTTACGGCGCTGTAATTATTCCGAATATCTCGGGGTGTTACAGAATATGGTATCGGAGCTAAGATTTATGGATATCTTGGCAGTCGGGTCTTATTTGGGTCTGTTTACGTTATTTGATTTATGGGTCGTTTGTAACATCACTGTTCAGCCGAAGTCGTCATGTGGACCGTGGTTGTAAGTCTCTTAATCTCTTATACTACCGTTTTACTTAATTACTGTTTTATGAGTGTTGACGGACCTTATTTCAAAAATTTTGTTCTGTATATTGAGAAATTTCGTTTACAGTATGTTGAGAGGAGGTCGTGGACGCGGACGCGGTCGTGGACGCGGACGTGGTAATATGAGACATGAGGATTCCGCAACTACCCCAGAAATATCGGCTAGTCGAACCGATTCCCATTCTCGGAGGGCGCAAGGATCGGCGAATGATGACGCAAATCCGAACATGCCGGAGTGCTTCAACAGTGGTGGCGCAGATAAACCAGCCGCCTGTGTCGTTGATCGCATGCAGACAGCGATGGGACAGCAGCACCATGAGGATAACCGGGGAGACAGATGGCTTGCTGAGGTGGTTAAATTGCACCCGCCAAAATTTGACGGATCTGCTGAGACACTTACTTGGGATCACTGGCTCAAGGAGATGGAGAAGATATTCGCGGGTCTTAATTGTCCCGAGGACCGGAAGGTTCCCATTGCCCAGTATTTTCTGACTGGGGAGGCCTTTGACTGGTGGGAGGCTATTCGACCCGAGAACCATAATGCGGATTGGACGGAATTCAAACAAATGATGGAAGCACAGTATTGTCCTCGTCCGGTTAGAGAGGCGAAGATCCGAGAGTTTTTCTCACCACAGAGTTCGGAGGCATCTGTGACAGATGTAATTAAAACCTTTAATCATCAGCTGACTTGTGTGCGACACTTGGTCAGAACGGAGGCAGAAAAAATTTTTCATTTTGATATGTGGATGAAGCCGGAGATTCAAAGCAGACATGTCCGATTCGAGTGTACTACGTTGCGGCATTTCAAGACAAAGCGCCGGCCTACGACATGAAAGAGGCGGCGGTGGAGAAATCGAGAGGCAAAGAAACAAGGTGACCGGCACTTTGCGTAAAACAAGAGTGGTGGGGCCCGCAGGGCCGCCTTCCTTTATTCGGCTAGAAACCTCCACATCCTTCTAAAGGCGGAAAGAAGTTCCGACAAAGATCAGCGGTTTGACGCATCAAGGAAATGCTACAATTGTGGTCGAGCAGGCATATTCGACGAGATTGCCCCGCATCTTCGTGACTTGTTACGATTGTGGGCAAGAAGGGCACCGTGCGGCCTTCTCGTGGAGCCGCTACTAGATCTCGTTGTCACCCGCACTCAAAGACCGGTTCCTAAGGAGATGAGTGTGAACTGCATACGCAGAGTGGATTTCAGCAGCAGAACGCTGGGAAGAGAGAGACATCCAGTCCGGGTCCGTTCCTCCGCGCCTGCACGAAATGAGGAGATCTCGACGACTGAACACCGCTGTTGCATCAGTACGATTCAGATCCTTTTGCAACCAGCTAGTGTCTTGTTCGATTCAGAGCTACGCATTCTTTTATATCTTTGAACCGTGTTAATCGTTTGAACATCTCGTGCTTGTATAATTGTGAACCTTATGTTGTGGGATTACCGAGCGGAGAGAAAATTGTGGGAACACTAGAAGCTAGGGATTTCCCGAGTATCTATAGAAGGGAGAGATTGGCCATCGAATCTTATTGTAGTTGACATATGCGGTGACGATTTAATTCTCGGAGATGATTGGCTCAACCGTTATGGAGCCGTGTTGAATTACCGAGAGAGAGTCATTTCCATCATTGCCGATGACGGATTCGAACACTTATTCCGAGGATGGAGACCGAAGCTCGGGAAAATTGATTAAGGCAATGAAAGCCGTGAAATTATCAAGCGGGGATGTCACGGACTTTGGTGCTATGCCATGAGGAAAGAGGAAGGAATAGAGCTCGTCTATTTTAGTTGTGAATGAGTTCTCGATGTATTTCTGACGAGCTACCCGGTTACCCCGCAAAGAGAAGTGGAATTCACCATCGAATTAGAGCCTGGAGCAACCCCTATTTCCGTGGCACCATACCGCATGGCGCCAACCGAGATGTATGAACTCAAGAAGCAATGGAGGAATTGTTACGTAAGGGCTATATTCAACCGAGCGTTTCCCCTTGGGAGCGCCTGCTCTTTGTCCTAAGAAAGACGGATCCTCCGATGTGTATTGATTACAGGAGCTTAACAAGATGACGATCAAGAATAAGTATCCTATACCTCGGATCGACGACTTGTTTGATCAACCGCAAGGGGCGAGGTATTCTCGAAGATTGACTTGCGATCGTGATACCACCAATTGAGAATTAAGGAATCGGACATACCGAAATCGCTTTGCATCCCTAAGACGCATTATGAATTTGTGGTGATGCCATTCGGACTTACCAATGCTCCTGCGGTATTCATGCAATTGATGAATCGGATATTCTTGGAATACTTGGATAAATTTGTGGTCGTTTTCATCGACGACATTTTGATATATTCGAGGGGCGCAGAGGAGCATGCTGATCATTTACGCGTGGTTTTGAGCATCTTGAGAAAGGAACAGCTATATGCAAAATTTGCTAAATGCGAGTTCTGGCTTAAGGAAGTAACCTTCCTTGGGCATGTGATATCCGCCGATGGAGTTCAGGTGGACCCGAAGAAAGTCGGAGCAATCTTGGAATGGGAAGCTCCTAAGAACGTGAAGGAAGTCCGAAGCTTCTTAGGACTAGCAGGATATTATCGCCGCTTTGTAGAGGGATTTTCCAAAATTGCTCGTCCGCTCACTCAGCTGTTACAGAAAACTCAAAAGTTCACGTGGAATGAGAAATGCCAGGCTGGTTTTGATGAACTTAAAAAGAGACTGACGACAGCACCTATATTAGCGCCGCGAAGGAACCGATGGATTCATGGTATACAATGACGCTTCAAATCGGGGTTTGGGTTGTGTGTTGATGCGAAGGATAAAGTGATTGCTTATGCTTCTCGGCAGCTTGAAACCGCACGGGTTAATTATCCGACTCATGATCCGGAGCTAGCAATGTGGTTTTTGCTTTGAAAATTTGGCGACATTATCTCAGACGGCACTCATTGTCGATCTTTACGGATCATAAGAGCCTCAAATACATTTTCAAATAAGGAATTAAACATGAGGCGTAGAAGGTGGTCGGAATTGATCAAGGATTACGACTTAGAGATTCTCTATCATCCGGGAAAGCAAATGTAGTAGCCGATGCATTGAGCCGTAAACCTGCTTTCTTCGAGTGTTGGAAGCACTTACATCCCAAACCAAGATTCAACGGAACCGATCCGCGAAGGGATTGAAGTATGGGCACCAGAATCCAAGGGCGACTTTATGTGATGGAATCGACTTCATCACTAGTCGAGAAGATCAAGTCCAAGCGGTTGGACAATTCCCCGATCCTTCGATTATGTGATGAAGTAAAGAAAGGAAAGGCCCCTGTGATTCGTGATACAGATGATGGAGTTCTCGAGATTTGAGTCGACTTTGCGTTCCCGATGATGATGATTTGAGACGAACTATTCGAAAGAAGCTCATAGCGCGCCCTATTCTATTCACCTGGCGCAGTAAGATGTATAAGGATCTTAAACAAAACTTCGTGGGGGAATATGAAGAAGGACGAGTGATTATGTTTCAAGTGTATGACTTGTCGAAAGTTAAGATTGAACATCACGACCACGGATGTTAAAGCCGCTTCCGATCCCTGAATGGAAGTGGGAGGACATTTCGATGGATTTCATTACAAGTATGCCAAGGACTAGAGCAGGAATGAACATGATTTGGGTCGTAGTTGATCGACTAACCAAGTCGGCTCATTTCCTAGGAATCAAGGATACATGGGGACCCGAGAGATTGGCACGAGTGTTTGTTGCGGAGATAGTCAGATTGCATGGGACGCCAAAGACCATTGTTTCGGATCGAGATGGTCGTTTCGTGTCGCACTTCTGGAAAGCAGTTCACAAGGCTTTGGGGACTGAGCTCAACTTTAGCACAGCTTATCATCCCCAAACAGACGGTCAGTCCGAAAGGACTATTCAAATCAGAAGACATGCTTAGAGCTTGTGCGTTGGATTGGTCAACCGATTGGGAAGTTCACTTGCCCTTGATCGAATTCACTTACAATAACAATTGGCACGCTTCTATCAAGATGGCACCATTTGAAGCTTTGTACGGAGGAGATGCCGATCGCCTCGTGTTGGGATGATTCTACGGATCAGATCGGGACGGAACCGGAATTGATTATTCAGACTCAAGAGAAAATAGCTTTGATTCGAGAGAGACTATTGACTGCCCAGAGTCGACAGAAGTCTTATGCCGATGTACGTCGTCGTCCTCTAGAGTTCGACGTTGGGAATCATGTGCTATTGAAGGTGTCTCCTACACGAGGGATTTTCCGTTTTGGGAGGAGAGGCAAGCTTAGTCCGAGATATATCGGACCATTTGAGATCCTAGATAGAGTTGGGGATTTAGCGTACAGGTTGGCCTTACCGCCATCGCTGAGTCATGTCCACAATGTGTTTCACGTATCCCAACTACGGAAGTATGTACCGGATCCCAGTCACGTCATTGATTTCGACGAGATCGAGATAGCAAATGATGGCACCTTCGAAGAGAGACCTATCAAGATACTTGAGAGCCGGATCAAACAATTGAGGAATAAACCAATACATTTGGTTAAAGTACAATGGTCACGACATGGAGTCGAAGAGGCCACTTGGGAAACGGAGGACGGTATGAAGGCTAAATATCCGGAGTTGTTTTCATCCTAAGTTTCGGGACGAAACTTCTTTTTAGGGAGGAAGGATGTAATACCCGAGATTTCTGTTATGTAATTGGAACTTGTGATATTGTAATGATTGTACTTTTGTATGAGTATTATTCTCCGTATTTCATAATCCGATGTCGAGCATATATTTTCGTATGCGATTCAAAGGATGAAATTGTGCATGTAGCGCACGCTACGAGCTAAGGGTAGCGACGCTAACATGGTTTTATAGCGCACGCTACCGAAAGTGTAACGCACGCTATGCGTGGTCGACCGATTGAGACGTGCGGTAGGTGAGATCTCGCCGAGGACCTCGCCGGATCCTCGGATGTACAGGACGGCTTTCGGGAAAAGCCGGGTCAACGCCTTTAGCGCACGCTACAGAATATGCGTAGCGTACGCTAAGTGCCGAGTACGATTTAGATCATGGAGCCGTTAGCGCACGCTACTTAACAGGTGTAGCGCGCGCTAATAACCATTTATTATAAATAGACAAAGATCCTATTCGTGATTTCATCCTTTCTTCCCCATAACCCGAACTCTTGCACTTGTAACATAACTCCATTCGTCTCAAACACTCCATATCAACCTCCTAGTTCGAGATTGAAGATCATATATCATCGAGATTGGTGTTCAAGCCTTGGGTGTTGGATTTCTTCATTATCATCCGTGTACTTCACTACAGTGAGGTAGCTGATTCTACACCAATGATTAGTAATGTTCATGAGGAAGTTTGAATCATGTTTGGATAGATAGTATCTCGCTTTTATCGATCATCACATGTTAGAAGGATACTTTTGACGATTCGTACTAGATGTCGAATGAACCTTTGAACCATCTTATTATAAGGACTCCTAAGCATGTTTAAATCGATTTATGATCAAGTGATCGGATATTACCCAGTTGATACGTTGTATACGTTGGAATCATGTATTTTGGAACGTAAGACGATGGAACTTAGATTATTTCTTGAAGATCGAAGAGGAATTGTGATATCAAGATAACTATCCGTATATTGGTGTTTCATAATCATAAATCTTCCAGAAACCTTATTAGCATGACATGCCCGAGGATAACTTGTAATATCACCATAGGGTTCATGAGTTCTTCATCATTCAACTCAGTTTTCGGTTCATAGTATTCTGCCATGCAAGATTAGCGCACGCTAACATGTGTGAGTTAACGTGCGCTATCGAGGTTCGGTTTTGCACGCAGGCGTCTGAGCGTACGTTATGAGGCAATGAGCCGATCGCTTGTGGCTAGCGCCACGCTAGTCTTATACGATAGCGTACGCTATCAGCTTGACCTAGCGCACGTTACGTATAATACGAGCGCGCTAAGCAATCCAGCAACTTGTTTAGATGAGCTTTTCGGCCGTAGGTCGAATTGTTAGGCCATTGTTCGACTCGAGATGATTTGTATATCGTTCCTTTTGTTAAGGTTCGAGCTTGTTACGTTGATCGTAGGGGGCGGCCTTCGAGTGCGTCGAGAGCATTGAAGTATATCATTCTTGCCATCTTCGAGGCAAGTATCGTGATATGTTAATATCGGTATTTTTGGAGTATACGTATGATTATGCATGTTGTTGAACATGATATTTACTTCGTTGATTTGTCATGATATTCGTTGTATATTGTTTATATGTTCATGTTGATGAACATAATGATTTGGCATATGTGTATGCATGAGTTGTATTTGTATACGTTGTACGATCTATGCTGAGGGCGCTGGATCGGATGTCCACCTCGTGTTGGTCCGACGGATCATCTTGGGATCTAGCCGAGGGCGCCGGATCATTGGACGGGTTATTTCCACCTCGTGTTGGTCCGACGGATCATCTTGAGATCTATGCCGAGGGCGCTGGATCATTGGAATACCCATATGTGTAATGGAATCTTGTAGATTATCATTGTCGGGTTCCGTTATAGGAAGCACGTGTGATTTGTATTTTTTTGTTTTTTTGATGCATATTCGGATTGTATAAATACTATACTTGTAATAGCATTTTTTTTCTAACAACTTCGGGGTGGACATTTGTTTTGATGTTCGTAGCCAAGGAGCAGGGAAGCGACAAGATCGACGTGACGACGAAGGGGTTCAGTGATGTTTATTGTTATTGGAGATTTGTTGTCTTGGTTTGGCTTCTGTACTCGAGTACGTGTGTCCTTTGATATTAATTCGATATGGTTGTATTAATTACCCGTTAAACCAGTTGTACGTTTTCACAAACTCGAATTTTCGCAGTATTGACGTCTTATATTCACTTTCCTTTTTAATTAGCCTTGTAAATCCTTATTTAAAGGGTTTACGGCGCTGTAATTATTCCGAATATCTCGGGGTGTTACAACAAGCACACAACAATAATCGATTATGAAATGAAACAACATTAAACATCACAACCTCCTTTCAAAGGAGTAACAACTAACATCACATCATGTCAAAACCGCAATACACTGCAATGAAGCCATATACGTACACACGCATTATCAAACACCACATCAACTCCAAACATATCCAAAGGATACATGTAGTCACTTACAACCCACACACTTACAAAACACACGCGTTTTGAAAGAGAGCCTTTCACAAGGCTAATCGAATCTTTTGAAAATAATTTTCAAACAACCAAACAAACACATTTAGACGATCACCAATTATTATATCCACAAAACAAGAATAGTATGGGCAAGGTACTTGCCTCCAACAACCACGACGCGGAGAAACGACCGAAGTAGGTTGGCACGAACGGACTACGAACCCGCCGACTCCACCGATCGCCAACTCGCGGTCATAAACTATGAAGGACAAGAACAACAATGAAATGAATTCCATAACACGACTCAAAGCCGTTGAATTCGAAGAACGAATGACGAAAGTTCAAGTGTTTTCCCCAAAACGGTCAAGAACACGATTCGTCCCGTCAAAACACAAAAACGGAATTCCAAGTTGAAATATGGATATACAATCCATAGAATATGTTTAACAACATCATTTAACCACAATCGATCCAACAAAAACGGATGGAAAACGAGATCGAGGACAAATCCCCCAAAAAGTCGATTCGAAGGAAATCAAAAAATATACTTCGATTCGACGAAGAACAATGGATTAAATGATGTTAAACACAAGAATACTACCAAGATTAACCATACCCATCATGAATTAATCCACAACACGGAACGAATCGGACAAAAATGCAAAACCCCCAAATTTTCCCAAAATAGGGTTCTAGGAAATCTCACCTTGATTCGCTGGATCAAAGGAGGTTATGGAGGGATTAGTCGATGATATGTACTCCCAATCTTCGTGGATTAGTTTCTTGACAACATGTCTCCTGGATCGCCAAGCCTCCAGCCGCGGAGAGGAAAAGATGGAAATGAAAAACGGATGAAAATATGACTACTCTGTCATATTTATACAGGCACGGCCTAGCGTGAGCTACACCTTCCGGACTAGCGCGCGCTAACGGGCAGCCTCGGCCGAGAACCTTCGGCCGGGGCCCGCATGGACTAGTACTGAAGACTTAATCTGCCGGCCGGATCCTGCCTGCCCGACCACGATAGCGCGCGCTGCGCGGGCGCTAGCGTGCGCTGCGCGGGCGCTAGCGTGCGCTAGCCGATCCGCCTGTAACCCTCGATCAATCGCCTGGCTGTAACGACGCTAGCGCCGATAGCGTGCGCTTACGCCGCCGACTAGCGCTACGCCGGCGTAGCGTGCGCTACCCGCCGATCCTTCCCGAGTCCGTAACCCTGTAAACCCCACTGTCGGCCCGATAGGCGTGCGTTGGTCGGCCAAGCTAGCGGCGCTATACTCGCCGAGCTAGCGCGGCAGATTCCGGCCGTGGCGTGCGCTTACGCCGGTTCTCGCCGTGCTCGCCGGCGATGCCCAAGACTTCCGACAAGCTGCCGCACTGTGGCACCGCCACCGCGCCATGACCCGACGACTCGATTTCCGAAAACGTACGAAACGAACACGACGAAAAGTTCGCGGTCAACATCAATGACCCGAAATGAAAACATAATACCATAATTAATCACACACGACCAAGAAACGGGTCGAGACAACAATTACAGATACGGATACCCGTAACTTTTAAGAAATTACAAAATGGCCCAAAATGCCCGAAAATCACGATACGTGATCGAATAACCAAACCGAAGTTCACAACACGTCTAACAAAATTAAACGGACTTACAGGAAACTCGAAACAGCAGTTTCGAACGAGATTCGCAAGAATCGAACTCAAGTGCGGAAAAGTCGCTAAAAAGCACGGAACTCAACAAAACGACACCGAAACGAACTCGGATGTCAAAAAGTGTAGAATTAATCATTCTCAGAATGACGAAACGGTCATGAGCGAGTCGTCAAAACGGACTTCGGCCGAAAAAAGAAATTTACCGAAAATCGAAAATTGCGGATATTACATTTCTCATTATGGACACGATCATAACTGCCATCGTGTGCACAAGAATATGCACATTTCTCACTAGTTTCCAAAATAACTAGCCAATTTACATGTTGTTACTTATATATTAACAACTATTTGTTGACAATATACTTATTTGTAAAGTTATAGAGTGAATTAACATAATCTATTTCATATCATGTGTAGTATATAGGTTATCAATGTATAAGTTCGTATATATAAGTTCATCATCTGTATGAAATAGCTCATACTCTATTGAATTACACGAAATAACAAATATGAGTTTGCATACGATGTCATGTAGTTGTTAATGTTTGAACAATCAATATCCAACCCATGTAATGTATATTACTTTTGTAGATTTCATTTAATACATTTCAATTAATTATATTATCAATAATTTATTATTCAATTAAAATTATTGCATATTCCAAATAAAATCCTATATTTTTTCTAATAAATTCTTTCTTTCAAAAAAAATATTTTTCAATATCGATTTTTATGAATTGAAATTACTTTTTGATATGAGGATGTAAACTCTTAAGACTCAACACTATGTATATTTTTTCAAATTAACTCACCCTTTTCAAATAAATATTTTTCTACATCAATTTTATATATTTGTAATTTAATTAAAATTATTAACTACTCCAATTGATATAATATATGTAGTTTTTCAAAATAATCATTTATTTCAAATAAATACTTTTCTATATCAATATTTATGAATATATAATCCAATTAAAATTATTTTCACCTCAAAATAATATCCTATATTTTTTGTTGTAGAATTAGACTATTCCTTCCAAAATCTATTTCTTCGTATCAATTTTTATGGATTAAACATAAACATATGATGCCTGTCTTTTTCTTAAATTAGATCATTCATCCAAATAAATTATTTGCATATCAATTTTTATGAATTTATTAGTCAATTAGAATTAGTGAAAATCAATTTTTTAATACCAAACGATAAAATTGACAAGTTATATATCCTCATTCATAAGAATGTAAGTTTTTTATACCATTTTGCTTAAAAGACTAAAATGTCCTCCAAAAATTGGTGATATTGAATTTCTTTTATTTTTGTGTTTTATTTAATTTAAACTCTTTTTCTTTTCTTTTTATTTTTTTCATCATCTTCTCCATGACTAACTATAGAATCCAACAACTAAACTTTAATGTCTAAATGGGTCTTTTAAAATCCTAATATAAATCACACGATTTTGCGAAAAAGAGAAGTTGACGTTCTAATAAGACTTCATTTATTGTGTTCCTGGGTTCATAAAGAAGGTATGAAACTGTATTTTATCGCCAGAGTTTCTTTTTGAGGAGTTTTTTCGCACACGATGGCGCACACGGTGGTCATTTCGCACACGATGGCAGCCATGATCGTGCACATGATGGGACTAGCTCGTGTGCACATGAACTTTTTAGTTTTTTTGGCCAATTTGATTGAATGTGTTATCAATATGGATGTTTTGGGATTCTAAAATTTCTTGGTCAAACATTAACAACTGTAATACTTGTAATTTCGATTTCTGGTAATTTATTTTTTTTGGCGGAAGTCCGTTTTGACGACTCGCTCATGACTGTTTCGTCATTCCGAGAATGATTAATTCTGCACTTTTTGACATCCGAGTTCGTTTCGGTGTCGCTTTGTTGAGTTATGTGCTTCTTAGCGACTTTTCCGCACTTGAGTTCGATTCTTGCGAATCTCATCCGAAACTATTGTTTCAAGTTTCTCATAAGTTCATTTAATGTTATTATTCATGTTGCGAGCTTTGGTTTGGTGTTTCGATCGTGTATTGTGTATTTCGGACGTTTTGGGCCGTTTTTGTAATTTCCCAAAGTTTGGGGTAATTACTTCCGTTGTCGAATTCCGACACTTCGGGTGGTCGGAATCGTGTGTTCTCTTAGCGCTTGGATTCGTCTTTGCGAGTACTTCGTAAGCGTATCTCCGATTTTTACTCAGGTTCGGGTTTCGGGGTCGTCCGTGCCGTCGGAGTGGCCACGGCCGAGTCACGGCCGGAGCAGGGCCTGGCCTGGCCGAGTTACGGCCGTAAGGTGCCGGTTACGGACGTAATGTGTGCCAGTTACGGACGTAAGGCGTGATCGGGTACGTCTGTACGGGCACTGGGCATCTTCCGGACGAAGACCGGTTACGGCCGTAATGTGTGCCAGTTACGGCCGTAAGTGTCCGACAGGTGCTGGGCAGATTTTTTGACGAATGCCGGTTACGGTCATAAGGGCCGAGTTACGGCCGTAAGGCACTGCCGGTTACGGCCGTAACCCTGCCGGCTATATATAGCCTGGGCTCGGCCAGACTTCTTTTTTACGCATTTTTCTTCTTTTTTCGGCGGCTGGCGACGGGAGGCTCGGGAAATCGAGTTCTTGGCCGATTCTAATCAATTACAAGGTGTTTTGGAAGATTCTTGTTGATTATATCAACATCTAATCCGTGTGTTTCGTCGAATCAAGGTATATTTCTTGATTTTCCTTCAAGTTGACTTTTTGGAGAATTTGTTCTTGATATCGATTCTAGTCCGATTTTGATACATCGGTTGGTGTAGTATGATATTATTAATCGTGTTCTATGGATTGTATATCCATATATTGATTTTGTTTAACTCGATTGACGATTCGAGTGTTCTTGGGAATTATTGAACATTTAGTGTTCGAATAAATGCCCCAATGAGTTCCTTTCGATAGTTTGTTGGGATCTACGTCGTTTTTGCCTTGATTCTCGTCATAATCATCTTTTATTGTTCCTTCCGGAGGATTATAGGTGATTGAGGATTTCCGATGTTGAATCCTGTTTGGTGATTGATGATTTGTGTGGTGTTATTCTCGTAGTACTCGTGGTGCTATTGCGTTCTTGATAGTGTTCGGGAGTTCGGAACCGTTCGACCGTATTTCATCCATCATCTTGTTGCGACCGTGGTTTTGAGGCAAGTACCTTGTCCATTGTTTTGTGAATATGATAATTGATCGTCTTTATATGTTTGTTTGATTGTTTGAAGTGAGTTTTCAAAAGATTTGGTTAGCCTTGTTAAAGGCCCTCTTTCAAACCCGTGTGTGTTTTGTGATTGGTGTGTTTCTCGAACGAGTATGTGAATCTTATGGATATGTTTGGCGTTAATGTTGCGTTTGGTAATGCGTGTGTACGTATATGGTTTCATTTCGGTGCATTGTGGTTTGACGTGGTGTTTTGCTAAGTGTTTGATGCTTCTGGGTGAATTGTTTGGATATCCTTGGTGTGATATGTTATTTGTGCATGATTGTTTCGCTAGCCAGCTCGGGAGGGTCCTTCGAGGCCTCGGGTGGGATTCATGGTGGCGTCCTGGTCCTAGGCTGTAACACCCCGAGATATTCGGAATAATTACAGCGCCGTAAACCCTTTAAGTAAGGGTTTACAAGGCTAATTTAAAAGAAATGTAAATATAATCCAATCGTACAACTGAAGTTCAACATACAGATTTGGTTCAACTGATCCAATGAGTTAACTTATACAACCATATCGAAATGACATTATTAAAACAGACGTACTCGAGTACTAAATGAACCAAGAAGACAAATCACAATAACAATAAACATCCACCACATCACTGAGCCATTTCATCGTCCTGTCGGTACTGTGGTTGCTTCTCCGCTCCTCGGCTACCTGAACATCAAATCAATGTCCACCCCCGAAGGGGTTAGCAAAACAATGCTAGTACAAGTATCATAATACATAAATCATCAGTGTATCATAAAACATGCAAAACGGACTTCCATCATCGGAATCCAACGATGCGAATCATCACGATTCCATCAACACAATACAGGGTAATCCAGCGATCCAGCGCCCTTGGTATAGATCCCCATGATGATCCCGTCGGACCAACGCATGGTGGAAAACCCGTCCAGCGATCCAAAGACCCTCAAGATAGATCCCCATGATGATCCCGTCGGACCAACGCATGGTGGACATTCGATCCAGCGCCCTCAGCATAGATCCTCATGATCCCCTCGGATCATTTATACCATAAACCAATCAATTATGCATACATATATGCATTTCAATATGTTCATCAATACGAACAATTAACAACGAATACCACGAGAAATTACAGAAATACATCTCATATTCGAAAACATGAACAAAACCATAAGCATGATCAAAGTTTCAATATAAATCGAACTCAACATATGATACTTGCCTCGAAAATGGCAAGAATGGAAATACTCCAACAAATGAGACGCGTCCGTATGTCACCGCCCCTCGATCGTCCCCTATGAAAGGCTCGGACCTAAGAAATAATAAATAATTCCTCTCAATTGCATTTAACGCCTAACAATCCGGTTACGGCCGCAAGCTCTAAAAATCAATTTCGCCGAACTACTTAGCGCCACGCATTTCTACGTAACGCGGCGCTAAGCCCGCCTGCTAACGTACGCAAATAACTGTGTTTAGCGTGCGCTAGCCGTGGTAATCGACAGCCTTCTCGAATGTAGACTACCCTGCCTAATGATATAACGTACGTTACGTATCCAACGTAGCGCACGTTACTCATTCCCGATAGCGCACGTTAATATATGCATCTTAGCGTGCGCTAATCGTGCATGGCAGTCACTTGAGTTAAAGGTGATGAAAACTCATGAAATCCTCAGTGTTAATACATGCCAACTCCGTGCATATCATGCTCATATGGTTTATGAAAGATCTTTATGGATTAAAGGACTACGAGACACAAGGATACGTATCATCATTATTACACCATGATTCATTTTGATCTTCAAGAAAATATCCTAAGTTCAATTCATTCCAAGTCCCAAAACATATGATCCCTTACGCAAAACATAAGAACTAGGTAATCTCCATACACTGGACATGATCGGTTATGAAGATACAAAATATGCTTAGGAGTCCACATACTAAAAAGGTTCAATGGATCATACGATGAATAAGTGCCGAAGCGTCAAAATATCCTTCTAACACATGATGATCGACTATTAACGAATTTAACATGATTAAACGTCCTTCAGAATACTACTAATATTGGTGAAGAATCACCTACCTCAAAGTAGTGAAGAACAAGGAGGAAATTCGAAGCAATCCAACGCCGAAGGTTTGAACACCAATACTCCAATGATCTACAATCTTCAACACGAGCTAGGATGCCGGCAAGAAGTGTTTAGGATGAAGAGAATGTCTTTCTAAGTTCAAGAATTCGAATGGGGGAGTGAAAAATCTAAAAATATGAAAAAGGATGCTGTCCTATATATAGAAAATGGTTATTAGCGCGCGCTAGTCCATATTCATAGCGTGCGCTAACGACTATTTGAAACGTTACTGATTTCACTGTACTCATCCTTTAGCGTGCGCTACCCTCATGCGAGTAGCGTGCGCTAACGCGTTGACTTGGCTTTTTCCCGAAAGCCGTCCAGGTTCATCCCGACACAATCCGACCAAGATTCCCGGCCTGATCTCACCTACCACACGTCTCAATCATATTGACCACGTATAGCGTGCGCTATGGTTCCTTCGTAGCGTGCGCTATGAATCCAAGTTAGCGTACGCTACACTTAGATGATATCGTGCGCTACAAGCGCAGAAAGATAATTTATAAATCACATTCATGAAATCATACGCTCAACTACACCGGATAATGAAATACGGAGAATAATACTCAGATCAAAGTGCAACAATTACAATATCACAAGTTCCAAATACATATCAGAAATCTCGGGTATTACATCCTTCCTCCCTAAAAAGAAGTTTCGTCCCGAAACTTAAGATGAAAACAACTCCGGATACCTAGTCTTCATACTGTCCTCCGTTTCCCAAGTGGCTTCTTCAACTCCGTGTCGTGACCATTGTACTTTAACCAAGTGTATTGGTTTATTCCTCAATTGTTTGATCCGACTCTCAAGTATCTTGATTGATTTCTCTTCGAAGGTGCCGTCATTAGCTATCTCGATCTCGTCGAAATCAATGACGTGACTGGGGTCCGGTACATACTTCCGCAATTGGGATACGTGAAACACATTGTGAACGTGACTCAGCGATGGCGGTAAGGCCAACCTGTATGCTAAATCCCCAACTCTCTCTAGGACCTCAAATGGCCCGATATATCTTGGACTTAGCTTACCTCTCCTCCCAAAATGGAAAATCCCTCGTGTAGGAGACACCTTCAATAGTACATGGTCCCCAACGTCGAACTCTAGAGGGCGACGACGTACATCTGCATAAGACTTCTGTCGACTCTGGGCAGTCAACAGTCTCTCTCGAATCAAAGCTATCTTCTCTTGAGTCTGAACTATCAATTCCGGTTCCGTCCCAATCAAATCCGAAGAATCATCCCATCACAAGGGTGATCGGCATTTTATCCCGTACAAAGCTTCGAATGGTGCCATCGTAATAGAAGCATGCCAATTATTATTGTAGGAGAATTAAATCAATGGCAAATGAACTTCCCAATCGGTTGACCAATCCAAAGCACAAGCTCTAAGCATGTCTTCTACTATTTGT
The DNA here is from genome assembly GCA_033398695.1 of Orobanche coerulescens. Classification (NCBI taxonomy): domain Eukaryota; kingdom Viridiplantae; phylum Streptophyta; class Magnoliopsida; order Lamiales; family Orobanchaceae; genus Orobanche; species Orobanche coerulescens. The sequence continues at coordinate 143,702,267 of CM065813.1, read as the reverse complement.
ATAGTCCTTTCGGACTGACCGTCCGTTTGGGGATGATAAGCCGTGCTAAAGTTGAGCTCAGTCCCCAAAGCCCTGTGAACTGCCTTCCAGAAGTGCGACACGAAGCGACCATCCCGATCCGAAATAATGGTCTTCGGCGTCCCATGCAATCTGACTATCTCCGCAATAAATACTCGCGCCAATCTCTCGGGTCCCCATGTATCTTTAATTCCTAGGAAATGAGCCGATTTGGTTAGTCAATCAACTATAACCCAAATCATGTTCATTCCCGTTCTAGTCCTTGGCATACTGGTGATGAAATCCATCGAGATATCCTCCCACTTCCACTCGGGGATCGAAAGTGGATTTAACATTCCGGCAGGTCGCTGATGTTCAATCTTAACCTGCTGACAAGTCAAACACTTCGAAACGTACTCTGCTACGTCCTTCTTCATATTCCCCCACCAGAAGTTTTGTTTTAGATCCTTATACATCTTACTGCTGCCCGGGTGGATAGAATAAGGTGCACTATGAGCTTCTTTCAGAATTGCCCATCTCAAATCATCATCATTGGGAACGCAAAGTCGACTCTGAAATCTCAGAACTCCATCATCTTGTATCACGAATCCTGGGGCTTTTCCTTTCTTTACTTCATCACATAACCGAAGGATCAGAGAATCGTTCAACTGCTTAGATTTGATCTCCTCGACTAGTGATGAAGTCAGTTCCATCACATATAGTTGCCCTTGGATTCTTGGTGCCCATACTTCAATCCCTTCGCGGATCAGTTCCCGTTGAATGCTGGTTTGGAACGTAAGTGCTTCCAACACTCGAATAGAAACAAGTTTATGGCTCAATGTATCGGCTACTACGTTTGCTTTCCCCGGATGATAGAGAATCTCCAAGTCGTAATCCTTGATCAATTCCAGCCACCTTCTCTGCCTCATGTTTAATTCTTTCTGGCTGAAAATGTACTTGAGGCTCTTATGATCTATAAAGATCTGACAATGAGTGCCGTGCAAATAATGTCTCCAAATTTTAAATGCAAAGACTACAGCTGCTAGCTCCAGATCATGAGTCGGGTAATTAACCTCGTACGGTTTCAACTGCCGAGAAGCATAAGCAATCACCTTATCCTTTTGCATCAACACACATCCCAGACCCTGATTTGAAGCGTCGCTGTATACCATGAATCCATCAGTTCCCTCTGGTAATGCTAATATAGGTGCTGTCGTCAGTCTCTTCTTAAGTTCATCAAAACCAGTCTGGCATTTCTTATCCCACGTAAACTTTTGAGTTTTCTGTAACAGCTGAGTGAGCGGACGAGAAATTTTGGAAAATCCCTCTACAAAGCGAGTCGTCAAAACGGACTTCGGCCGAAAAAAGAAATTTACCGAAAATCGAAAATTGCGGATATTACATTTCTCATTATGGACACGATCATAACTGCCATCGTGTGCACAAGAATATGCACATTTCTCACTAGTTTCCAAAATAACTAGCCAATTTACATGTTGTTACTTATATATTAACAACTATTTGTTGACAATATACTTATTTGTAAAGTTATAGAGTGAATTAACATAATCTATTTCATATCATGTGTAGTATATAGGTTATCAATGTATAAGTTCGTATATATAAGTTCATCATCTGTATGAAATAGCTCATACTCTATTGAATTACACGAAATAACAAATATGAGTTTGCATACGATGTCATGTAGTTGTTAATGTTTGAACAATCAATATCCAACCCATGTACTGTATATTACTTTTTGCGAGATTTCATTTAATACATTTCAATTAATTATATTATCAATAATTTATTATTCAATTAAAATTATTGCATATTCCAAATAAAATCCTATATTTTTTCTAATAAATTCTTTCTTTCAAAAAAAATATTTTTCAATATCGATTTTTATGAATTGAAATTACTTTTTGATATGAGGATGTAAACTCTTAAGACTCACCACTATGTATATTTTTTCAAATTAACTCACCCTTTTCAAATAAATATTTTTCTACATCAATTTTATATATTTGTAATTTAATTAAAATTATTAACTACTCCAATTGATATAATATATGTAGTTTTTCAAAATAATCATTTATTTCAAATAAATACTTTTCTATATCAATATTTATGAATATATAATCCAATTAAAATTATTTTCACCTCAAAATAATATCCTATATTTTTTGTTGTAGAATTAGACTATTCCTTCCAAAATCTATTTCTTCGTATCAATTTTTATGGATTAAACATAAACATATGATGCCTGTCTTTTTCTTAAATTAGATCATTCATCCAAATAAATTATTTGCATATCAATTTTTATGAATTTATTAGTCAATTAGAATTAGTGAAAATCAATTTTTTAATACCAAACGATAAAATTGACAAGTTATATATCCTCATTCATAAGAATGTAAGTTTTTTGAACCATTTTGCTTAAAAGACTAAAATGTCCTCCAAAAATTGGTGATATTGAATTTCTTTTATTTTTGTGTTTTATTTAATTTAAACTCTTTTTCTTTTCTTTTTATTTTTTTCATCATCTTCTCCATGACTAACTATAGAATCCAACAACTAAACTTTAATGTCTAAATGGGTCTTTTAAAATCCTAATATAAATCACACGATTTTGCGAAAAAGAGAAGTTGACGTTCTAATAAGACTTCATTTATTGTGTTCCTGGGTTCATAAAGAAGGTATGAAACTGTATTTTATCGCCAGAGTTTCTTTTTGAGGAGTTCTTTCGCACACGATGGCGCACACGGTGGCTGAACTGCACACGATGGCAGCCATGATCGTGCACATGATGGGACTAGCTCGTGTGCACATGAACTTTTTAGTTTTTTTGGCCAATTTGATTGAATGTGTTATCAATATGGATGTTTTGGGATTCTAAAATTTCTTGGTCAAACATTAACAACTGTAATACCTGTAATTTCGATTTCTGGTAATTTCTTTTTTTTGGCGGAAGTCCGTTTTGACGACTCGCTCATGACTGTTTTGTCATTCCGAGAATGATTAATTCTGCACTTTTTGACATCCGAGTTCGTTTCGGTGTCGCTTTGTTGAGTTATGTGCTTCTTAGCGACTTTTCCGCACTTGAGTTCGATTCTTGCGAATCTCATCCGAAACTATTGTTTCAAGTTTCTCATAAGTTCATTTAATGTTATTATTCATGTTGCGAGCTTTGGTTTGGTGTTTCGATCGTGTATTGTGTATTTCGGACGTTTTGGGCCGTTTTTGTAATTTCCCAAAGTTTGGGGTAATTACTTAGTTGTCGAATTCGACACTTCGGGTGGTCGGAATCGTGTTCTCTTAGCGCTTGGATTCGTCTTTGCGAGTACTTCGTAAGCGTATCTCCGATTTTTACTCGAGTTCGGGTTTCGGTCGTCTGTTGCCGAGTGGCCACGGCCGAAGTCACTACGAGCAGGCTGCTCGCCGAGTTACGGCCGTAAGGTGCCGGTTACGGACGTAATGTGTGCCAGTTACGGACGTAAGGCGTGATCGGGTACGTCTGTACGGGCACTGGGCATCTTCCGGACGAAGACCGGTTACGGCCGTAATGTGTGCCAGTTACGGCCGTAAGTGTCCGACAGGTGCTGGGCAGATTTTTTGACGAATGCCGGTTACGGTCGTAAGGGCCGAGTTACGGCCGTAAGGCACTGCCGGTTACGGCCGTAACCCTGCCGGCTATATATAGCCTGGGCTCGGCCAGACTTCTTTTTTACGCATTTTTCTTCTTTTTTCGGCGGCTGGCGACGGGAGGCTCGGGAAATCGAGTTCTTGGCCGATTCTAATCAATTCCAAGGTGTTTTGGAAGATTCTTGTTGATTATATCAACATCTAATCCGTGTGTTTCGTCGAATCAAGGTATATTTCTTGATTTTCCTTCAAGTTGACTTTTTGGAGAATTTGTTCTTGATATCGATTCTAGTCCGATTTTGATACATCGGTTGGTGTAGTATGATATTATTAATCGTGTTCTATGGATTGTATATCCATATATTGATTTTGTTTAACTCGATTGACGATTCGAGTGTTCTTGGGAATTATTGAACATTTAGTGTTCGAATAAATGCCCCAATGAGTTCCTTTCGATAGTTTGTTGGGATCTACGTCGTTTTTGCCTTGATTCTCGTCGTAATCATCTTTTATTGTTCCTTCCGGAGGATTATAGGTGATCGAGGATTTCCGATGTTGAATCCTGTTTGGTGATTGATGATTTGTGTGGTGTTATTCTCGTAGTACTCGTGGTGCTATTGCGTTCTTGATAGTGTTCGGGAGTTCGGAACCGTTCGACCGTATTTCATCCATCGTCTTGTTGCGACCGTGGTTTTGAGGCAAGTACCTTGTCCATTGTTTTGTGAATATGATAATTGATCGTCTTTATATGTTTGTTTGATTGTTTGAAGTGAGTTTTCAAAAGATTTGGTTAGCCTTGTTAAAGGCCCTCTTTCAAACCCGTGTGTGTTTTGTGATTGGTGTGTTTCTCGAACGAGTATGTGAATCTTATGGATATGTTTGGCGTTGATGTTGCGTTTGGTAATGCGTGTGTACGTATATGGTTTCATTTCGGTGCATTGTGGTTTGACGTGGTGTTTTGCTAAGTGTTTGATACTTCTGGGTGAATTGTTTGGATATCCTTGGTGTGATATGTTATTTGTGCATGATTGTTTCGCTAGCCAGCTCGGGAGGGTCCTTCGAGGCCTCGGGTGGGATTCATGGTGGCGTCCTGGTCCTAGGCTGTAACACCCCGAGATATTCGGAATAATTACAGCGCCGTAAACCCTTTAAGTAAGGGTTTACAAGGCTAATTTAAAAAGAAATGTAAATATAATCCAATCGTACAACTGAAGTTCAACATACAGATTTGGTTCAACTGATCCAATGAGTTAACTTATACAACCATATCGAAATGACATTATTAAAACAGACGTACTCGAGTACTAAATGAACCAAGAAGACAAATCACAATAACAATAAACATCCACCACATCACTGAGCCATTTCATCGTCCTGTCGGTACTGTGGTTGCTTCTCCGCTCCTCGGCTACCTGAACATCAAATCAATGTCCACCCCCGAAGGGGTTAGCAAAACAATGCTAGTACAAGTATCATAATACATAAATCATCAGTATATCATAAAACATGCAAAACGGACTTCCATCATCGGAATCCAACGATGCGAATCCTCACGATTCCATCAACACAATACAGGGTAATCCAGCGATCCAGCGCCCTTGGTATAGATCCCCATGATGATCCCGTCGGACCAACGCGTGGTGGAAAACCCGTCCAGCGATCCAGCACCCTCAGCATAGATCCCCATGATGATCCCGTCGGACCAACGCATGGTGGACATTCGATCCAGCGCCCTCAGCATAGATCCTCATGATCCCCTCGGATCATTTATACCATAAACCAATCAATTATGCATACATATATGCATTTCAATATGTTCATCAATACGAACAATTAACAACGAATACCACGAGAAATTACAGAAATACATCTCATATTCGAAAACATGAACAAAACCATAAGCATGATCAAAGTTTCAATATAAATCGAACTCAACATATGATACTTGCCTCGAAAATGGCAAGAATGGAAATACTCCAACAAATGACACGCGTCCGTATGTCACCGCCCCTCGATCGTCCCCTATGAAAGGCTCGGACCTAAGAAATAATAAATAATTCCTCTCAATTCGTACGAACGTCTAACAATCCGGTTTACGGCCGCAAGCTCTAAAAATGAATTCTGCCTGAACTACTTAGCGCGCGCTACGTACTCTACGTAACGTGCGCTAAGCCTGCCCGTTAACGTACGCAAATAACCAGGTTTAGCGTGCGCTAGCTGTGTACTGACAGTCTTCTCTGAACAGCCGACTACCCTGCCTGATGATATAACGTACGTTACGTATCCAACGTAGCGCACGTTACTCATTCCCGATAGCGCACGTTAATATATGCATCTTAGCGTGCGCTAATCGTGCATGGCAGTCACTTGAGTTAAAGGTGATGAAAACTCATGAAATCCTCAGTGTTAATACATGCCAACTCCGTGCATATCATGCTCATACGGTTTATGAAAGATCTTTATGGATTAAAGGACGACGAGACACAAGGATACGTATCATCATTATTACACCATGATTCATTTTGATCTTCAAGAAAATATCCTAAGTTCAATTCATTCCAAGTCCCAAAACATATGATCCCTTACGCAAAACATAAGAACTAGGTAATCTCCATACACTGGACATGATCGGTTCTGAAGATACAAAATATGCTTAGGAGTCCACATACTAAAAAGGTTCAATGGATCATACGATGAATAAGTGCCGAAGCGTCAAAATATCCTTCTAACACATGATGATCGACTATTAACGAATTTAACATGATTAAACGTCCTTCAGAATACTACTAATATTGGTGAAGAATCACCTACCTCAAAGTAGTGAAGAACAAGGAGGAAATTCGAAGCAATCCAACGCCGAAGGTTTGAACACCAATCCTCCAATGATCTACAATCTTCAACACGAGCTAGGATGCCGGCAAGAAGTGTTTAGGATGAAGAGAATGTCTTTCTAAGTTCAAGAATTCGAATGGGGGAGTGAAAATCTGAAAATATGAAAAAGGATCTTTCTATATATAGAAAATGGTTATTAGCGCGCGCTAGTCCATATTCATAGCGTGCGCTAACGGCTATTTGAAACGTTACTGATTTCACTGTACTCAGCCTTTAGCGTGCGCTACCCTCATGCGAGTAGCGTGCGCTAACGCGTTGACTTGGCTTTTTCCCGAAAGCCGTCCAGGTTCATCCCGACACAATCCGACCAAGATCCCCGGCCTGATCTCACCTACCACACGTCTCAATCATATTGACCACGTATAGCGTGCGCTATGGTTCCTTCGTAGCGTGCGCTATGAATCCAAGTTAGCGTACGCTACACTTAGATGATATCGTGCGCTACAAGCGCAGAAAGATAATTTATAAATCACATTCATGAAATCATACGCTCAACTACACCGGATAATGAAATACGGAGAATAATACTCAGATCAAAGTGCAACAATTACAATATCACAAGTTCCAAATACATATCAGAAATCTCGGGTATTACATCCTTCCTCCCTAAAAAGAAGTTTCGTCCCGAAACTTAAGATGAAAACAACTCCGGATACCTAGTCTTCATACTGTCCTCCGTTTCCCAAGTGGCTTCTTCAACTCCGTGTCGTGACCATTGTACTTTAACCAAGTGTATTGGTTTATTCCTCAATTGTTTGATCCGACTCTCAAGTATCTTGATTGGTTTCTCTTCGAAGGTGCCGTCATTAGCTATCTCGATCTCGTCGAAATCAATGACGTGACTGGGGTCCGGTACATACTTCCGCAATTGGGATACGTGAAACACATTGTGAACGTGACTCAGCGATGGCGGTAAGGCTAACCTGTATGCTAAATCCCCAACTCTCTCTAGGACCTCAAATGGCCCGATATATCTTGGACTTAGCTTACCTCTCCTCCCAAAATGGAAAATCCCTCGTGTAGGAGACACCTTCAATAGTACATGGTCCCCAACGTCGAACTCTAGAGGGCGACGACGTACATCTGCATAAGACTTCTGTCGACTCTGGGCAGTCAACAGTCTCTCTCGAATCAAAGCTATCTTCTCTTGAGTCTGAACTATCAATTCTGGTTCCGTCCCAATCAAATCCGAAGAATCATCCCAGCACAAGGGTGGTCGGCATTTTCTCCCGTACAAAGCTTCGAATGGTGCCATCTTAATAGAAGCATGCCAACTATTATTGTAGGAGAATTAAATCAATGGCAAATGAACTTCCCAATCGGTTGACCAATCCAAAGCACAAGCTCTAAGCATGTCTTCTACTGTTTGTATAGTCCTTTCGGACTGACCGTCCGTTTGGGGATGATAAGCCGTGCTAAAGTTGAGCTCAGTCCCCAAAGCCCTCTGAACTGCCTTCCAGAAGTGCGACACGAAGCGACCATCCCGATCCGAAATAATGGTCTTCGGCGTCCCATGCAATCTGACTATCTCCGCAATAAATACTCGCGCCAATCTCTCGGGTCCCCATGTATCTTTAATTCCTAGGAAATGAGCCGATTTGGTTAGTCAATCAACTATAACCCAAATCATGTTCATTCCCGTTCTAGTCCTTGGCATACTGGTGATGAAATCCATCGAGATATCCTCCCACTTCCACTCGGGGATCGAAAGTGGATTTAACATTCCGACAGGTCGCTGATGTTCAATCTTAACCTGCTGACAAGTCAAACACTTCGAAACGTACTCTGCTACGTCCTTCTTCATATTCCCTCACCAGAAGTTTTGTTTTAGATCCTTATACATCTTACTGCTGCTCGGGTGGATAGAATAAGGTGCACTATGAGCTTCTTTCAGAATTGCCCATCTCAAATCATCATCATTGGGAACGCAAAGTCGACTCTGAAATCTCAGAACTCCATCATCTTGTATCACGAATCCTGGGGCTTTTCCTTTCTTTACTTCATCACATAACCGAAGGATCAGAGAATCGTTCAACTGCTTAGATTTGATCTCCTCGACTAGTGATGAAGTCAGTTCCATCACATATAGTTGCCCTTGGATTCTTGGTGCCCATACTTCAATCCCTTCGCGGATCAGTTCCCGTTGAATGCTGGTTTGGAACGTAAGTGCTTCCAACACTCGAAGAGAAACAGGTTTATGGCTCAATGTATCGGCTACTACGTTTGCTTTCCCCGGATGATAGAGAATCTCCAAGTCGTAATCCTTGATCAATTCCAGCCACCTTCTCTGCCTCATGTTTAATTCTTTCTGGCTGAAAATGTACTTGAGGCTCTTATGATCTATAAAGATCTGACAATGAGTGCCGTGCAAATAATGTCTCCAAATTTTAAATGCAAAGACTACAGCTGCTAGCTCCAGATCATGAGTCGGGTAATTAACCTCGTACGGTTTCAACTGCCGAGAAGCATAAGCAATCACCTTATCCTTTTGCATCAACACACATCCCAGACCCTAATTTGAAGCGTCGCTGTATACCATGAATCCATCAGTTCCCTCTGGTAATGCTAATATAGGTGCTGTCGTCAGTCTCTTCTTAAGTTCATCAAAACCAGTCTGGCATTTCTTATCCCACGTAAACTTTTGAGTTTTCTGTAACAGCTGAGTGAGCGGACGAGAAATTTTGGAAAATCCCTCTACAAAGCGGCGATAATATCCAGCAAGTCCTAGGAAACTCCGGACTTCTTTCACGTTATTAGGAACTTCCCATTCCAAGATTGCCTCGACTTTCTTCGGGTCCACCTGACTCCGTCAGCTGATATCACATGCCCAAGGAAAGTTACTTCCCTAAGCCAGAACTCGCATTTTGAAAGCTTTGCATACAGCTGTTCCTTCCTCAAGGTGTTCAAAACCACACGCAAATGTTCGGCATGCTCCTCTGCGTCCTTCGAATATATCAAGATGTCATCAATGAAGACGACCACAAATTTATCCAATTATTCTAAGAATACCCGATTCATCAATTGCATGAATACCGCAGGAGCATTTGTAAGTCCAAAGGGCATCACTACAAATTCATAATGTCCGTACCGGGACCTGAAAGCAGACTTAGGTATATCTGATTCCTTAATTCTCAACTGATGGTATCCTGATCGCAAGTCAATCTTCGAGAATACCCTCGCCCCTTGCAGTTGATCAAACAAGTCGTCGATCCGAGGTATAGGATACTTATTCTTGATCGTCATCTTGTTGAACTCCCGGTAATCAATACACAGTCGTAGGGATCCGTCTTTCTTCCGGACAAAGAGAACGGGCGCTCCCCAAGGAGAAACGCTAGGTTGAATATAACCCTTCTGTAATAATTCCTCTAATTGCTTCTTGAGTTCATACATCTCGGTTGGCGCCATGCGGTATGGTGCTCTGGAAATAGGAGCTGCTCCAGGCTCTAATTCGATAGTGAACTCCACTTCTCTCGGCGGAGGTAACCCAGGTAGTTCGTCAGGAAATACATCTGAGAACTCATTCACAACTGAAATAGACGAGAGCTCTACTCCTTCCTCTTTCCTCATGGCATAGCACCAAAGTCCATGACATCCCTGCTTCAGTAATTTCACGGCTTTCATTGCCTTGATCAATTTTCCCGAGCTTCCCGGTCTCCATCCTCGGAATACGTGTTCAGATCCGTCATCAGCAATGATAGAAATGACTCTCTTTCGGTAATTCAGAATAGCTCCATAACGGTTGAGCCAATGGTCTCCGAGAATTAAATCGTCACCGTAGATGTCAACTACAATAAGATTCGATAGCCAATCTCTCCCTCCTATAGACACGGGAAAATCTCTAGCTTCTAGGGTTCCCACAATTTTCTCTCCGCTCGGAAATCCAACAACATAAGGTTCACAATTATACAAGCACGAGATTTTCAAACGATTAACACAGTTCAAAGATATAAAAGAATGCGTAGCTCCCGAATCGAACAAGACACTAACTAGTTGCAAAAGGATCTGAATCGTACCTGATGCAACAGCTGTGTTCTGATCATCCTTCTTCATCTCATAAATACGTGGAGGAACGGACCCAGCGCTGGATGCCTCTCTTTTCCCAACATTCTGCTCCGGGAAACCGCTTTGCTGCGTCTGGTTTACACTAGTGTCCTTCGGAACCGGTACAGGAGTGCGAGTACCAAAAGATCGGGTCGCATTCCCATAAAATGTTGCGCGATGTCCTTCCTGTCCACACTCGAAATAGGTCACAGCAGGTGCGAAACAGTCACGTCGAATATGCCCCGCTTTACCACAGTTATAACATTTCTTCCCTGTGTCTGAAATGGTTGGTGCTGCCCAGAACTTCTTTCCTCCTCGAGAGGGATGCGGAGGCCTCCTGGATGAATGAAAAGAGGACTGGCCCCTGCGAGGCCCACTACTCTTATTCTCCGTGAAGTTGCCAGCCACTTTCTGCTTCTTTGCTTCCGTTGATTTCTCTACCGCCGCCTCTTTCATATCATAGGCCAGCGCCTTGTCCCGAGCATCAAGCGCAAAGTGGTACATTCAAATCCGGACATATATTGCTGAATTTCCGGCTTCATTCGCATGTCGAAATGAAAATCCTCTCCGCCTCGGTTCGACCAAGTGACGCACATAAGTCACCGGTGATTAAAAGTCTTAATCACGTCCATCACGGATGCTTCAATTTTGTGGTGAGAAAAACTCCGGACTCGGCCTCTCTAATCAGGCGAGGACAATATCGCGCTTCTATCGTTAATTTGAATTCCGTCCATCAACATTATGCTCCTCCGGTCGAATGGCCTCCCACCGCCGAAAGCCTCTCTGTCGAGAAGATACCGGCGACTGAACCTTTCTATCGTTGGGACAGCTTAATCCCGCAAAAATCTTCTCTAATTCCTCCAGCCAGTGATCCCAAGAAAGCATCTCAGCCGAACCGTCAAATTTTGGAGGATGCAATTTGATCACCTCGGTAAGCCATTTATCTCCCCGATTATCCACGTTATGCTGCTGTCCCATTGCCGTCTGCATGCGATCCACAACTTGAGCAAACTGGTTTATCTGAGCAACCACCTGCTGAAGTACTCCTGGCACGTTAGGATCTGTATTATTATTTGCTGATCCCTGTTGTCCCCCGGAATGGGAATCCGTTCGGCTAGCGGTTATTTCTGGGGTAGACACCGAATCTTCTTGTCTCGTATTTCCACATCCGCGTCCACATCCGCGTCCGTGTCCACGACCTCCTCTCAACATACTGTAAACACAAATACTCAATATCCAGGGCAAACTTTTCTAAAAGTACGTCCATCAATGTTCGCAAAACATGAATTAAATAAAACGGTAGTATTTGAGATTAGGAAACTTACAACCACGGTCCACACGACGATGCCGGCTCAGCAGTGATGTTACAAATGACTCAATAATCAAATAACGTAAACAGACCCAACTAACCCGACTGCCAAGATATCCATGAATCTTAGCTCCGATACCATATTCTGTAACAGCCCGAGAAATTCGGAATAATTACAGCGCCGTAAACCCTTTAAGTAAGGATTTACAAGGCTAATTTAAAAGAAATGTAAATATAATCCAATCGTACAACTGAAGTTCAACATACAGATTTGGTTCAACTGATCCAATGAGTTAACTTATACAACCATATCGAAATGACATTATTAAAACAGACGTACTCGAGTACTAAATGAACCAAGAAGACAAATCACAATAACAATAAACATCCACCACATCACTGAGCCATTTCATCGTCCTGTCGGTACTGTGGTTGCTTCCCCGCTCCTTGGCTACCTGAACATCAAATCAATGTCCACCCCGAAGGGGTTAGCAAAACAATGCTAGTACAAGTATCATAATACATAAATCATCAGTGTATCATAAAACATGCAAAACGGACTTCCATCATCGGAATCCAACGATGCGAATCCTCACGATTCCATCAACACAATACAGGGTAATCCAGCGATCCAGCGCCCTTGGTATAGATCCCCATGATGATCCCGTCGGACCAACGCATGGTGGAAAACCTGTCCAGCGATCCAGGGCCCTCAGCATAGATCCCCATGATGATCCCGTCGGACCAACGCATGGTGGACATTCGATCCAGCGCCCTCAGCATAGATCCTCATGATCCCCTCGGATCATTTATACCATAAACCAATCAATTATGCATACATATATGCATTTCAATATGTTCATCAATACGAACAATTAACAACGAATACCACGAGAAATTACAGAAATACATCTCATATTCGACAACATGAACAAAACCATAAGCATGATCAAAGTTTCAATATAAATCGAACTCAACATATGATACTTGCCTCGAAAATGGCAAGAATGGAAATACTCCAACAAATGACACGCGTCCGTATGTCACCGCCCCTCGATCGTCCCCTATGAAAGGCTCGGACCTAAGAAATAATAAATAATTCCTCTCAATTCATACGAACGTCTAACAATTCGGTTTACGGCCGCAAGCTCTAAAAACGAATTCTGCCTGAACTACTTAGCGCGCGCTATGTACTCTACGTAACGTGTGCTAAGCCTGCCCGTTAACGTACGCAAATAACTAGGTTTAGCGTGCGCTAGCTGTGTACTGACAGTCTTCTCTGAACAGCCGACTACCCTGCCTGATGATATAACGTACGTTACGTATCCAACGTAGTGCACGTTACTCATTCCCGATAGCGCACGTTAATATATGCATCTTAGCGTGCGCTAATCGTGCATGGCAGTCACTTGAGTTAAAGGTGATGAAAACTCATGAAATCCTCAGTATTAATACATGCCAACTCCGTGCATATCATGCTCATACGGTTTATGAAAGATCTTTATGGATTAAAGGACTACGAGGCACAAGGATACGTATCATCATTATTACACCATGATTCATTTTGATCTTCAAGAAAATATCCTAAGTTCAATTCATTCCAAGTCCCAAAACATATGATCCCTTACGCAAAACATAAGAACTAGGTAATCTCCATACACTGGACATGATCGGTTCTGAAGATACAAAATATGCTTAGGAGTCCACATACTAAAAAGGTTCAATGGATCATACGATGAATAAGTGCCGAAGCGTCAAAATATCCTTCTAACACATGATGATCGACTATTAACGAATTTAACATGATTAAACGTCCTTCAGAATACTACTAATATTGGTGAAGAATCACCTACCTCAAAGTAGTGAAGAACAAGGAGGAAATTCAAAGCAATCCAACGCCGAAGGTTTGAACACCAATCCTTCAATGATCTACAATCTTCAACACGAGCTAGGATGCCGGCAAGAAGTGTTTAGGATGAAGAGAATGTCTTTCTAAGTTCAAGAATTCGAATGGGGGAGTGAAAAATCTGAAAATATGAAAAAGGATGCTGTCCTATATATAGAAAATGGTTATTAGCGCGCGCTAGTCCATATTCATAGCGTGCACTAACGGCTATTTGAAACATTACTGATTTCACTGTACTCAGCGTTTTGCGTGCGCTACCCTCATGCGAGTAGCGTGCGCTAACGCGTTGACTTGGCTTTTTCCCAAAAGCCATCCAGGTTCATCCCGACACAATCCGACCAAGATCCCCGGCCTGATCTCACCTACCACACGTCTCAATCATATTGACCACGTATAGCGTGCGCTATGGTTCCTTCGTAGCGTGCGCTATGAATCCAAGTTAGCGTACGCTACACTTAGATGATAGCGTGCGCTACAAGCGCAGAAACATAATTTATAAATCACATTCATGAAATCATACGCTCAACTACACCGGATAATGAAATACGGAGAATAATACTCAGATCAAAGTGCAACAATTACAATATCACAAGTTCCAAATACATATCAGAAATCTCGGGTATTACATAGGCGATGCCTGTGCTTGATTGTTTCGCTAGCCAGCTCAGGAGGGTCCTTCGAGGCCTCGGGTGGGATTCATGGTGGCGTCCTGGTCCTAGGCGATGCTTGTGCGTGTATGCTTTGTGAATGTGTTCGCTCACCACGGGAGGGCTCGACGGGGCCACGGAGGGAGTCCGATGGTTTTGCCCTGGATTCACGAGTGAAACTTCACCACTGCGTGTGTATGTTTAGTGAATGTATTTTACTCACCTCGGGAGGGTCCGACGGGGCCTCGGGGGAATCTATGACTTCAATCTGGGTTCACGAGTAAAAACTTCACGAGTGCGTGTGTATGTTTTGTGAATGTGTTTGCTCACCTCGGGAGGGTTCGACGGGGCCACGGAGGGAGTCCAATGGTTTTGCCCTGGATTCACGAGTGAAATTTCACGGGTGCGTGTGTATTTTATGTCCGTCGAGGACGCGTGACGTGGGGTTTTACCTTGTGTGTTGTTGTTGGTTTCATTTGTGAAAACAAAACCTTTGGGCCGTGACCCCTGTTGATTTTTGAAAGAGAAGGATTCGATAAATCCTATATTGTTTTCTATTAAAACTCTCGATGGCATTTTAAACTGTTTTATAAACTGTTTTCCCTTGATTTATGACCTTTCGGTTTTAGAAATGTTTTACCCAAACTCTTGCCTCGGGAAGTACTTTACGTTACATTTGGATCTTGGAGGATTCCTGGTTATTTTTATTCTTGGAACTTGTATTGTATGGCTCGTATTTGCACTTTGTTCTTGCACTAGCAAAACAGTGGAGTTTTGCCAACCCCCGAGTATTCGGGGGGTGGATGTCTGTTTTTGCATTCAGGTTTTGGAGCATAGCACAGGGTCGGCATGAAGGATGATGAAAGATGAACGATACTAATCACACGAGGATCCGTATGATGTCATTGGTTTAGTTGTATTTATTTCCGCTGCAGTATTCTTTCCCGTTGTACGGGAGTTGTTGTATTTTGACCCCTGCGTGGGTATGAATTGTAATTGAGTTGTATGTTTTTATTGAAAGACCAAATCGGTCTACTGAGTCATTTTAGCCTTGACGGCATTGTTGAGTTGTTCGACGTTGTTTACCAGCCTGGTAGATCCTTGAGGAAAGGGTCTACGGCGTGTAATATCCCTGAGTGGATTGGGAGTGTTACATAAATGGTATCGGAGATTAGGTTGTGCAAACCTAGGCTGTCGGGTCAAGTAGGGTCTGTTGAGTTTTGTCTCGTCGGATTTTTTCTGACTGAGTCATATCGCGACGCGTCGTCTGAGTTGGTTGGTCGTGATTAGTATCGTGGGGCGATCATCATCTTCGTACGACCTGTGGATGTAAGTCTCCCTTATTTGTATTGTGCCTCGTGTGACACGAGCTATTTGTTTGATTTTGTATTAAGTGATGGAATCTTTATGTAGATTCTCGGTTTCGTGATGCAGTTATGTGACTCATGTTTCGTTTATATGAGGAGTATTGTCATTATTTACGTCCTTTTGACTGTGATATTTAACTGTCGTTTCCGGTAAAGGACAGGTGTTGTCTTGATTTTGAGCGAGTTGTTGCGTGTATTATGATTGTATGTAAGTGAATATTATTACGTGTGAGTTTTTAGGCATTCTAGCCTAATAGATTTTTCGAAAACCTTGAGTATCTTAGAAAATAAAATTCGAGACGTACTTTTAAATGGATTGTATTTTCAAGGCGCCTACTAGTGCAACTATCTATTTCAAAATTCTTCTACCTCGAGGACCAAAATGTTTTGAGATATTTTCATTGTTTTAGAAACACTTTTACTTAGACCCGAGGGTCGAATATTTTGAAATTTTTCACTAAAAGAAAAGTGTCCTCATTTTTGTTCAAACACAAGATGATTTTCAAAGTCTCGACAATGATGTTTGTTCAACTTTTTGTAAAATTATGCTCAAGATCAACTGGTGTTTCCAAACTGTTTTCAAAAGGTGGTATTCGTTTTTAAAACCCATCATTTCCTGTCTGTGGTCGGAGAAGGTGTGTATGATGTTGGTATTGTTGTTAGGGTGTTAGCCCTTCGAATTGTGATTGAATTGGTGGTGTCAACGTTGAGTCGTTCGCCACGCATATGTTTTGTTAGCCCTCTGTGGGAGGTGTGATGACGATCTTTAATGTTGTCATTTCGTGGTGGCTTGCATGTTATCTCACCTGTGTGAGCTGTTAAAGCTTGGGTTTGTACGTTTGTGTACACGTGTGATTGTTTCATGATGTTTGTAATTATGTGCTGGTTATTGTTCGGGACGTTAAGGTCGCCGAACGATACCGTCGTTGCTGTAGTGTTTGTGTGTGTATTACTTTACGATGGTAATCGTTGTATATGATATGTGTTATGATTATTTGTTGTGCTGAGTTGGCATCTCCGCTATGTTGTTTTGCGACGTTATGCCCCATTATATCTAGCATTTGTATTTTCGGTATGCCGAGCCGAGGCGTTTCAACCGCGATGTGCTGGGGCATGCACGTGTAAACTGTCCTTCTCATCGGTAATGCATTTCAAGTGTAGACCCGAGAGACACAAGATCCAATTTTTGCGAGTTGGATTCCGAGTCTTTCGGGGCATGAACTTCAGTACATATATCAGGATCGTCTCTAAGGTGTCCATGGGAAATGTTTCTGTCGACTGCTTTTGTGTTGTTGCCTTGATTTCGTTGTTGTGACTTTCGGGGACGACACTTCTTTTAGAAGAGGTCGAATATAATGCCCGTATCATTTTTGACTTCTGCATTTTCTCTCTATCAAGTCTATCGATTCGCTCGTGTTCGTTGATACTGTCTGAACTTGTTCTGTATTTCGGTTTCATCGTTCGAACGAGCTGTGATCTTGTTTTGGGTCGATCTGGTTATCGCTGTGACTTTTTTGAGTTCGATTCTTGTGAACCTTGTTCGGAAGTAACACCTCTTGGTTCTACTAGTTCTTTTATTCGAAGTGGATCGGATTTTGAACTTCTCTATTTTCAACTCTGTCGACTCGTTTATGTTCGTTGACATTTTCTGAGCTTGTCCTGCCCCTTGCTTTTGTTGATCGAACGAGTGTGGTATTGTTTCGGAATAACTCGTTTGTTGTTGTGATTTTTCGATTGTTATTCCCTTTCTTGTGGATCTTATATGAATGCACATCTTGTTGTTTTCACCGGATCATATATTGTGTCGAGTCGAGATGTGAACCTTGGAGTTTTTGTTTGAATTTTATTGTTCTTCGTGATTCGAACATGATTGTTCGATTTTTGTTGTCTCGATCATTGAGTTCGATGGTTTGATTGTTCGGTTTTTGTTGATCTCGTTTCATGATTGTTGAACATTCAGACTCCTTCGTAATTCCCTTAAGTTCGGGTAATTAGTCTCGTTTTCGATCTTCCAACCCTTGGGTGGTGGAATTCCGTAATTGTTCAGCGATTGGCTCGCGTTTTGATTGATGTACCGTTGTGTAATATCCGTAATTTCTATTACTATTGTTTAATGTTATCCGAGTTATGTTGTACAGCGTGGAATCTGTACAGTATGGGTAAAATAATTGAAGGACCGAGACATCTTTATTTGTATAATTGTCGTACTTGGTCGACAATTGGATGTAAGAAGTATATGTATTCAGTATGCCGTATGTTCGTATTCTGTATGTTGAGACGTTGGATAAGAATAGCTGAAAATGGCTAAGTGTAACATTATTAGTGCACGCTAATAATCATGAGTAGCGCACGCTATCGTGCAGGTTTAGCGCACGCTACGGATATAAGATAACGCACGCTAATGCAGTCAGATCGGAAGGAATCTGCGTGTGGACGAGGCCACTTTCGACGCACGTTCTGATAAGTCAATGGATGTTGTAATGTAGTGATAGCGCACGCTAATGCATGTTTATTAGCGCATGCTAACTGTATATCGGACAAAAAGGAATCTTATCCTCGTCAGCACTTTCGGCGTGTGGACCTGTCTTCGGAAGCGTACAGACAAACGAGTCAACTATGAGTAGCGCACGCTAAGGTAGGACACTTGCGTACGCTAAATAGAGGCATTTACGTACGCTATTGCATGGGCATTGCGTACGTAAATCACTTCATGCAGTAAGACAGTTGCCTCTAGAGTTCGATAGCGCACGCTAACAAAGACAGTTAGCGCACGCTAAGTGTGTAACGTATGTTAACTGAAGATGTTAGCGTACGTTGGTAATGTACAGTATATATAAGTGCAGTTGGCCATTATTCGTCATTTCCGTCCATTTCTTCATGTGAACCGATAGAGAGAGGTCTTAGAGAGAAGTTGAGGTTCCAAACACTTGAGTTGATCATTCCTAACAACAATTGAAGCTTGGAAGTGATTAAAAACGGATTCAACCTTGGGATTCAATCCATTCCTTCAAAGAGGTAATTACTCTCCACTTTGGGATTTCATTTTGGATTGTATATGATGTTCTTTAGTTGATGATCGTCATGTTTATGAGTTGATGAGTATGGTTATGAGATGGATTACTGAGTTATGTTGATAATATGGTTGATATGCGGATATTGATATGATTCGTGTGGTTTTGAACGTTGTTGTTTTTCTTCAAGAGATATGTTGGTTAATATCTCCCTTTATTTCGGGTTTTTAATGTTGTTGTTATTGTTTACTTCGTATGATGATGAACATGCAAGTGATTATGATTCTTGGTATATATGATATGATTAAGAAGACTATATGTTGAAATGTTAGTGGAAATAAGATTTGGACACTTGCTTGGAAAGTAATGTGTATAAGGTTTGACTTTGAAAAATCACCACTGATTCTTGAAAACTCCAAAAATTCTGAAACATAACAGTATAATAGAGCATCGAGTTAGCTTTCTAATGGTTCAAACGGTGAGTTAATCGGAGTCCGGATGAGTGAGTTATGCTCAAAATGGCAAAAACTATACTGTCTGTATTCTGGGAATAGGTAGCGCACGCTATTGATGAAGTTAGCGTACGCTAACATGCCTGGGCGTATAAAAACGTAAAGCAGTCGGGAATTTCATTTCCCAACCCATCCTACACGATCCCCTTTCGTCCCAAATCACCCAAACTTGGTTTTTAACCCCTAAACCTCAACTTTTGAGTTGGTTTATCAAGTGATAACATCTAGGAAAGCTTGGAACAAGGATTATAACATCATTATTGATTCTTTCGCCGGATTGAAGGTAATTGGCTTGAACTCTAATATTTTGGGATGTTTGAGATTCTTGATATATTTTGGTGGTTTAGTTCGTATCGATGGCTAGAATCGTGTAATGTTGAAGGATATATATGTTTGTGATTGTGTTCTTCGTGTTCTTGATGTGGTTGGTGTTTGTTGATTGATGATTCGAATATAACTTTGAATTCCGCCTTCAAGGTGTTTGATTGAAGTTTTGAAAGAGAAACTGATTGGAATATTTCGGTTAAGTTTGTATACTCGCCTTATCGAATCGATATGTGGGCTTTGTGGAATCGTGTGAATGAATTCGTAATTGTTTGAGTTAGATTGTTCGGACTTGTGTTTAATCGAGATATTTTGGAATCGTTGGGTTTGTGGATTAGTTATTTCGATTGTTGATTGTTATCGACTGTATGTTAAATCGATTATTGTAACAGGTTGAGATTATTGATCGATGTTTAGAACTATGCTTTGCGGTCGTATTCAAGAATGTTCGTAGATTGCTTTGATCAGGGCCGAGGGACATGTAGACGACGACAAGGAATTGGTAACGGCTTCATTGGTATCGAGGCAAGTTATTACTTGCTCAGTTTATAATATTTAATGAATGGTTTCAGTTTCATTCGTTTATAATTCGTATAGCAATGTTTATAAAATCGTAATCACAGGAGAGTTGAGATTATAGGTTGTATTTGAGTTTTGGAAATTAAATCATAATGTATATGATTTACATTCTTGTTGGCATACTTGGTATCGAGGATACATCATGGTATAGACAAAGGCGTGGATTATTTACCATCCGTGACATTTCGGATCGTCGAATATTCAGAATAATGGTTCGTGATGGTCTGGACATTGAGATCATTCTCGAAGGACTCGGGGCAAGTACTCTATTCATTTTTATCATTTGTGTCGATCATGTCGTGATACATTCGTGTATCGTTGTTGTCATGCATTTGTGCATTGTTGTTGTCGTGTATTGTGTACTGTTGTTTTGTGCAGTTGTGCATTGATGTCATATGTCCACCTCGTGTTGGTCCGACGGGATCATCGGGGGATCTATGCTAGCGCGCGCTGGATCATTGGACAGGTTTTTCCACCACGGTTGGTCTGACGGGGTCATCGTGGGATCTAGGCAGTGAACGCTGGATCATCGGATTGCCATGTATTGTTGTTGTGCATATGTATATTATGGGTTTGCCATAAGTATACATTGTCGTTATTGTTGTGATCATATTGACGTTGTCATATGAGTATGCATTTGTAGGTCTTGTGTTAGGACCATGTCCGTATGTTATGTTGATCTGATCTCGGATTAGGCTGACGTGATTGTCATGGTATTTCGTATCTTGAGGTATGTTCCGTATTTCCTTGGTACTTGTCTTTGATGGACAATCGATTATCGTATTGGAATTGTCGATGTTATCCGATGGATTGAATTGGCCAGAGTTGGTATAATTTCCGTATCGCGAGTTATGATAATGTTTTGAGAACCCTGAGTATTGTTGAGATACCGTACAGATATTTCGGTATTATTTTAATGTGTTGTTAAGGATACGAATCGTGGATTCTCGAAAAGTTACGACGGTAAGATTACATTGGTCGTATTCTTACTTAGTATTTCCATTGATATGTAATTATTGACGAGATGTGATGGTTATCATTGTTGGATATTATGGCTGACCCCATCGTGGGCTTTCTTTTTAGGTTCTTGGATTATCAAGCTTGTAGCGGTCGTGGAGAGATGAACTTCCCGGAGGATACTGGCAAGGGCATGTATTTGTGTTTTGAGTTTCTGATCAGTTGTTGTATTCCGCTGCTAGAGTATTTTAATTGTTTGTCTTTATCCGTTGTGTGAGTATTTTTAAATGGCCTTTTTGGTATCCGGTAACTTAGGTTACTTTGGCAATCATTTTGTAAATCTATTCTGTCGGTACGTGTAAGCGATAACTTAACGTATGTTTTTAAACTGTTGAGTTTTGGCATTTTGGGCCTTATGGTTTCAAATGAGTTTTTACGACGGTTTGATAAATGAGTTTTATAAATCTCCGAATGTTTTTAATAGATAATACCTTCGTTAGCCTCTTGGGCATTTGTAAATGTTTGCGAAAATTTCCTTCAGCCTTGTGGGTTCCATCTCGGGGCCCACGGCGCTGTAATATTCCCGGTCGGATCTGGGGGTGTTACAGAATATGGTATCGGAGCTTAGGTTATGAAAACCTAGACAGTCGGGTCGAGTTGGGTCGTGCTTTTGTCGTGTCATTCGAGTTGTCGGTTGACAAGTGTTTGAGCTCTGGATTTTTGTTGTTCACTCGGGCTTGTGCATTATGTGATTTACCAGTGTGGTACTGGGATTGTTGTAACTTTTTCAAATGTGTGTTTTGAAAATATCTGTGTCGAGTATTTTCTTGAGTCGAGACATATGCCAGTATCACGGGAAATCGTCGGCTTCACTATCTGTAAGTATTGGATTTTTGAATTGCATTGAGATTAATTGTCGTTCTAAGTTGATATGTTCTGAGGTTCAGAAAGATATTATGCGTTACAGTATATGATGACAGAGTTGGGATAGGATTGATGATCTTGAGAAGTTATGATTTTGGAAATCAATATGTCGATTAAGTTTTGGAACGGAGCTGTGCATTTGGGAGAAATATTGTGGAATGTTCAGGAGAACATGTAGTCATGTTAGTTCATTTTGAGATATATGAACTGTTTTTGAGCATTTGAAAATGATACTTTTCAAAATGAATGTTTTACGGATGTTTTACCGTAAATGATTTTTGGGCCGAGACCCAATAGATTTTTGAAATTGTTTTATAACTCAGGACTTGGGGTCCGAAAAAAAAGAGTTTTCGAATTTTTAAACTTATTGTAATGCGGAACGAGATACGGGCTGAGACCCTAATATTTCAAAAGACTTTTCTGTTTTCTTAAAAACTCCCGAGACTTGTAAAACACTTTATCAATCGTTTATCTATGTCGTTCCTGCCTTTCGGGGTTCTGGATTACTTGTTCAAAAGAAACTTCTCGGGAAGTCTTTCGCTGTGTTGATTTGTTTCAATGCATTGTCATAGCATAATTGAGGTGATCCAGGATGGAAAATGATTGACGTTGCGAGTCATATGTGGAAAAGGAGTTTTTAGTCGGAGTTTATATATTGAAAATTTCGAAACTTTATCGTGTGGTTTTCCGATGGAATAGCGAACCGAATTGGTATACAGTAATATGGATGTAGTCCATCATTTGCATAGTTTTCATTTGAAACTTCGAAATCGTGTAGAATCGAAGGAAACTATTATCGAATACTTGGCACCAGCGAGCCGATTTAATTTTTTCGAAAATTGATTTTGTGGACTTACGAAAATTTATGCTTTGAGTTTTGGAATTTTTGAAAGAACTTTCGAAAATTTGTCTTTTGACGAGATTATATGATTTCAAACTGGTTTTGAAAATATGATCGATATAAATACGCATTTAGTGCATAATGCATATCATGATGGAGTTATGAGTGTGACTCACAAACTGGATAAGGCATCAGTACGGTACGATGAATAAAGATTCGAACTTCAGTATGGTAGTTGGTTATCTAGGGATGATCGGTTGATTGATCGGATAAGAAGAATATACTACAGGATGTAGAATTCATGCACGATGTAATTTTGGAATTGTGGGTTTTGTGAAACTGAGACATTGGAGATGGTGACCCCATGCTGGTTGCTTTGAATATTGAGTGGTCGTTCCCCCTCCATATAGGATTGGATATGTTCGCCAGTCGGGTATGTTTATTGAGATCTACTGTACGTGATTGGTGTGTCATTTTGAGAATGTTATTCTTTCGTATATCTGTTTCCGTGGTTCTGTGTTGACCATGTTGGAGCTTACCGTGTGAAAGTATTCTCGAAGTGTGTTTTTACCTTTGGATGGTCGAATTAGAGTTTATCATGTCGATGATATTCTTGGCTAATTTGTTGATTGATCATCGTTAACGATCGTATGAGCGTTCGGACGTTATGTCGATATTTCGGGGTCTGTTGTCATTGTTTTGGACAGTTGTTTCACAGTTGTATCTTGTATTATTGATTTGTATCCGGATTGGGATTTGATTGTGCGATCAGGTAGACAAGATCTGACACGGATAGATTATTTCATCTGACGATAACATATCTGGTTGGGACTTATGGAATTGTTATTGTAAGCGTGTTGAGGCTTTTCAATAAAGTCACTTGCTAGTATCTCAGGAGATCGTCGACTTGGCGCATATGTACGTATGCTATTTTGGTTATTCGGTAATAATGATGATTCATCGTTGTCGTGATTATTTCGGGATATTTTGGTTGAACGGTTTATTTGTTTTTATGATGGATTGCAAGTTTCGAGGACGAAACTTATTTTAAGTGGTGTAGTATGTAATATCCGCAATTTCTATTACTATTGTTTAATGTTATCCGAGTTATGTTGTACAGCGTGGAATTTGTACAGTATGGGTAAAATAATTGAAGGACCGAGACATCTTTATTTGTATAATTGTCGTACTTGGTCGACAATTGGATGTAAGAAGTATATGTATTCAGTATGCCGTATGTTCGTATTCTGTATGTTGAGACGTTGGACAAGAATAGCTGAAAATGGCTAAGTGTAACATTATTAGCGCACGCTAATAATCATGAGTAGCGCACGCTATCGTGCAGGTTTAGCGCACGCTACGGATATAAGATAACGCACGCTAATGCAGTCAGATCGGAAGGAATCTGCGTGTGGACCAGGCCACTTTCGACGCACGTTCTGATAAGTCAATGGATGTTGTAATGTAGTGATAGCGCACGCTAATGCATGTTGATTAGCGCATGCTAACTGTATATCGGACAAAAAGGAATCTTATCCTCATCAGCACTTTCGGCGTGTGGACCTGTCTTCGGAAGCATACAGACAAACGAGTCAACTATGAGTAGCGCACGCTAAGGTAGGACACTTGCGTACGCTAAATAGAGGCATTTACGTACGCTATTGCATGGGCATTGCGTACGTAAATCACTTCATGCAGTAAGACAGTTGCCTCTAGACTTCGATAGCGCACGCTAACAAAGACAGTTAGCGCACGCTAAGTGTGTAACGTACGTTAACTGAAGATGTTAGCGTACGTTGGTAATGTACAGTATATATAAGTGCAGTTGGCCATTATTCGTCATTTCCGTCCATTTCTTCATGTGAACCGATAGAGAGAGGTCTTAGAGAGAAGTTGAGGTTCCAAACACTTGAGTTGATCATTCCTAACAACATTTGAAGCTTGGAAGTGATTAAAAACGGATTCAACCTTGGGATTCAATTTATTCCTTCAAATAGGTAATTACTCTCCACATTGGGATTTCATTTTGGATTGTATATGATGTTCTTTAGTTTATGATCGTCATGTTTATGAGTTGATGAGTATGGTTATGAGATGGATTACTGAGTTATGTTGATAATATGGTTGATATGCGGATATTGATATGATTCGTGTGGTTTTGAACGGTGTTGTTTTTCTTCAAGAGATATGTTGGTTAATATCTCCCTTTATTTCGGGTTTTTAATGTTGTTGTTATTGTTTACTTCGTATGATGATGAACATGCAAGTGATTATGATTCTTGGTATATATGATATGATTAAGAAGACTATATGTTGAAATGTTAGTGGAAATAAGATTTGGACACTTGTTTGGAAAGTAATGTGTATAAGGTTCGACTTTGAAAAATCACCACTGATTCTTGAAAACTTCAAAAATTCTGAAACATAACAGTATAATAGAGCATCGAGTTAGCTTTCTAATGGTTCAAACGGTGAGTTAATCGGAGTCCAGATGAGTGAGTTATGCTCAAAATGGCAAAAACTATACTGTCTGTATTCTGGGAACAGGTAGCGCACGCTATTGATGAAGTTAGCGTACGCTAACATGCCTGGGCGTATAAAAACGTAAAGCAGTCGGGAATTTCATTTCCCAACCCATCCTACACGATCTCCTTTCGTCCCAAATCACCCAAACTCGGTTTTTAACCCCTAAACCTCAACTTTTGAGTTGGTTTATCAAGTGAAAACATCTAGGAAAGCTTGGAACAAGGATTATAACATCATTATTGATTCTTTCGCCGGATTGAAGGTAATTGGCTTGAACTCTAATATTTTGGGATGTTTGAGATTCTTGATATATTTTGGTGGTTTAGTTCGTATCGATGGCTAGAATCGTGTAATGTTGAAGGATATATATGTTTGTGATTGTGTTCTTCGTGTTCTTGATGTGGTTGGTGTTTGTTGATTGATGATTCGAATATACCTTTGAATTCCGCCTTCAAGGTGTTTGATTGAAGTTTTGAAAGAGAAATTGATTGGAATATTTCGGTTAAGTTTGTATACTCGCCTTATCGAATCGATATGTGGGCTTTGTGGAATCATGGGAATGAATTCGTAATGGTTTGAGTTAGATTGTTCGGACTTGTGTTTAATAGAGATATTTTGGAATCGTTGGGTTTGTGGATTAGTTATTTCGATTGTTGATTGTTATCGACTGTATGTTAAATCGATTATTGTAATAGGTTGAGATTATTGATCGATGTTTAGAACCATGCTTTGCGGTCGTATTCAAGAATGTTCGTAGATTGCTTTGATCAGGGCCGAGGGATATGTAGACGACGACAAGGAATTGGTAACAGCTTCATTGGTATCGAGGCAAGTTATTACTTTCTCAGTTTATAATATTTAATGAATGGTTTCAGTTTCATTCATTTATAATTCTTTTAACAATGTTTATAAAATCGTAATCACAGGAGAGTTGAGATTATAGGTTGTATTTGAGTTTTGGGAATTAAATCATAATGTATATGATTTACATTCTTGTTGGCATATTTGGTATCGAGGATACATCATGGTATAGACAAAGGCGTGGATTATTTACCATCCGTGACATTTCGGATCGTCGAATATTCAGAATAATGGTTCGTGATGGTCTGGACATTGAGATCATTCGTGTATTGTTGTTGTCATGCATTTGTGCATTGTTGTTGTCGTGTATTGTGTACTGTTGTTTTGTGCAGTTGTGCATTGATGTCATATGTCCACCTCGTGTTGGTCCGACGGGATCATCGGGGGATCTATGCTAGCGCGCGCTGGATCATCGGACAGTTTTTTCCACCACGGCTGGTCTGACGGGGTCATCGTGGGATCTAGGCAGTGAACGCTGGATCATCGGATTGCCATGTATTGTTGTTGTGCATATGTATATTATGGGTTTGCCATAAGTATACATTGTCGTTATTGTTGTGATCATATTGACGTTGTCATATGAGTATGCATTTGTAGGTCTTGTGTTAGGACCATGTCCGTATGTTATGTTGATCGATCTCGGATTAAGTGACGTGATTGTCATGGTATTTCGTATCTTGATGTATGTTCCTTATTTGATTGTTAGTTGTCTTTGATGGACAATCGATTATCGTATTGGAATTGTCGATGTTATCCGATGGATTGAATTGGCCAGAGTTGGTATAATTTCCGTATCGCGAGTTATGATAATGTTTTGAGAACCTTGAGTATTGTTGAGATACCGTACAGATATTTCGGTATTATTTTAATGTGTTGTTAAGGATACGAATCGTGGATTCTCGTAAAGTTACGACGGTAAGATTACATTGGTCGTATTCTTACTTAGCATTTCCATTGATATGTAATTATTGACGAGATGTGATGGTTATCATTGTTGGATATTATGGCTGACCCCGTCGTGGGCTTTCTTTTTAGGTTCTTAGATTATCAAGCTTGTAGCGGTCGTGGAGAGATGAACTTCCTGGAGGATACTGGCAAGGGCATGTATTTGTGTTTTGAGTTTCTGATCAGTTGTTGTATTCCGCTGCTAGAGTATTTTAATTGTTTATCTTTATCCGTTGTGTGAGTATTTTTAAATGGCCTTTTTGGTATCCGGTAACTTAGGTTACTTTGGCAATCATTTTGTAAATCTATTCTGTCGGTACGTGTAAGCGATAGCTTAACGTATGTTTTTAAACTGTTGAGTTTTGGCATTTTGGGACTTGTGGTTTCTAATGAGTTTTTACGACGGTTTGATAAACGAGTTTTATAAATCTCCGAATGTTTTTAATAGATAATACCTTCGTTAGCCTCTTGGGCGTTTGTAAATGTTTGCGAAAATTTCCTTCAGCCTTGTGGGTTCCATCTCGGGGCCCACGGCGCTGTAATATTCCCGGTCGGATCTGGGGGTGTTACACGTTGGGTTGGTCAATCGTATTGATTTTCATTCGTTGTGTTTTGTGATTGTTCGGATAATCGAATTGATTGTATTATCTGTTTGATGACACTTGTCACTTGTTGGTTTTATTATGTCTATACCGGTGGCGTTGTGTTGGTCGTCGTGGAGCGTGTTTTCGCGCCATATATTCCTTTGCGCTGCTTGTAACGTTTCGCCGTTGGGCGTAAGTTATGCTTTTCATGTGTATCTCGTTGAGTTTTCCTGGCGGGGATATTGCTTCTCCCTACTTGTTTTAAGTTTCGAGACGAAACTTCTTTTAAGGAGGGTAGAATGTAATGCCCGTAATTTTGATTTTCGGTAATTTCTTTTTTCGGTGGAAGTCCGTTTTGACGACTCGCTCATGACTGTTTCGTCATTCCGAGAATGATTAATTTTGCAGTTTTTGACATCCGAGTTCGTTTCGGTGTCGTTTTGTTGAGTTCTGTGCTTCTTAGCGACTTTTCCGCACTTGAGTTCGATTCTTGCGAATCTCGTCCGAAACTATTGTTTCGAGTTTCTCATAAGTTCATTTAATGTTATTATTCATGTTGCGAGCTTTGGTTTGGTGTTTCGATCGTGTATTGTGTATTTCAGACGTTTTGGGCCATTTTTGTAATTTCCCAAAGTTTGGGGTAATTACTTCCGTTGTCGAATTCCGACACTTCGGGTGGTCGGAATCGTGTGTTCTCTTAGCGCTTGGATTCGTCTTTGCGAGTACTTAGTAACCGTATCTCCGATTTTTACTCAGGTTCGGGTTTCGGGGTCGTCCGGGCCGTCGGAGTGGCCACGACCAAGTCACGGCCGGAGCAGGGCCTGGCCTGGCCGAGTTACGGCCGTAAGGTGCCGGTTACGGCCGTAATGTGTGCCCGTTACGGCCGTAAGGCGTGATCAGGTACGGCCGTATGGGCGCTGGGCATCTTCCGGACGAAGGTCGGTTACGGCCGTAATGTGTGCCAGTTACGGCCGTAAGTGTCCGACAGGTGCTGGGCAGATTTTCTGACGAATGCCGGTTACGGCCGTAAGACCTCGAGTATGGCCGTAAGGGCCGAGTTATGGCCGTAAGGCACTGCCGGTTAGGGCCGTAACCCTGCCGGCTATATATAGCCTAGGCTCGGCCAGACTTCTTTTTTACGCGTTTTTCTTCTTTTTTCGGCGGCTGGCGACGGGAGGCTCGGGAAATCGAGTTCTTGGCCGATTCTAATCAATTCCAAGGCATTTTGGAAGATTCTTGTTGATTATATCAACATCTAATCTGTGTGTTTCGTCGAATCAAGGTATATTTCTTGATTTTCCTTCAAGTTGACTTTTTGGAGAATTTGTTCTTGATTTCGATTCTAGTCTGATTTTGATACATCGGTTGGTGTAGTATGATATTATTAATCGTGTTCTACGGATTGTATATCCATATATCGATTTTGTTTAACTCGATTGACGATTCGAGTGTTCTTGGGAATTATTGAACATTTAGTGTTTGATTAAATGCCCCAATGAGTTCCTTTCGATAGTTTGTTGGGATCTCCATCGTTTTTGCCTTGATTCTCGTCGTAATCATCTTTTATTACTCCTTCCGGAGGATTATAGGTGCTCGAGGATTTCCGATGTTGAATCCCGTTTGGTGATTGATGATTTGTGTGGTGTTATTCTCGTAGTACTCGTGGTGCTATTGCGTTCTTGATAGTGTTCGGGAGTTCGGAACCGTTCGACTGTATTTCATCCGTCGTCTTGTTGCGACCATGGTTTTGAGGCAAGTACCTTGTCCATACAATTCTTGTTTTGTGAATATGATAATTGGTGATCGTCTTTATATGTTTGTTTGATTGTTTGAAGTGAGTTTTCAAAAGATTTGGTTAGCCTTGTTAAAGGCCCTCTTTCAAAACCGTGTGTGTTTTGTGATTGGTGTGTTTCTCGAACGAGTATGTGAATCTTATGGATATGTTTGGCGTTGATGTTGCGCTTGGTAATGCGTGTGTACGTATATGGTTTCATTTTGGTGCATTGTGGTTTGACGTGGTGTTTTGCTAAGTGTTTGATGCCTCTGGGTGAATTGTTTGGATATCCTTAGTGTGATATGTTATTTGTGCATGATTGTTTCGCTAGCCAGCTCGGGAGGGTCCTTTGAGGCCTCGGGTGGGATTCATGGTGGCGTCCTGGTCCTAGGCGATGCCTCTGCTTGATTGTTTCGCTAGCCAGCTCGGGAGGGTCCTTCGAGACCTCGAGTGGGATTCATGGTGGTGTCCTGGTCCTAGGCGATGCTTGTGCGTGTATGTTTTGTGAATGTGTTCGCTCACCTCGGGAGGGCTCGACGGGGCCATGGAGGGAGTCCAATGGTTGCCCTGGATTCATGAGTAAAACTTCACCACTGCGTGTGTATGTTTAGTGAATGTATTTTACTCACCTCGGGAGGGTCCGACGGGGACTCGGGGGAATATATGACTTCAATCTGGGTTCACGGGTAAAAACTTCACGAGTGCGTGTGTATGTTTTGTGAATGTGTTTGCTCACCTCGGGAGGGTTCGACGGGGCCACGGAGGGAGTCCAATAGTTTTGCCCTGGATTCACGAGTGAAACTTCACGGGTGCGTGTGTATTTTATGTCCGTCGAGGACGCGTGACGTGGGTTTTTACCTTGTGTGTTGTTGTTGGTTTCATTTGTGAAAACAAAACCTTTGGGCCGTGACCCCTGTTGATTTTTGAAAGAGAAGGATTCGGTAAATCCTAAATTGTTTTCTATTAAAACTCTCGATGGCATTTTAAACTGTTTTATAAACTGTTTTCCCTTGATTTGTGACCTTTCGGTTTTAGAAATATTTTATCCAAACTCTTGCCTCGGGAAGTACTTTTCGTTACATTTGGATCTTGAAGGATTCCTGGTTATTTTTGTTCTTGGAACTTGTATTGTGTGGCTCATATTTGCACTTTGTTCTTGCACTAGAAAAACAGTGGAGTTTTGCTAACCCCCGAGTATTCGGGGGGTGGATGTCTGTTTTTGCATTCAAGTTTTGGAGCATAGCACAGGGACGGCATGAAGGATGATGAAAGATGAACGATACTAATCACACGAGGATCCGTATGATGTCATTGGTTTAGTTATATTTATTTCCGCTGCAGTATTCTTTCCCGTTGTACGGGAGTTGTTGTATTTTGACCCCAGCGTGGGTATGAATTGTAATTGAGTTGTATGTTCTTATTGAAAGACCAAATCAGTCTACTGAGTCATTTTAGCCTTGAAGGCATTGTTGAGTTGTTCGACGTTGTTTACCAGCCTAGTAGATCCTTGGGGAAAGGGTTTACGGCGTGTAATATCCCTGAGTGGATTGGGGGTGTTACAACAACTACATAACATCGTATTGAAACTCATATATGTTATTTCGTGTAATTCAATAGTGTATGAGCTATTTCATACAGATTATGAATTTATATATATGAACTTATACATTGAAAACATATAGACTACACATGATATGAAATAGATTATGTTAATTCAATCTATAACTTTACAAATAAGTATATTGTTAATAAATATTTATTAATATATAAGTAACAACACGTAAATTGGCGAGTTATTTTAGAAATTAGTGAATATGTGCATGTTCTTGTGTACACGATGACTAATCCCACCGTGGGAACGATCATGACTACCATCGTGTGCACATGAACTTTAGATTTTTGGGTCAATTTGATTTAATGTGCTATCGATATGGATGTTTTGTGATTCGAATATTGATTGTTCAAACATTAACAACTACATGACATCGTATGCGAACTCATATTTGTTATTTCATGTAATTTAATGGTGTATGAGCTATTTCATACAGATGATGAACTTATATATACAAACTTATACATTGATAACATATAGACTACACATGATATGAAATAGATCATCTTAATTCAATCTATAACTTTACAAATAAGTATATTGTTAGTAAATATTTATTAACATAAAAGTAAAAACACGTAAATTGATGAGTTATTTTAGAGATTAGTGAAAAATGTGCATGTTCTTGTGCGCATGATTGCTAGTCCCATTGTGGGCACGATCATAACTGCCATCGTGTGCACAAGAACATGCACATTTCTCACTAGTTTCTAAAATAACTCGCCAATTTACATGTTGTTACTTATATATTAACAACTATTTGTTAACAATATACTTATTTGTAAAGTTATAGAGTGAATTAACATAATCTATTTCATATCATGTGTAGTATATAGGTTCTCAATGTATAAGTTCGCATATATAAGTTCATCATCTGTATGAAATAGCTCATACACTATTGAATTACACGAAATAACAAATATGAGTTTGCATACGATGTCATGTAGTTGTTAATGTTTGAACAATCAATATCCAACCCATGTACTGTATATTAGTTTTTGCGAGATTTCATTTAATACATTTCAATTAATTATATTATCAATAATTTATTATTCAATTAAAATTATTGCATATTCCAAATAAAATCCTATATTTTTTCTAATAAATTCTTTCTTTCAAAAAAAATATTTTTCAATATCGATTTTTATGAATTGAAATTACTTTTTGATATGAGGATGTAAACTCTTAAGACTCACCACTATGTATATTTTTTCAAATTAACTGACCCTTTTCAAATAAATATTTTTCTACATCAATTTTATATATTTGTAATTTAATTAAAATTATTAACTACTCCAGTTGATATAATATATGTAGTTTTTCAAAATAATCATTTATTTCAAATAAATATTTTTCTATATCAATATTTATGAATATATAATCCAATTAAAATTATTTTCACCTCAAAATAATATCCTATATTTTTTGTTGTAGAATTAGACTATTCCTTCCAAAATCTATTTCTTCGTATCAATTTTTATGGATTAAACGTAAACATATGATGCCTGTCTTTTTCTTAAATTAGATCATTCATCCAAATAAATTATTTGCATATCAATTTTTGTGAATTTATAAGTCAATTAGAATTAGTGAAAATCAATTTTTTAATACCAAACGATAAAATTGACAAGTTATATATCCTCATTCATAAGAATGTAAGTTTTTTATATCATTTTGCTTAAAAGACTAAAATGTCCTCCAAAAATTGGTGATATTGAATTTCTTTTATTTTTGTATTTTATTTAATTTAAACTCTTTTTCTTTTCTTTTTATTTTTTTCATCATCTTCTCCATGACTAACTACAGAATCCAACAACTAAACTTTAATGTCTAAATGGGTCTTTCAAAATCCTAATATAAATCACACGATTTTGCGAAAAAGAGAAGTTGACGTTCTAATAAGACTTCATTTATTGTGTTCCTGGGTTCATAAAGAAGGTATGCAACTATATTTTATCGCCAGAGTTTCTTTTTGAGGAGTTCTTTCGCACACGATGGCGCACACGGTGGCTGAACTGCACACGATGGCAGCCATGATCGTGCACATGATGGGACTAGCTCGTGTGCACATGAACTTTTTAGTTTTTTTGGCCAATTTGATTGAATGTGTTATCAATATGGATGTTTTGTGATTCTAAAATTTCTTGGTCAAACATTAACAACTACATAACATCGTATTGAAACTCATATATGTTATTTCGTGTAATTCAATAGTGTATGAGCTATTTCATACAGATGATGAATTTATATATATGAACTTATACATTGAAAACATATAGACTACACATGATATGAAATAGATTATGTTAATTCAATCTATAACTTTACAAATAAGTATATTGTTAATAAATATTTATTAATATATAAGTAACAACATGTAAATTGGCGAGTTATTTTAGAAATTAGTGAATATGTGCATGTTCTTGTGTTCACGATGACTAATTCCATCGTGGGAACGATCATGACTACCATCGTGTGCACATGAACTTTAGATTTTTGGGTCAATTTGATTTAATGTGTTATCGATATGGATGTTTTGTGATTCGAATATTGATTGTTCAAACATTAACAACTACATGACATCGTATGCGAACTCATATTTGTTATTTCATGTAATTCAATGGTGTATGAGCTATTTCATACAGATGATGAACTTATATATACAAACTTATACATTGATAACATATAGACTACACATGATATGAAATAGATCATGTTAATTCAATCTATAACTTTACAAATAAGTATATTGTTAGTAAATATTTATTAATATAAAAGTAAAAACACGTAAATTGACGAGTTATTTTAGAGATTAGTGAAAAATGTGCATGTTCTTGTGCGCATGATGGCTAGTTCCATTATGGGCACGATCATAACTGCCATCGTGTGCACAAGAACATGCACATTTCTCACTAGTTTCTAAAATAACTCGCCAATTTACATGTTGTTACTTATATATTAACAACTATTTGTTAACAATATACTTATTTGTAGAGTTATAGAGTGAATTAACATAATCTATTTCTTATCATGTGTAGTATATAGGTTCTCAATGTATAAATTCGTATATATAAGTTCATCATCTGTATGAAATAGCTCATACACTATTGAATTACACGAAATAACAAATATGAGTTTGCAGACGATGTTATGTAGTTGTTAATATATGACCAAACAATTTTAGAATCACAAAACATCCATATTTATAACACATTCAATCAAATTGGCCAAAGAACTAAAAAGTTCATGTGCACACGATGGCTAGCCATCATGTGCACGATCATGAGTGCCATCGTGTCCAGCTCAACCATCGTGTGTGCCATCGTGTGCGAAAGAACTCTTCAAAAAAAAAGTCTGGCGATAAAATCCCATCGTGTGCACGATCATGGCTGCCATGGTGTGCAGCCATCGTGTGCAGTTCAACCATCATGTGCGCCATCGTGTGCAGCCATCGTGTACGAAAGAACTCTTCAAGAAAAAAAAGTCTGGCGATAAAATATAGTTGCATACCTTCTTTATGAACCGAGGAGCACAATAAATGAAGTCTTATTTAAACTTCAACTTCTCTTTTTCGAAAAATCGTGTGATTTTTATAAGGATTTTGAAAGACTCATTTAGACATTAAATTTTAGTTGTTGGATTCGGTAGTTAGTCATGGAAAAGATGATGAAAAAAAATAAAAAGAAAAGAAAAAGGATTTAAATTAAATAAAATACAAAATGAAAAGAAATCAATATCACCAACTTTTGGAGGACATTTTAGTCTTTTTAAGCAAAATGGTATAAAAAAATTATTGAATGAGGATATATAACTTGTTATTTTTATGGTTTGGTATTACAAAAGATAGAGCCCTTAGAATTATTCCATACTCTAAATAATATCTTACACGACTTTTTTTTTTCAAATTAAATCATTCCTTTTTAATTTTATGGATTGAAATTAAACAAATAAGGCAAGTCTCTATTTTCTTAAATTAAGTCATTCATTTCAAATAAATATTTTTCCATATCAATATTTATGAATATATAATCCAATTAAAATTATTTTCACCTCAAGATAATATCCTATATTTTTTTGTAGAAATAGACTATTCCTTCCAAATATCTATTTCTTCGTATCGATTTTTATGGATTAAACTTAAACATATGATGCCTGTCTTTTCCTTAAATAAGATCATTAATCCAAATAAGTTATTTGCATATCAATTTTTATGAATTTATAATCCAGTTAAAATCATTCACTACTCTAATTGTTATATATATATATATATATATATATGTATAGTCAGGTTCAAACGATAATGCTAACTATTTAAGAGAATATGAGAATGGTCGCTCATGTACAAAGTCATATATGATTTTACACTGACGGAAAAAATCATATATGATTTTATACTGATGTACACACTCACGTAATCATATATGATTTTGTACGTGAATCATATATGATTGTGTACATTGGTGACCATTCTCGTATTCTCTTAAATAGTTAGCATTCTCATTTGAACCTGACTCTCTCTCTCTCTATCTCTCTCTCTCTCTCTCTCTCTCTCTCTCTATATATATATATATATATATATATATATATATATAGGGATTGACTATACTAGAAACACCCTTAATGGTGAAATCTAGAAACCAATTGCATTATTAAGTAATTTCATTGCATATTTGTTCTTATTTGTTGCATCAAGCTGGTCGCTAGTATATGCAACAAATAATGCGATAAAAAAATACATAAATGCATATAATTCTCGTTAGATCACTAATATCCATGGCCTACAAAAGTTTCTAGATTTCACAAGGTAATTAGTTTTCATATGATCTATTTCCTATATATGGGGAAATTACAGCCAACTACCCTATTAGATGGCCTCTTTACACTTTAGTCCCTATTGTTTCATAAATTACAGTGAAGGACAAAAATCTGAATTGGTGTTGACTTCCATTGAAAAGACGAAAATGCCCTCTATTTACTTGAATAAAATATTTCTTTTAAAATACATTTCATATGAAACAAATAGCTTATAAGCTATGATGCACGAATTCTTTAAAATTGGGCAGTATGCAGTATTGGATACTGCATGGGTGCGGGTGCGGGTGCGATTCGCGTGGGATTCGCACGGGATTCGCCACGTGGCGAATCCGTGCAAAAAAAAAAATCGGACTCGCGTATCCTGGCACAGGATACGCGAGTCCGCTTTTTTTTTTTAGATTTTTTTGTAATTTTTAAAAAGTAAATCAAATAAACTAAAATACAAAAAGTAAATCATTTAATAAATAATTACTTTTACCTTTAGCAGTATTCACGGGCAGCATTAGAAAGCCCCGCTGCTCAAAGCCATTTTGATTTGTTTTTTGTATGACTTGTTTTATGTATTTAAATTGGTTTTATGGTGATATTTGAATTGTTGTTTTTTATATTTAACAAGTGTTATATATAATAAAATATAAAATAAACAGACGTATCCTTGCCGTATCGCACCCTAACATTTTCAAAAAACCGTATCCCCGCACCCGTATCTGCCCGCACCCGCCCCCGCCCCCGCCCCCCGCACATGTGCTGTAATATCCGGGGGTAATTTTTTTTCGTGTTACTGTTGAGTTGTACGTATTCATTTGGAATTGTAAAAGTGTTGTTGTTTGGACCGATACAATGTATATTGTATTAGAATATTTCGGGATCGAAATATTTTTACTGGTCGACGGTTTGGTTTCGTCATTTGGTTGTTGCTTGGCGAGTTTGGAATTTTGGCTAAGTTTATAGCCATAGCGTACGCTACCTGTGTAGCATTACGTACGCTAATTTGTTGCGATTACGTACGTTACGCCCTGAGGTTTTCGTACGTAATACGTGGTCGGTGGTAGGAACTTTCCTCGTAGTTAACTTTCGACTGGTAGGACCTAGGTATCTTTGGGGGATTATTTATTTATATATATATATATAAATTATGTTATCAACTCCCGTGATTTCTTCCTCACCTTATTCCCTCATATTATATGTATATGTTACCTACCTCCCCATGTTATCATCCCTCTCCCTCTCATTCTCACTTTCTCTCTTTCTTTCTCCCTCTCGTCATCTCTCCCTCCCGTCTTCTCTCCCTCGTTTTTTTCCGGTGAGGTGGAGCTGAAGGATGGCAGCCGGCTCTTTCCGCGACGGATCGGTTGACGACCGAGTAGAGGATCGACATCTCCGGCGATGACCGAGCTCGGCGCGGCGGCTCGTGACTGGAGCGGCGACGGCCTAGTCGGAATTTCCGGATCGGAAGGCTTTGCAAATCCGGTCGAGCTGTTCCGGCATATTTTTTTCTTCTGGCGAGACGGATCTCAGGCGCCGGTTCTTCATGGTTTCCGGCCATGGACGCTTCTCCATTGTTTCCAGCGACCGGAGGTGGTTTTTGTCCGGAACGGACGGCGGAACGGAGGTTTGACATATTTCCGGCAAGGAGTTGCAGGCGGAGAGTCGGGTGAAAACCGGCCATGGACGGAAACGGGCTGGAGTTGGACGAGGTCCGGCGGGTCAGTTTTTCCGGCGGCCGAGTTCCAGCAGGAGAGTTGTTTTCTGACCGGATTCCGGCGAGGGTTGCCGGCCGATCGACTCTTCTGTGCTTCGTGAGTTTGTGTGTGTGTGTTTCGTGAGTTTGTGTGTGTGTGTTGTGTGTTCTGTGTATATATATATATAATGTATATAAAGCTGTGTGTTATATATATATTGTGTGTGTTGTGTAGTGTGTGGGTGTGTATAAATATATATATATAGTGTGTGCAGTGCAGTATATATATATACATATATATATATTATGTAAAGTGAGTGTGTGTTAGTAATGTGTGTACCGTATGTATATTATACATATATATACATATATATTATATATATATATGTGTGTATACGGGTAAATACGAGTATAATATGTGTTCGTGTTGGAATCGGAGTTAGCTATTATGTTGTTTTCGGTCGATATCGTGTTATCAAATGAATTGTATTTCATTCAAGGTTGTTCGAGTGCTTGTGATTGTCGGAGGACGCCGTTGATCGATTCGTGGTAGGACGTTGATCGTGGAAGGACTTTCTCGCCTTTGGTTTGAGGCAAGTTTTATACTTGTACTGGTCAATGAGATTAATGTTATCATGTATGTGTATGAATGTGTGTATCATTTCGAGACTTGGTCTCTTTATGATTTTGTTGATATCAGGGGATTGTTTGATACGATACCCTTCGGCAAATTATGCCAAATATTATTGTTGTTCGTAAATGGCCGATTTAAGGCATTGCGATACTTGTTGGTAATATATTTGTCGATAGCCGGTTCGCGGTATCGACATATCGATTGTTATTGTTGATTGATGTTCCTTTGAGATATTGTTGTTGATATCTGGTTCGCGGCATCGACGTATCGATTGTTGTTATTGATTGATGTTCCATCAAGGTATTTTTGTGAATCGTCGTTATTGATATCAGTGTTTTTCTATTGATATCGTTTTGGCCTATTGAAGGCATTGACGTATTCGATTATCATCTTCGTTATCGGTAACCGATTAAAGGTGCCGAGACATCCGTTGTATAATTGTTATTGGTTAACTGTTCTGAAGGTAATCGATATATTGAATTGGGATTATCAAAGATAATTCCCATCCGTTGTATAATTATTATCGATTGTCCGCTCTAAAGGTAATCGATATATTGAATTGGGATTATCAAATATATTTCCCATCCGTTGTCAAATATATTCTCATTCGTTATATCGTTGTTATCGATTGACCGTTCTACGGTAATCGAAGTATTGAATTGGGACTGTCGAGGATAGTTCCCATCCGTTGAATTATTATTGTCGTGTTGACCGACTCAAGGCAGCACACTATTATTCTTGTGAACTCGGTAATTTTGTGATCGTCGAAGGTTGAGGATTTCCCAATCGCTGTGTTGTGATCGTTGCTCGTGTTAATCGGTCCTTAGGGATTTTGATCCCAGGATGGTTGTTTTGAATATTGTTGGTCGTGTCGATCTTTCATTATTCGTGTGTCATCGTTCACTTGGTGAGTCGTATAATCCGTATTGGATGTGTTATCCTTTGAGTTTCGTTGTCATGTTGTATCGTGACATATCCGGAATCATATCTGCGTTCCGATTGGTTATTGTGTAGGATTTTTAGCCAGGCACATATATAGTTGTAACACCCCCAAGATATTCGAGGTGTATTACAGCGCCGTGGACCCCTACATGGGACCCACCAGGCTAACACAAGAAAACACCACTCGACTAACCGCTTCGGTTAGCAAAGAAACAATTGTTAACAATAAGAACATAAAACAACTCTTCCGGTACAACCGGCATAATAAACCTCAACCGTCAAATACAGTAACTCCCACTAATACCAATCACAATCCGAAAGGAAAAACCTAAGTACTCGCGAGTACAATCTATAAGTTTACAATTTGGAAAACATCCACATCAAAAGAGACAATAGGAAATAACAAGACTCAATTACACATGTCAACAACCTTGGCCGACATCCTCGTACCATCCCAGCGCCCGCTCGTCTGGCTGAACATAACCTGAAATCCATAACAAGAATTTCCCCGACAACGGGGCCCCAGAGGGGTTAGCAATTACGCTAGTACAAGTAATCAAGGCAAACCAATCGCTTACACATTTCATAGTACATGCACCAATATCATTTCGAAAACCAAAACAAGACATGTCTTTTCCGGAAACAAACAGTCACAATAATCTTGCCTAGGACCGGGATGAAGCCACGAATCCCACTCGAGGCCTCTAAGGACCCTCCCGAGCTGGCCACATTCATAAAACAAATCAAGCACCACACGTCATCTAGGACCGGGACGAAGCCACGAATCCCACTCGAGGCCTCTAAGGACCCTCCCGAGCTGGCTAACGAATCAAACTCATGAATCCAGGACGAAGCCATAGATTCCCTCGAGGCCCCGTCGGACCCTCCCGAGGTGAGTAAAGTACACACAATATACATTACCATTTCACGTTAAGCATAAGGGTTTCCAAGAATACTTGCCTTGAATATTTTGATGACGCAACGAACGGAAAGGATAATCACCGACGAACACTAGGAATCAACGGAACCAAACCTAACGATTCGAAGAACATAATTATAACCAACTCTAGTCGAATACGGAAATGGAATACACCCGAAAACCCGCCTACGATTCGTGTATATTCGCACAAAATAATAACGAGGGCGGACCACAACCAAACCCTCTCGATTCCGCAAAACTATGAAAATATACTCTGAATCCGTAGGAAAATTTATGATAGCAACAAGATTAATCATATTCATCAAGAATCTATCAACAAAACGGAAATAATCGGACAAAAACCCCAAAATCCCCAATTATTCGAAAGTAGGGTTCTAGAGATGTTACCTTCGGAGATTCAAGTACTAAGATCCGTAGAACACGCGTTGGATTGATTGTCCGGGCTTCACGATCGAAAGGAGATGAAGAAAATCAAACACTCAAATGATTTGTGAAGGAAAAACCCTCCCTCAAGCTCTCTCTCTCGGTTGTAGGTGAAGAAAAGGGAAAGAAATGAGTGAAATGCTCAAAAATGAATTTATAGGGTTGATCGCCTGCCGACACGGCCCGTGCCGATCGGCACGGTCGTGTCGCACAGCTGGCCGACAGGGACTCGACCGTGTCCTGCTTGACACGGTCGCGGCGCGGAGGGCCTTCCGATAGTGACCCGTCCGACAGCGACTCGGCATGACTCGACCGTGTCCTGGAACACGGTCGGGCGTGTCGGCAGTCGGTTCTGGCTTATCCGGAAGAGTTCGACTCGGCCGTGCCAAACGACACGGTCGAGTCCTGTGGGCAGATACTTCGGCATTTCCGGACGAGTACGGCACGTGCCGTGTCGGACGACACGGCCGAGTTCGGTCGGCAGTGATCGGCCAATAACTGAAAAATGAGTGGGTGAGCTAAAACGACCATAACTCTCTCGTCCGGACTCCGATTGACTCACCGTTTGAACCATTGGAAAGCTAACTAGATGTTCTATAATATTGCAAAGATTCAGAATCTTTGGAGTTTCCAAGAATTAATGGTGACTTTACAAAGTCGAACTCCCACGTGAAAAAGTCGATTAAGGACACGGAACTCAACAAAACGACACCGAAACGAACTCGGATGACAAAAAGTTCAGAATTAATCATTCTCGGAATGACGAAACGGTCATGATAGAGTTGTCAAAACGAACTTCCTCTGAAAAAAGAAAATTACCGAAATTCGAAATTGCGGATATTACATTCTACCCTCCTTAAAAGAAGTTTCGTCCCGAAACTTAAAACAAGTAGGGGGGAGCAATATACCCGCCAGGAAAAGTCGACGAGATACACAAAAATAGAAAACTCGCGCCCAACGGCGAAACGCTGCAAGAAACGCAAAGAGACATACGGCGTGAAAACACGCTCCACGACGACCAACACAACGTCGCCGTTAGGGATACAATAAAACCAACAAATGACAAGCGTCATCAAACGGATGATATAGCCAAGTCAATTATCCGACAATCACAAAACACAACGAACGAAAGTCAGTATGATTAACCAACCCCAGAGGTACATCAATCGAAACGCGAGACAATCGTCGAACTAATACGGAATTCCACCGCCCAAGGGTTGGAGGATCGAAAACGAGACTAATTTCCCGAACTTAAGGGAATTACGAAGGAGTCTGAACGTTCAACAATCACAAAACGAGAACAAAAACCGAACAAACAAACGATCGAGACAACAAAAATCGAACAATCATGTCCGAAACACGAAGGATAATAAAACTCAAACAACAACTCCCAGGATGATCTGGTGAGAACTACAAGGAATGTATTCCCATAAGATCCACAGGATACGGAATAGCGATTGAAAAGTCACAGCGACAAACGAGTTATTCCAAAACAATACCACACTCGTTCGATCAACAAAAGCAAGGGATAGGGAAAGTTCAGAAATGTCAACGAACATAAACAAATCGACAGAGTCGAAAATACAGAAGTTCCAAATCCGATCCACTTCGAATAAAAGAACTAGTAGAACCAAAAGATGTTACTTCCGAACAAGGTTCACAAGAATCGAACCGAACTCGGAAAAGTCACAAATGATAACCAGATCGACCCAAAACAAGATCACGGCTCGTTCGAATGATGAACCCAAATACAAAACAAGTTCGAGACGGTATCAACGAACACGAGCGAATCGATAGACTAGAGAAAGAGAAAATACAGAAGTCAAAATAGTATGGGTATTACCCCCGACCTCATCCACGAAATTCACAAAAACAGGAGCAAGGTAACAAGACATTAAACAACCGACACATAACGGAACGATCACCGATGCACACGGTCATACCAAACCAAGCTCTAACAGCTCGCACATGCGCGACAACGTAGAAATCACTACGAGGCGGCAACATTCGACACTAACATCCCACCTCTCACAACAAATGCGTGGCAACGCCTCGACGTTCATGCCACCAATCTGATCATACTCGGGAGCAAACATCATAACGACAACGCGAACATCATGCATATATACCCAGCCCTCAAACGGGAATGGATAGGTTTTAAAAACGAAAACCTCATTTTGAAAATAATTTAGAAGAACACCGGTTGATCTTGAGTATCACCTTTCAAAAAATACGAACGTGAAACATGGTTATCGAGACTTTGGAGAACCATTTCGCATTTGATAAAAATGAGGACACTTTCTCTTAGTGAAAACCTTCAGAATATTCAACCCTCGGGTCTAAATAAAAGTGTTTCTAAAACATTGAAAATATCTCGAGGTAGAAAATTTTGAAACGTGTTGTGGCACCTTGGATGTATCACGTGAAAATAATTCATTTTAAAAGTACGTATCGAAATTTATTTTCTAGGATACTCAAGGTTTTCAAAGATAATTCAATGGGCTAGAATGCCCAAAAACTTCAGGTAATTACACAAAACTTTATAGCGTCGTGGGTCTCGCGCCGGAACCCACCAGGCTAAAAATCATTTAAAAAAACGCCCAAAAAGACGATGACTGTAATATTTCAAAAACTCACAAAAGCCATTTACAAAATGCTAAATACCGTCATAAGAATTTCGCCAAAATGTTCAAGGCCATAATGCCAAAAACTCGGTTAAACGAATCGGTTTTCGAAATAAAACTCAGTCGGTAAAATACCGAAAGCCATTACAAAAGAACTCACGCAGCGGATAAAAGAAATAAAGTCAAACATGCACAATCCAGCAACGCTACTCCTCATATGAACGAAATATGAGGGTCAAATAACCACATATCAAGAAATAAAAATCCATAAGAGGATTCCATCAATTAACAAATAATCATACAAATAGCTCGTGTCACACGAGGCACAACACAAAGAAGGGAGACTTACATCCACAGTCGCACGTAAGTGACGACAGCCCCTCTATAATAATCAAGACCAATGATTTCAAACGACGCGTCGCGATGCGACTAAGTCGACAAAATCCGACGAGACAAAACTCAACAAACACAATTTGACTCGACAAACCTAGGTTTCCCAGCTAATCGATTTTAAAATCGTATACTCTAGTTATTCAAAATAAAACCGATAAGTTAAAAATCGCTTTCAAGACCCTTTCAAACACGACAAGGGCTTTACAGCGGTAGTATTTTATAAAAAGTCCTAAACACTATTATACACCACCTTTAAATAACGACACAAGGTTTTATTTGGAAATACAAGGTGGCTCGCCCAAATTCATGTCACTTTTCAAAACCCACAATACGATCAAGTCTAAGAAATTTTCAAGCATGCACGACGCATGTATTATTATTAATAGAAACACATTGGTTGTAAATAATAATAATTAGCCAAG
Source organism: Orobanche coerulescens (assembly GCA_033398695.1). Lineage (NCBI taxonomy): Eukaryota > Viridiplantae > Streptophyta > Magnoliopsida > Lamiales > Orobanchaceae > Orobanche > Orobanche coerulescens. Next base: position 143,658,139 of record CM065813.1, on the reverse strand, counting down.
TACTAACAATTCCCGAACACACGCATATACGGCATTCAAAAATCACCAGTTCAACAAGCGCAACTCGGAAACACTAATTCTAAGCATATGTCAAACTTATCTCTTCAAGTTTAACAGCATAACTGATGAACACCGATTCGAACACATGTCGAAACCATCTATGTGAGTTTCTCAACAAACTCTGCCATCGACACCTTTCCCGGAACATATCAATGTTCAATACATTCACATCATACTGCACCCCTCGGTGTCCAAACCATCAGTACGTTCGGCTCAACATACATTTAGTATATCGCAATTATCAAACACAGATTCCATCATACAACAAAAGACTAGAGAGTCAAGCCCTCTCACAATATATCACGGAGCAAATCTCGGATCTTTCGATTACCAATGATCCCACCAACATTAGGAAGTTTGGTGATGGAAGGCTCGCAAAACGACAAACGGTCAAGCCCAGAACGGTGCACACACTCTAGAGAGATAAAGGACTGCGCAATACTAGAATCAAAAGTACACGAACCGGATGGATCGAAAAACAACTCGACGATAAGTACGAGAGAGACAATCACAGTTCAAGAAGTGGAAATACAATACGAGAAAACAAGAGGATCGAGTAAGGAAAACTTACAAGCGCTGGATGTACTGAGATGTCGGAAGCGGTGTGACAATGTGCAAAACAAAACGCAAATAGACCCAAATTAACCGACAAGCCTAGGTATCCATAAACCTAGAGCTCTGATACCATTTTCTGTAACACCCCCAAGATATTCGAGGTGTATTACAGCGCCGTGGACCCCTACATGGGACCCACCAGGCTAACACAAGAAAACACCACTCGACTAACCGCTTCGGTTAGCAAAGAAACAATTGTTAACAATAAGAACATAAAACAACACGTCTGGTACAACCGGCATAATAAACATCAACCGACAAATACAGTAACTCCAACGAATACCAATCACAATCCGAAAGGAAAAACCTAAGTACTCGCGAGTACAATCTATAAGTTTACAATTTGGAAAACATCCACATCAAAAGAGAAAGTAGGAAATAACAAGACTCAATTACACATGTCAACAACCTTGGCCGACATCCTCGTACCATCCAGTAGCCATTGCTCTGGCTGAACATAACCTGAAATCCATAACAAGAATTTCCCCGACAACGGGTCCCCAAAGGGGTTAGCAATTACGCTAGTACAAGTAATCAAGGCAAACCAATCGCTTACACATTTCATAGTACATGCACCAATATCATTTCGAAAACCAAAACAAGACATGTCTTTTCCGGAAACAAACAGTCACAATAATTTTGCCTAGGACCGGGACGAAGCCACGAATCCCACTCGAGGCCTCTAAGGACCTTCCCGAGCTGGCCACATTCATAAAACAAATCAAGCACCACACGTCACCTAGGACCGGGACGAAGCCACGAATCCCACTCGAGGCCTCTAAGGACCCTCCCGAGCTGGATAGCGAATCAAACTCATGAATCCAGGACAAAGCCATAGATTCCCTCGAGGCCCCGTCGGACCCTCCCGAGGTGAGTAAAGCACACACAATATACATTACCATTTCACGTTAAGCATAAGGGTTTCCAAGAATACTTGCCTTGAATATTTTGATGACGCAACGAATGGAAAGGATAATCACCGACGAACACTAGGAATCAGCGGAACCAAACCTAACGATTCGAAGAACATAATTATAACCAACTCTAGTCGAATACGGAAATGGAATACACCCGAAAACCCGCCTATGATTCGTGTATATTCGCACAAAATAATAACGAGGGCGGACCACAACCAAACCCTCTCGATTCCGCAAAACTATGAAAATATACTCTGAATCCGTAGGAAAATTTATGATAGCAACAAGATTAATCATATTCATCAATAATCTATCAACAAAACGGAAATAATCGGACAAAAACCCCAAAATCCCCAATTATTCGAAAGTAGGGTTCTAGAGATGTTACCTTCGGAGATTCAAGTACTAAGATCCGTAGAACACGCGTTGGATTGATTGTCCGGGCTTCACGATCGAAAGGAGATGAAGAAAATCAAACACTCAAATGATTTGTGAAGGAAAACCCTCCTCAAGCTCTCTCTCGGTTGTAGGTGAAGAAAAGGGAAAGAAATGAGCCGAAATGCTCAAAAATGAATTTATAGGTTGATCGCCTGCCGGACACGGCACGTGCCGATCGGCACGGCCGTGTCGCACAGCTAGCCGACAGGACTCGACCGTGTCCTCGCTGACACGGTCCGCGCGCGGAGGGCCTTCCGATAGTGACCCGTCCTCGACAAATGACATGACTCGACCGTGTCCCGAACACGGCCGGGCGTGTCAGCTTCGGTTCGCTTATCCTAAGAGTTCGACTCAGCCGTGCCAAACGACATGGTCGAGTCCTGTGGGCAGAGACTTCGCATTTCCGACGAGTACGGCACGGGCCGTGTCGGACGACACGGCCGAAGTTCGGCCGGCAGGATCGCCAATAATCAAAAATGAGCGGGTGAGCTAAAACGACCATAAATCTCTCGTACGGACTCCGATTGACTCACCGTTTGAACCATTGGAAATCTAACTCGATGTTCTATAATATTGCAAAGATTCAGAATCTTTGGAGTTTCCAAGAATTAATGGTGACTTTACAAAGTCGAACTCCCACGTGAAAAAGTCGATTAAGGACACGGAACTCAACAAAACGACACCGAAACGAACTCGGATGACAAAAAGTGCAGAATTAATCATTCTCGGAATGATGAAACGGTCATGATAGAGTTGTCAAAACGAACTTCCTCCGAAAAAGAAAATTACCAAAATTCGAAATTGCGGATATTACAATAGTCATGCGTGGATATTATTCCGCATTGAACTGTGCACACGAGACGTAGTTTCGTGAGGCTAATTAGGTACATTGTCCCACGTATATTCTGGATTCTGTATACGGGGCGGACATGTGCACGGACACATTTCCGGATCGGGAGTACTGTGATCTCCATCTTTGAGCCGTACAACTTTGATCGTCCATAGTATTGGATGAGTTCGACGTTTTGTGATTGAGCGTTCATACGCCAGAGGGGTATGTTCGACAGTCAGGTTTGTTTCTTTGAGATCTGTATTGTGATGATTTACAGCTTCGGGCTGTTCGGCTTTCAGGCCATCGTGATATTTTGGCAGCTTCGGCTGAGGGCTTTCACGCCATTGTGATGTATTTCCGTTGGAGCCTTCGGGCATTGTGATTCGTATTTATTTCAGCGTTGGATTGGTTTACCTTCGGGTAATGTATTGTTGTGTTCTATATTGATGATTCGCCGTTGGGCACTTATGTTCTAACCTATTGAGCAGGTATTGATCGTATGCCATGGTCATAGTATTCCACGAATGCTCGATTCTTACTTTGGTTTGTGAGCATCTCGTACTACCATTGTTGTACTATTTATTCTGCCTTTGGATGCATATCATGTTGTGCATGTATTTGATATTCATTATTCTGGATGACTGACCCCGTGGGGGCGGAACATGTTTTCATGTTTTAGGTACTTGCGAGGAGAGAGTTGAGACACAGGGGCATGACGATGGCGATGAGGCATTCGAGCGATACTAGTCCGAGATATTTTGGTGTTCATGTTGGTCAGACAGTTGGAGTACTCCAATTTTGTCCAGTCATTGTCGTTTTATATTATCCGAGCAAGGCTCTTGTATGTTGTTGTATTTTATTTTGGCCATGTAGGCCCATTCTTGTCGTTGAAATTACATATCGGAATAGTATGTCGGACGTCATAGTAGGGTCTGTGATTTCCCATTTTGGTCAGTTTGTTGTATTTTAGTCGTGTTCGCCTGGTGAATCACCTGATGTGGGGTCCACGGCACTGTAATAACCCAATGGGATTTGGGGGTGTTACAGAAGATGGTATCAGAGCGTTGGGTTGTGAGATACCCTGACTTGTGTGTTATGTGGCTCTACCAAAGCGGTAGTAGTGGGGCTGTCAGGTTATGACAATCTGGACAGTCGGGTTTTGTGAGTCGTGATAGTTGGACGACTGTATGAGTCTTTCTTTCATCGAGTCGTCGTCAGCGAAGACTAGTATCGCAAGACCTCGAAGCTTCGTATGACCTGTGTAAGGACTCTATTCTCTTTTATGGGCACACATTCATTATGTTATTGATTATACATGTTTCGTTGATACTTGTATGTGACGATCGGGTGCGATTGATTTATGATTATTTGCTTTGGAACGTGTGGGCTCTGTATCGGCTATGATTAGCGCGATCGATGTGATCGTTTATCTGTTGAGTATGTATACTCGTATTTTGCGTTGACCTAGCATTCTGGCCGTTGAGGCGTATTTGAGCTATGGTCATGATTGAACGTTATTCTTTCAGTCTGGAAAGAGGACGTGACAGAGGGGGTAGAGGCCGCAGAGTGGGCCGACACCCGAAACCTCGTACCAATAATTTGGTGGCTGACGAATCATTTTCGGAGTCGTGCTCGAGAACCCACCGATCGTGATTGTACTTGGAGTGAGTTCAAGACTCTCATGTTAGAGAGGTATTATCCGGCTCCACTTCGTGAAGCCAAGTTGTCGGAGGTTTTGGACCCCGAATTCGTCGAGGACGAGGGTGTTATTGTTATCGCTGAAAAGTTTCAAGGACTTCTTCAGTTTACTTCATCTGTTATCCGTACTGAGGCGGATAAGATCAAGTATTTTAACAAGAGGTTGAACCCGCGGTTGAGATGCAGTTGTTCAATCACAATTGTAACTCACTTGGCGAATTCATCGAGAAGGCTCTTGGAGCAGAGCTTTTGATCGAGGAGCTTACTCAGAAGGATCCTTCAGTTTCTTCTGGTGAGAGGACTAGGATGCCGATTCGCCTGCAGGGACATCGAGCTCCGACATCCAAGAGGTCATTTCCTAGTCGGCTTGATCGGGAAAGCATTTTCTTCTCAAAGCACGAGTTCGACTGTTATTTGTTTTAATTGTGATTCAATGGGCATGTTAGTACTCGATGTACGGTTCCAGATTATTATTTATTTTCTCGTGTGGGAGGCGGGGACACCTTCGAATCATCGCAGGAGTTATAGTGCCATTAGATCTCGAGAGATCTCACGGGCCTCGAGAGATTTTGTCACTTCAGTCCGTACTTCATCCAAGGGGTCATATCGGGCTTCGGGAGCCAGAGGTATGGACACCCGAGGGGGAGTAGCGAGTTCAGATTTGTGTTTTCCTCGAGTCGATGGGATCGAGGAACTCGATGATCTGGAGGATGTGGATTTCGGGTACATTTGAGATGTAACCTTGATTTGTATTTTCCTTGTCTCTCGGATTGATGTTTGACTCGGTCTGTATTTTAATATTGCGGTTGTGAACCATTTATTATTGATCTATCTTGTTATGATTGTATCTGAGAATCTTGACACTTGAGTCATTTGATGTCATTTTCTTTTCTCTTGGTCCTGTACCCGAGATTTTTGTGATGATCTGGGTAATTGTTCATTGTGATTCAAGACGTCAAGTCGTGAGGACTTGGGCGTGCGGTTGATATGGTCCCGAAGACTATTCGTGCGTTGTTAATTTCTTTTGTGGTGTGAGTCCGTGATTACATGGGCGTCTGATGCTGACGAGAACGGGGAAGTGTACACCGATGGTTGTAGGCATGTACAATGAGCGGCTCCCTTGGGATGCGTACGCCGGTGTTACTAGTCATGCGGTTAGTATGACTTCCTGGCTGGTCTCTAGCAGGAGAGTCATGATTCGGCTAATCTCGCACTTGGTTGAGTGTCTTTATCACTTGATTTTTTTCGCCTTGTTCAGGCAGAGGAGACGTGGGGACCCGTGGGGTCGGCCCAGTTACTCAGGCAGAATTGCTCGTATTGAGGAGTATTCCTGGAGATGTTGTTTTCTTATCCCGATGGATATTCTGTGCCCGACTTGTGCACCCTGAGTTTCGAGGACGAAACTATTTTTAAGGGGGGGAGTATGTAATATCCGGGGGTAATTTTTTTTTCGTGTTACTGTTGAGTTGTACGTATTCATTTGGAATTATACAAGTGTTGTTGTTTGGACCGATACAATGTATATTGTATTAGAATATTTCGGGATCGAAATATTTATACTGGTCGACGATTTGGTTTCGTCATTTGGTTGTTGCTTGGCGAGTTTGGAATTTTGGCTAAGTTTATAGCCATAGCGTACGCTACCTGTGTAGCATTACGTACGCTAATTTGTTGCGATTACGTACGTTACGCCCTGAGGTTTTCGTACGTAATACGTGGTCGGTGGTAGGAACTTTCCTCGTAGTCAACTTTCGACTGGTAGGACCTAGGTATATATATATATATAAATTATGTTATCAACTCCCGTGATTCCTTCCTCACCTTATTCCCTCATATTATATGTATATGTTACCTACCTCCCCATGTTATCATCCCTCTCCCTCTCATTCTCACTTTCTCTCTTTCTTTCTCCCTCTCGTCGTCTCTCCCTCCCGTCTTCTCTCCCTCGTTTTTTTTTTCTGGCGAGGTGGAGCTGAAGGATGGCAGCCGGCTCTTTCCGGTGACGGACTGGAGTTGACGACCGGAGTAGAGGACTGACATCTCCGGCGACGACCGGAGCTCGGCGGCGGCAGGCGGCTCGTGACTGGAGCGGCGACGGCCTAGTCGGAATTTCCGGATCGGAAGGCTTTGCAAATCCGGTCGAGCTGTTCCGGCATATTTTTTTCTTCTGGCGAGACGGAGCGCAGGTGCTGGTTCTTCATGGTTTCCGGCCATGGACGCTTCTCCATTGTTTCCGGCGACCAGAGGTGGTTTTTGTAATATCCGGATTTATTACGGTGTATTTCATCTGTATTCAAACCCTGTATTATTCGGATTGGTGGTTTTGATTATTGGAGTATGATATTTCGTGCATTGATATCATTGTACATAAGTATAGAAACATGCAAAATTGCTCATGCAACCTCGTGATAGCGCACGCTAAGAATGTATCTTAACGCGCGCTATCGGGCTATTATTAGCGCACGCTATGCAGGTAGGAGTTGCGTGCGCTAAGGACTCAATTATTGAGCGGACAACTAGACATGCGCCAAATGACATGGGTCCGGATAAGATTCCCGCGGACGAGCCCGGACAATTCTGAAGTCAACCATTATTAGCGCACGCTAAGGAATGCTTAGTAGCGTGCGCTAACTTGTTAAAATGCAGAATATTATAAATAGGACAACAAATCGTTTTGGCTTACATTTTACTCTTTCCTTCTGCATACTTGAGAGGCCAGAGAGCTGAGATATCCTCCTACACACTTAGAACACATTTTGTTGGTGTTTATATATTGGTTATCACTTGGGAGTAATCATTGAAGAGGAATAGCACCTTGGAGTGGCATACAACCAACCGGAGTTGGATTCTACCTTACGGTTCAGTGATTTTCATCATATTAAGGTATGTTCAATCTATCTCCAGACTTAGAGTTGGATTTTAACGATTTGGATGATCATGTTAACAAGATATGGATTTTCATAGATGAATTATCCAAGTATATCATGTTTGGAATATTGAGATGATTAAGCCTTAAGTACCTTGATTATGATCATCATGATTCGAATCTTATTACATTGAACAAGTAAAGGAAGCTTCTATCATTGGTAATCCGAATCTAATAGATGACTTCATAGCAATCTTGGACTTGACTTTAACGTCTTTATTGTTAGATAAATTTAAAGGATTGATCATGGAAAGATTTATCTAGTATAGATGGAACGTTTAACAACTTCAACATGATAATTTCGATGGATATAGAAGTGTTGATATCAACCGTTAAGCTTTTTGAATCGTCATATGAAGAATTGCAGTCGAAATGGAATATGGTTTATATGGTATGCATATCCTTGAATCCGAAGTTGTTGTTATCCGTAAGATCATTCATAATCGTATGTACATGATATTCATGGAAGTAACATGAAGTATCACGGAAGATTTCATTGTTTCGATCATGGCGAGAACAGTTTACTGCTCAGCAGTAAACTGCCATGCACAGATAGCGCACGCTATGCTATGAATATTAACGTGCGCTATCGAGCACGAGTTAGCGTACACTACGTTTGGTACGTAACGTACGCTAGACCATCAGACGAGTCAGTCGACTGTTCAGTGAAGTACTGCCCATGCATAGTTAGCGTACGCTAGGCTTTGTTGTTTGCGTGCGCTATCGGGCAGACTTAACGCACGCTACACAGAGTACTTAGCGTGCGCTAAGCAGTTCAGGCAGATTACATTTTATGAACTTTTGGCCGTGAATCGAATTGTTAAACATTCGTACGATGTGAGATAAATCCTTTATCATTTCTTTTGTTAAGGTTTGGTCTCGTTACATGATTGATTGAGGAGGACGACCTTCGAGTGTTCATTTTCGTGGAAGTGTTGTTCTTGTCTTCAAATCGAGGCAAGTACCTTAATTGTTTTATGTATTGTTGTTATACATATTGTCGTGCATGTATGTCGTTATTGTATGTCCACCTCGTGTTGGTCCGACGGGATCATCGGGGGATCTATGCTAGCGTGCGCTAGATCATCGGATGGGTTTTTCCACCACGGGTTGGTCTGACGGGATCATCGTGGGTTCTAGGCAGTGAACGCTGGATCGACGGAATTACCATGTGTATGTTATGATATCATGTTGTGATTATCAGTTGTGTATGTCGTTTATGAGTTTCTCGTAGGAGAAGACTCGTTGGATTTTTTTCGTTTACGTTATTATTCTTCGTGAGATATGTATAATATGTTGTTGTACTTGTACTAGCATCGTTGTGCTAACCCCTTCGGGGGTGAACATTTTGTTTATGTTCAGGATCCAGGAGAGCAGGAAAACAACCACTGGAGCTGCATGACGATGAGGGTGCAGAGTGATGTTTCGGCCGGGATTATTTATCTGTTGTTTATTCGGTATTTCAATAAGTCCTCGAGTACGAAGTCATTTGTGATGGATTTGAATTTGGTGATGTATTATTGAGTTCCTGTTGAACAATTGTACTTTCAGTATTTGGTAAGAACTGTTGTATCTTAATTCCGTTATTTCCATTCGTTAGTACCTTTTAATGTCTGTTCAATTCTTCAGCCTTGTAAATCCTTATGTAAAGGATTTACGGCGCTGTAATATTCCTGAATATATCGGGGGTGTTACAGTTTTTGTCCGGAACGGACGGCGGAACGGAGGTTTGACATATTTCCGGCAAGGAGTTGCAGGCGGAGAGTCGGGTGAAAACCGGCCATGGACGGAAACGGGCTGGTGTTGGACGAGGTCCGGCGGGTCAGTTTTTCCGGCGGCCGAGTTCCAGCGGGAGAGTTGTTTTCTGACCGGATTCCGGCGAGGGTTGCCGGCCGATCGACTCTTCTGGTTAGTTTGTATGTGTGTGTGCTTCGTGAGTTTGTGTGTGTGTGTGTTTCGTGAGTTTGTGTGTGTGTGTGTGTGTTGTGTGTTCTGTATATATATATATATATATATATTGATAGGACGTCGAATGCACGCTCACTGAAAACCTGGTTTAAAATATGGACCAATAAAGGTCCGACCTAGGTTCTTAGATAAGGAGATTACAACCCCAAGGTCCTTTAGAAGGTCGCCGACCTCGGAGGCCCCATTTAGCTGTGATATCTGTTAGAAAAAGGGCGCCGACCTCGGAGGCCCCATTTAGCTGTGACATCTGTTAGAAGGGCGCCGACCTTGGAGGCTCCATTTAGCTGTGACATCTGTTAGAAGGGCGCCGACCTCGGAGGCCCCCGCTGACCTATGATATCCGATAACAGGTCGCCGACCTCAAAGGTCTCTCAAACTACTGATTTGAATAGGGATGAGCCGACCTAAAAACCACCGAACTCCGGAAGGTGGAACTCTTGGGAAAGAAGATCCTGACTCACCTGACAGAATCCCTAAGATCCAGGGGTTGAGAACCCATACCTTGCCAATCCCGGAGATCCAGGGATTGAAAGCCCATACCTCGCAATCCCGGAAATCCAGGGATAGGAAATCGCAGCTTGAATCCCTGGATATCCGGGATTCTCTCTAGGAATCAGGAATCATCTCAGATAACAAGGCATCCTCCCTCCTATAAAAGGGAGAGAGGGGGTTCCTCAAAAAAGGGATACACACTCGGAGAATACAACATTTCTTAGAGAGAGAAAGAAAAGAGAGTACATCATATATTTTGGGTTTTCTTAGCTAAACTTCTAAGATTAACCCGGTTCTTGGTGGCCGATCAGCTCGGTTACATCAAGTGGCGCCGTCTGTGGGAACTGTGACATCGAGTCACTTTGATTTGAGACGTGAGGTTAGTAATGGCAGAAGAAATGAACCAGAAGAGAACAGGGGATTTAATACCCAGAAATCTAGAAGAGGAACTAGCGGCGGCGGGTGGAGAAGCGACTCTGGAGAAAACACCCGCCACCCCTGTAGAAGAAGTCGCACCCAGCACAATTACACTAACGAAGGAAGCCTTAGCCGACATAATCGCGGTCAATCCCGGAAGAGCCGGAGGTCGAAAAACAAAGGGTACCACGAAAAATAATACCATCCTATCGGATGGGCCGGAAGAAATTGATCACAAGAAGAACATGGTGAGAGTTATCCAAAAATATGGGAGCGATCTAGGCAGAAAGAACGCAGATCCCTTGATATCCAAAGATGCAGACGAGCCGGAAGAGTTGCGACAGAGGGTTGCGGGAGGGACATGGAAAGTCATCCAGCCATCCCTTCTCGAAGGCATACTACAGCCGAGCTCCCGTATGGGTTTAGAGGTCATTACCTTCACCTATGATGGACTCTCAGATCCTACCCGACATTTATACCGATTTGAGAATATGGCGGTACTACATAGATATTCGGATGCCGTGAGTTGCAGGGCATTCTTGGCCACACTGACAGAGTCAGCTCAGGATTGGTTCCACCAGATACCCCCTGGGTCAATCACCAGCTTCAAAACTTTCAGCTCCGCGTTCTTGACGCATTTTGCCAGCGCCAGGGCGCACCAAAAGACCTTCATGTCCTTGTTCAGTATCAAGCAATATTCTGGAGAAGCGCTGAGAGCTTATGTGACCCGATTCACGAAGGCGTGTCTGGAGGTACCCTCGTCGTCAGAAGAGGTAAAAACCAGTGCCTTGACACAGGATCGAGGCCGGGGTTGTTACGCACCTCATTAGCTAAAAAACCAGCCAGAACATACGATGAGGTCTTAGCCCGATGCTCGAAGTACATCAACGTTGAGGAAACCGAGAAGGATATGGAGGAGTTGCATGAATAGGAGAAACGCCTCCAGATCCGAGTAAGGGTGAACCGCCCTCTGACATCTGAATAGGCGAAACGCCTCCAGATCCGAGTAAGGGTGAACCGCCCTCTGACATCGGAATAGGCGAAACGCCTCCAGATCCGAGTAAGGGTGAACCGCCTCGACATCCGAATAGGCGAAACGCCTCCGCATCCGAGTAAGGGTGAACCGCCTCGACATCCGAATAGGCGAAACGCCCAGATCCGAGTAAGGGTGAACCGCCCTCGACATCCGAATAGGCGAAACGCCCGGATCCGAGTAAGTGTGAACCGCCTCCGACATCCGAATAGGCGAAACGCCCGATCCGAGTAAGGGTGAACCGCCCTCTGACATCTGAATAGGCGAAACGCCTCCAGATCCGAGTAAAGGCGAACCGACCTATGAAACTATGACTAAGGGAAATACCCAACTTACACTAAAGATCGATGAAAAGATTAAGTCAAACTGGTCGGATTACATTTAGGAATTTTCAAAATTTAAAGTGGGGCCTCCGAGCTATATCAACTTTGTTGTATCAAATCAAACAGGCACAAGATACATCAAGGTTACAAGCAACTCCGAGCTATATCGAATTTGTTGTATCAAAACAAACAGGCACAAGATACATCAAGGTTACAAGCAACACCGAGCTATATCAACTTTGTTGTATCAAATCAAGCAGGCACAAGATACATCAAGGTTACAAGCAATACCGAGCTATATCAACTTTGTTGTCATTCAACTCAAAAAGCACACAAACCCAAAGTATATTCAACTCAGAAAGTTGTCATTCAAAATAGCTGTGCCAGTACAAATAAAGTAGAAAAAAAAATAGTAGAAGAAAAATATACATTGTCTACACTAAGCTACAAGCTCTGAAGACGGAGGAGGCAGCGGAGGAGAAGCATCACGATCGGTCCCAACCACCTCGGGACTAGGAGTATTGGCCTTAACAGGTGAACTGGGAGGATCAGAAGGCAGCTCCAAGTCTAAGCCAGATTCCTTTAGGGACTCCTCAAGGGCGTCCTTCCACCAGGATGCCTCCGGAGATTCTTCCACGTCCCCGGACCAACCCGAAGGAACGGGAGCCCCGTCCAATGCAGCATCCCGGTCCAGCTCGCCCGAAAAGCCCAATGAAGCTAGCCGCTCACGAGCACGGGTCGAGCAAAATCAAAATATTGCATCGCACCGGGGCTAGCTTAACCAGAATGCGGTGGAATTGTGATACCGGGGAGGGCGAAGTAGGCCTCGAGAAAAGAGTGACCAACGTCACTAGTTAGGAATCGACGTCGGCCATCCGTCACCCCGCGCTCATAAGACGATCCTCGGATCTAGCCTCGGCTAGTTGGGTCTCCAGCAGGTCACTTGTTCCGACGCCGCTCTAGCTTGAGCTTCAAATCGCGACCTTCTCGGCTCGGCCTTCGCCCGTGCCTCAAGTTGGGCTATCCTTTCGGATTCGGCCCTAGCTTCGACAACCGAGCCTCGAGCCGCCCACCTTCTCCGTTTCACCAAGACATGGTCTTCCAAAATTTCAGCTCTTGGTTTAGCCGAACATTGGCCATCTGGGCCCGCTCTAAAACCGCCTCCCGCTCGTAATCCTTCTTAAGGGCATCTAGCGATACTCCTCTCCCGAAGCCGGCCGAAAGATCAGAATTAGCCGCCAGGGCGGCCTCCAGGTCGGCTTGCATCTGGGTGAGCTGCGAAGAAGAAGTAGCGCCGAGCTTATGATCCTCGGCGAAGGTCACGAAGGTGGCGAAGAACTGCACAAGAAGTTATATCAGGTCGGCAGAGGGTAATAATAAACATAAAAATAATCAAAAGGGGTATAAAGGCGAAAAGGGGAATACCTTCCCAAAGTACATCATCATAGAATCAAATTTAGGGCCCTCCTCGGCGTCTCGTAACCCCACTTATCCTTAGCCGGGACCATGGAGCTAAAATAAGGGAGAAATTTCTCAAACTCCCTGCAGCGGAGAAGAGTCTCCATAGCCGGACCTGGAGGACCCGCGGTCTTCGGCCGTTTGGAAGTAGGGGAGCTAGGAGAAGAGGCCCTCTGAGTGACCTGAAGTTGCCGAGACGAGCTCGCAGAGCCTCGTCCGGTGGTCAAGGTAGGAGCCAGATCGGATGGGAGAGTTACCCCAGACTTGGGGCGAGCAGGAGCCTTCCGTTTGGCTTTGGACGAGCCCTCCGCCCTCTCCTTGGGAGGATTCGTCGACTTAGGAACCTTCGCTTTGTTTGGTTCAGCTGGCTTGGAGGCATCCGACTGGCAGGTTCGCATGAATCGATCTACAAAAAACAGTACAAACGGTCAAGGAAATAGCCAAAAAGCGAAATAACAAAGATCTAAAAAAAATATATATAGATAAAGCCTACCGATGTCAGGGATAGCCGGGTAGGGATTCGAGCTCAGCCCACAATGGAACAGAAGATCATGGAATTGCGTCAGCTGGAAAGCATTATAGGGAATGGCATTCCATTCCCGAACTTTCTCGACCCACGCAGCCCGGATGGAACTACGCCTAGGAATAGGATCCTGGCTCGGAGTAGCCTGCGTCCATTGCGTAGGAAAGCCCCAAGAATCGGATGTGGGGAGCCGAAGGAAAAAGAAGCGGGACCTCGGTCCTTCACATTGGAAGGGAGGTGGGTGAAGAAATGGGCGTGCTTTGGAGGTCAAGTAAAAGAGCCTTTAAAACTCTTTAGCCCAAAGCAAAAATAGAAAAAGCCTGTGTCGGGTTCCTCATGTCCGTAATGACACAAAGACGAGAAAACCCACCATGTAGCGAAAAGAGTTACGAGAGAACTGGTTGAGGGAAGATTGTATTTAGTGGAGAGAGAGACAAGGAAGGGATGGGGTGGGAAGCGAAGACCACCGCTCACAGTCCACAAACCAGGTAATATGACCCGGAGGGGGATGATCGGGGTATCGCTAGCCCGAGGTGTGACAAATTCCCACCCCGTGAAGCCTAAGAAATCTTATAAAACTAGCCAGTGCGGCTGGGCTAGTCCTCGATAGAGGATGGGGAGGGAGAACTCGAGTCGCCCCTACAACCGTCTGATAGGGGTCGGCTAAAAGGCCGGTCACAGTTACCTCGTCCGTGGGGGGAGGGGAAGGAGGATCTACAATGATTAGGGGGATGCCAGAGAGAGGGATGTCACCTAGCTCGGACCAGTCTACGTCACCTAAAGGTTCATCCCTAAGGCGGAGGGAGGAACCAGTAGCTCGCCCCGACCTACCCCCCGAATCCCCATCAGAAGAGGAAAGACCCTCCAAAAAAGAGTTCACGGCCGATTCGCCGGAAATATTTTGGGAATCCGAAGCAGACGACATAACTTAAGGAGGAAAAGGGGAGGAAGAAGAAAAGGAAAATATCTGTAAAACAAATCAAAAAGCTAAAGAGATGTTTAGATGAACATACCCATGGGATTGGGTGGAAGTTCGCCGGAGAAAGGTAGAGCAAACTTGTCGCCGGGGACAGATAGCTGCGATTGCTAGGGTCGCCTGGGAATTTTTGCACCAGAGATTGAGGGTATAAAATCGCGGAAGTGGTAAAGGGGGAAGAAGAAGACCTTTTATAGGAGGGAGGGGCAAAAACCGAGGAGGATAGGGACGATCTGGAGCGTCCGATGCCCTATCCGAAGGAACGGCTGGGATTTGGCACCGTCTTAGCCGACCTATGGCAGGTCGACACCTGGCTTCGGCCATCGATGCGACGTCTTGGAGGCAGGGAAAGGAAAAGACAGGTTAATTATAGCGCACAAAGTACGAAGAGCCTCGTTATCTGGGAATGGGAGTCCCAAGGATAATTGCGTCAAGGTCGTCCGGTTGTAAACAAATCTTACTCTACTCGGTCTTACAGCTCGACTAGAGTAGGGGGGACTGGTTGATAGGACGTCGAATGCACGCTCACTGAAAACCCGGTTTAAAATATGGACCAATAAAGGTCCGACCTAGGTTCTTAGATAAGGAGATTACAACCCCAAGGTCCTTTAGAAGGTCGCCGACCTCGGAGGCCCCATTTAGCTGTGATATCTGTTAGAAAAAGGGCGCCGACCTCGGAGGCCCCATTTAGCTGTGACATCTGTTAGAAGGGCGCCGACCTTGGAGGCTCCATTTAGCTGTGACATCTGTTAGAAGGGCGCCGACCTCGGAGGCCCCCGCTGACCTATGATATCCGATAACAGGTCGCCGACCTCAAAGGTCTCTCAAACTACTGATTTGAATAGGGATGAGCCGACCTAAAAACCACCGAACTCCGGAAGGTCGAACTCTTGGGAAAGAAGATCCTGACTCACCTGACAGAATCCCTAAGATCCAGGGGTTGAGAACCCATACCTTGCCAATCCCGGAGATCCAGGGATTGAGAGCCCATACCTCGCAATCCCGGAAATCCAGGGATGGGAAATCGCAGCTTGAATCCCTGGATATCCGGGATTCTCTCTAGGAATCAGGAATCATCTCAGATAACAAGGCATCCTCCCTCCTATAAAAGGGAGAGAGGGGGTTCCTCAAAAAAGGGATACACACTCGGAGAATACAGCATTTCTTAGAGAGAGAAAGAAAAGAGAGTACATCATATATTTTGGGTTTTCTTAGCTAAACTTCTAAGATTAACCCGGTTCTTGGTGGCCGATCAGCTCGGTTACATCATATATATAAGGTATATAAAGCTGTGTGTTATATATATATTGTGTGTGTTGTGTAGTGTGTGGGTGTGTATAAATATATATATATATATAGTGTGTGCAGTGCAGTATATATATATATATATATATATATATATATATATATATGTATGTATATATTATGTAAAGTGGGTGTGTGTTAGTAATGTGTGTACCGTATGTATATTATACATATATATATATATATATTATATATATATATATATGTGTGTGTATACGGGTAAATACGAGTATAATATGTGTTCGTGTTGGAATCGGAGTTAGCTATTATGTTGTTTTCGGTCGATATCGTGTTATCGAATGAATTGTATTTCATTCAAGGTTGTTCGAGTGCTTGTGATTGTCGGAGGACGCCGTTGATCGATTCGTGGTAGGACGTTGATCGTGGAAGGACTTTCTCGCCTTTGGTTTGAGGCAAGTTTTATACTTGTACTGGTCAATGAGATTAATGTTATCATGTATGTGTATGAATGTGTGTATCATTTCGAGACTTGGTCTCTTTATGATTTTGTTGATATCAGGGGATTGTTTGATACGATACCCTTCGGCAAATTATGTCAAATATTATTGTTGTTCGTAAATGGCCGATTTAAGGCATTGCGATACTTGTTGGTAATATATTTGTCGATAGCCGGTTCGCGGTATCGACATATCGATTGTTATTGTTGATTGATGTTCCTTTGAGATATTGTTGTTGATAGCCGGTTCGCGGCATCGACGTATCGATTGTTGTTATTGATTGATGTTCCATCAAGGTATTTTTGTGAATCGTCGTTATTGATATCAGTGTTTTTCTATTGATATCGTTTTGGCCGATTGAAGGCATTGACGTATTCGATTATCATCTTCGTTATCGGTAACCGATTAAAGGTGCCGAGACATCTGTTGTATAATTGTTATCGGTTAACCGTTCTGAAGGTAATCGATATATTGAATTGGGATTATCAAAGATAATTCCCATCTGTTGTATAATTATTATCGATTGTCCGCTCTAAAGGTAATCGATATATTGAATTGGGATTATCAAATATATTTCCCATCCGTTGTCAAATATATTCTCATTCGTTGTATCGTTGTTATCGATTGACCGTTCTACGGTAATCGAAGTATTGAATTGGGACTGTCGAGGATAGTTCCCATCCGTTGAATTATTATTGTCGTGTTGACCGACTCAAGGCAGCACACTATTATTCTTGTGAACTCGGTAATTTTGTGATCGTCGAAGGTTGAGGATTTCCCGAACTGTTGTGTTGTGATCGTTGCTCGTGTTAATCGGTCCTTAGGGATTTTGATCCCAGGATGGTTGTTTTGAATATTGTTGGTCGTGTCGATCTTTCATTATTCGTGTGTCATCGTTCACTTGGTGAGTCGTATAATCCGTATTAGATGTGTTATCCTTTGAGTTTCGTTGTCATGTTGTATCGTGACATATCCGGAATCATATCTGCGTTCCGATTGGTTATTGTGTAGGATTTTTAGCCAGGCACATATATAGTCATGCGTGGATATTATTCCGCATTGGACTGTGCACACGAGACGTAGTTTCGTGAGGCTAATTAGGTACATTGTCCCACGTATATTCTGGATTCCGTATACGGGGCGGACATGTGCACGGACACATTTCCGGATCGGGCGTACTGTGATGTCCATCTTTGAGCCGTAGAACTTTGATCGTCCATAGTATTGGATGAGTTCGACGTTTTGTGATTGAGCGTTCATACGCCAGAGGGGTATGTTCGACAGTCAGGTTTGTTTCTTTGAGATCTGTATTGTGATGATTTACAGCTTCGGGCTGTTCGGCTTTCAGGCCATCGTGATATTTTGGCAGCTTCGGGTTGTTCGGCTTTCAGGCCATCGTGATATTTTGGCAGCTTCGGCTGAGGGCTTTCACGCCATTGTGATGTATTTCCGTTGGAGCCTTCGAGCATTGTGATTCGTATTTATTTCAGCGTTGGATTGGTTTACCTTCGGGTAATGTATTGTTGTGTTCTATATTGATGATTCGCCGTTGGGCACTTATGTTCTAACCTATTGAGCAGGTATTGATCGTATGCCATGGGCATAGTATTCCACGAATGCTCGATCTTACTTTGGTTTGTGAGCATCTCGTACTACCATTGTTGTACTGTTTATTCTGCCTTTGGATGCATATCATGTTGTGCATGTATTTGATATTCATTATTCTGGATGACTGACCCCGTGGGGGCGAAACATGTTTTCATGTTTTAGGTACTTGCGAGGAGAGAGTTGAGACACAGGGGCATGACGATGGCGATAAGGCATTCGAGCGATACTAGTCCGAGATATTTTGGTGTTCATGTTGGTCAGACAGTTGGAGTACTCCAATTTTGTTCAGTCGTTGTCGTTTTGTATTATCCGAGCAAGGCTCGTGTTTGTTGTTGTATTTTATTTTGGCCATGTAGGCCCATTCTCGTCGTTGAAATTCCATATCGGAATAGTATGTCGGACGTCATAGTAGGGTCTGTGATTTCCCATTTTGGTCAGTTTGTTGTATTTTAGTCGTGTTCGCCTGGTGGATCACCTGATGTGGGGTCCACGGCACTGAAATAACCCAATGGGATTTGGGGGTGTTACATGTGCAACATAGCTTATAAGTTATTAAAGTGTTTGGCTAATACATTTCTTTTAAAAAATATTCTTTTTTCAGAAAATATTTTTTTTTTCGAAATATAATTTTTTCCAAAAAATATATTTTTTTATTTTTTCGCAAAAATATCTTATTTTATTTTTTTTCCAGAAAATAATTTTATTTTTTCCAGAAAATAATTTTATTTTTTCCAAAAAATAATATTTTTTTCAAGAACATAATTTTATTTCGAAATAATATTATTTTGCCAAAAATAACTTTTTCTCTAGAAAATATTTTTTATTTTTTTCGGAAAAATATTTTTTTTATTTTTTTTCCAGAAAATAATTTTATTTCAAAAAAATATTATTTTGCCAAAAAATATTTTTTCCTCCAGATTTTTTTTTAATTTTTTCGAAAAAAATATTTTTTTTATTTTTTCCAGAAAATAATTTCATTTTTTCGAGAAAATAATTTTATTTCGAAAAAAATATTATTTTGCCAAAAAATAATTTTTTTCTCCAGAAAATAAATTTTAATTTTTTCGAAAAAAATAATAAATTCCCTAAAATAATGTTTTTTTCAAAAATATGTTTTTTCCCAGACAATATTTTTTTTTATTTTTTCGAAAAATAATATATTTTTTTCCAGAAAATACTTTCTTTTTTGGAAAAAATATTTTTTTCTAGAAAGCTTGAAATTTTATTACACTGAAGTCCAAAAGTGTTATATATATTATAATGAGGTCCAGCATGTGTCACCCACGTGAGGCGAAAAATAAATAGGTAACATTTCAACTCGTGCCCCCACAGGGATTAAGGCACTGCAGCAGAACTTTAATACAACTCAACATTAAAATGAAATAAACCCAAACTTTATTCGATTCATATTATAGCTTGTATCTTCATGTCGATCATGTGACTACCCCCTTGAGCTATGAATACCTGAAGGCTAAAATGCATATAATCACTAATACAAGTAGCTATACAATTGTTGGTCACGGTATACTTAGATAATAACTGAAAATGGGGTAAATAAGTTGTACTCTTTTTTGAATATTTTGCATAGTGAAAAACTTCAAATATGTTGTTGTAGTTACAACACCAGAGTATTCTCCTGTAGGCTTGGTGCTTACAGGGTTTTTCGTAGTAAGTATAATAATAAAATCACAGGCAGTATGCAAACGTAAATATGCAAGTAAAAGACACAATATATAATGTGGTTCAAGGAAACATCCTCTACGTCCACATGATCTGCACATATGAGGATTGTTTATTAAAATCAGAGGCATACACACCTGTATTGATTTTAACTAAACCCTCTAAGCTGTGTCATTTACACAGATTGATACACTTGACTTCACTTGGGGCCGTTCACACAGATTGGCTATAGGATGTCTGAAATTTGCCTTGTTTTCTTTTTCCAGCCTCCACCTCCTTGCTGTTTCTCTTGATTCTTCCCCATTTTGGCATTGTCAAGCTCCTCGTCTTTTCCTAGATATTGCGCAGAATATACATCGACTCAGCTTGGCTATCTTGACCATTTTTACAAGATAAGTGACCACTGCAGTTAGGTCATTGATCTTGTTATCGTGAGCAGCCAACCTATTTTTTGTTATTTCGAGGGCGACAACATTAGTAGCCTAAGCAATTCATGTCTTCTCTTGCTCTTTTTTGAAAGTTTTATTCTATTTTTTCAGAGAATTGGGCAAAAGCATGTCAAAGAGCATTGGAAACAAGCACGAATGCCTCTATGACGTCATTCAAAGACCTACGAAGGTCCAACTATTCATCCTGTGCTATAGCTCAAATCCAATTGAGCTCCTTGCCACATTTATAGAGTGATCTCACAACATCCTTTATAAAAAAAATTTATTCAGCAAGGGCCCGAAGGCGGGATTCACGATCAGCACTTCATGGGAAGAGGATTGGACTATGAGGAGAGGATCTATCTAGTTGAGGGATGACTACAATGCTTCTTGGATTTGATGTATCATCCTCAGAAAGAATGCCTTCAGAGTCAGTTGACTTATGAGAACCCACAGGAATAGGATGATGTACCTATTCCTGTTGAGGAGCCTCTACCGTTTGGACATGATCTTCTGTCTGAGGAACATAAGGGACTGATTACTCCGGTTAAATTTTGCCTACTTCAGTCTTAGGGACAGTAGAAACTGATTCCTCCTGTTAGAGTTGGAGTTCTTCAGACACCGGTATAAGAGGGACTGGTTCCCCCTATTGTATTTCGCCCTATGGGATGAACGATTGAGCTCTCCTGTAGGGGGTACTTGGGTTGTTCATCATTTGGCCCTGAAGTCCACTGGCCTTGAGCGACATGTATCTTCGTGAACTCCCCTTCACAAGATTCTTCTTAGATCATACGGATGCCCGCCTGTAATGCATCATCATCTCCCTTAGAGTCGGGGTCGGAGTGATGACTTGGGCTCAGAATGCCCTCATGACTTGTTTATTTGTCCTTAAGATGGGCCTTCTCCTTCCCAATAAAATATTGTGAGACTAATCCAAGGCAAAATAGATCATCAAATTTGATGAGGGATTCCATATTCCTTACATCAGTCACCTCCAAAATAATTTTTCTTCCTATTCCCATTCGGTACCAGTTGTATAAGTCATCATACACAGCTAGTATGTAGCTTTTATACCTTTTGAATCGGTCAACTGCAGCTTCAATTTTCACGGTTAATAGGATTTGGTTTATCAATAGAGTGGGGGATGGACTCCGTATATACAGTTGGTGATGTTATAAGGTTGGGATTCTCGTTGGGTGTTGGTGCCTGTTGAGGAGTTGGGATCCTTAAAGGGTGGCGTTCCCTGTTTAGAGAGGGACTCCTAACAAGAGTGGATGCTCTGTGGTAAGACGTTGTTGTCGGCTCTCAGAGGGCAGCTGATTCACCACTTCTTTTAGTTTAATTAACACCTTCTCATCCGTCATTGCCGCGGATGGCTCTGGATCTGATGTGGGTACAACAGTAGCAGCTTCAATTGGGACAACTTTAGATTGATTGGCCTATGTAGGGACGACCTCTAATGGAACATATTCGGGGACTGTTATGGTCGTCATAGGAGCTGTAGTGATGGGTTCAGAAAGAATTACCCTAAGGGATGATGTAGCCACCTCAGATGCTGTTGGAACAACTTCATAATTTGAAGTCTCCCTAGCAGACATCTTTTCTTTTTCTCTACAGATGTAGGCGAGCTGCTGTCAGGAAATGTCCTTTTCTTACTTGGGACCTTTTTATTTTTTCTCTCCAGCCTCAACATTTGTAGATAGTCCACTAACATCTCGAGGATCACTCAACTGCGGCATGAAGTCTGGGTCCGGTCGATCTTCAACAGGAGTCTCCTTATTATACAGCGTCATCCTAGTTCCTCCTAGAAACTTGCCAGCTTGGATCTTTTTGGCAGAGGGAGATTATTGAATGCTGCACTGAATAAATAAGAATGTAATTAAGTACCAATCCAAATGAAACTTTTACTGTCTCGGGCCTCTCAGCCTCCTCATAGAGTCATTAGAACAACATTTGACACCAGTTGACCTTTTGCACCTTATTATTGCCATCATCAGCCTAAACCTTAAGACTATGCACATCTCAAAGGCTCCAATTCCGTCCTCAAGAACCCCTAGTAGAATTTATGCAGATAAAAATATGGCAAGGCAAAAAATTTCTTCTGGAAAGATAAATAGGGGGTTTTCGGCAAAAAGGTTGCTGGTAAACAATTTCCACTAGGAATCAATGAGTTCATCCCCAAAACTCTCCAAATCGTCCAAATTAATATCGTCATTCAGCAATTTGTACAGCTGCTCCAGCAATGCTATAGTAATTTGAACCTCTTTTTCCTCGACATGGATAACAATGGCAGTCAAAGGTGATATTTTATTGGGAGTATCCAAGTTGAAATCAACATCCAGATAGAATTCCTCCACTATACTTTCATCGTGGTTTTTTCAGAGTGCAGTCTTCCCAGCCCGTAAAGTCCTTGTTGTTTCAACCTGGTGATTATAGCATTCATATACTTAATGTCCTTATATTTTGACTTAATCCGTCTTGAAGAACAGGCCTGGAAAGGATCCTGCCATCGATCACCAGAGAATTTTGTATTTTCAAGGTCTGAGATGAGGTTGTTTGAGAATATGCCATTGCAAAGAAGTTCGAAGAAAAGATAAAATTTACAGAAACATTCTAAGTGTTAAACTATTGCTATAGGATCTTACTATTGTTGAATGCAGTAAAGAGTCATTAGGTCAATGAGAGTGCCTTTCTATAGGTGCTGGAGGGCTAGGTTACAATAAATGGTAAAATTTAAGGGATGGGAACGGTTTTTGAATGAACGTACAGGGTGGATAAGGATATAACTGGTATGTCTTATCCATCAATTTTGGAAAACTAATTACTGGTCCTATATTTGACGCATTGCAGGCTCCACTATGCACATTTTGCAGTATAAATTTTTTTTGAAATTGTGGGTTTCAAGGCTTTTAAAGTCCATGTATCATTTCGAGAATAAACACAAGCATTTTAAATTCAGACCTTGCACATGGTCTTAAAGCGGTTCTGAAAAGTTAAGATTGAGATCCTATAGTATATTTGTTGTATGCGAAAATATGACGTTTCCCCTTAATTGGTACATACATGCTTCAATTCTTACATCAATTGATGACTAATAATGTATTTAAGGGTCCTACAGTATTCCCCTTAATTAATGTACACTACAACTGTAGGAAGGGAACTGTGTCCTCTTGTTCCTACATTGAAGATATGACTTTGTGAGTGTGTATGTACAATTAATTATAACATCGTGAAAAAGGCAGCTATTACAGTGTCCTGGACCCACCAGGTGATATAAGTACATTAATCAGCCATAATATAACTGCAGTACCAACCACATTATATTACCAAACACTCCAACGAGGAGTTTATACAACACTCGGCTATAATTATCACAATACAAAGGATCCAAAATATAAGTATAATCCATATGAAGATGGAGAATATCCAAAATAATACAAACTACGGAGAAGTACAATACGACATAAATAAAGTACGTAGTTTAACATAACCGGAAACAAGAAGACTCAGGCTCTAAACTAGTATCCTTCAAACCCTTCTCCGTCACAATGCTCTTTCTGTGCATTGGCCTTCCCTCGACCTAAAATATAAAACAACAAGTATTTTGTCCAAAACCACAAGGTCGGATACACATGATAATAAATCTCAAGATGTTATACGAATCATATATAATAGATCTCAATAAAAAAAACCCTACATTCGAACATACACCTCGAGCGTATGAACAACCAATCGCAACTGTCAGACATACCCAATCACACATGGTGTATGAACAACCAACAATATGCCTCAAGGATGGACATTGATAGGACGACAAATGTATACTACCTAAAAACCCGGTTTAAAGAAGCCCAATATACACCGACGTACCGATCCATGAATAAAGTAGGGGAGACCTAGACGAATAAAACCCAACCTATGGACTCCGGTAAGACTGTGCCGATCTCAGAGGTCTCGCCGACCTATGGACTCAAATAAGAGTGCGCCGATCTCAGAGGTCTCGCCGACCTATGGACTCAAATAAGAGTGTCATGACCTAAGAGGTCTCGACGACCTATGGACTCAAATAAGAATGTCCCGACCTAAGAGGTCTCGCCGACCTATGGACTAAGATAAGAGTGTCCCGACCTAAGTGGCCCAATCTGGATATGAATCGATCTGCCTAGTCATACCCGGGGTCGAAAATCGCCGGGCTCATGAAGGTAGAGCTCTCAGAAAGGTAAATCTTGACCTACCTGACAGAATCCCAGAGATTCAGTGGCTGGTATACCGCAGTCCCCCAATCCCGGATATCCAGGGATGGGAAATCGTAGCCCGAATCCCTGAATATCCGGGATGTTCCCTAGAATCAGGAAATGATCACAAGGACAGGCAGTCCTCCCTTCTATAAATAGGGGAGAAGCCTTTCTTTCAAAGGGTAAGCATACTTCTGAGATTACAGTATTTTAGAGAGAGAGAGAAACAAATATACACATAGAGAGAGAAAGAATCACACTACACGTATTCGGGTTTTCTCATATAAACTTCAGAGATTAATCCGATTCTTGGTGACCGATCAGCTCGGTTTCATCAAGTGGCGCCGTCTGTCGGAATTGTGACATCGAGTCACTTTGAGTTGAGACGTGAGATCAATAATGGCGGAAGAAACGAACCAGAAGAAAATGGGGGAGCTGGTACCCAGAAATTTGGAAGAAGAACTAGCAGCTGCGGGTGGAGAATCGACTCTGGAAAAAACACCCATCACCCCGGTGGAAGAAACTGCACCTAGCACAATCACACCGACAAAGGAAGCCTTGGACGACATAATTGCTAGTGCGATCCAGAAGAGCCGAGAGGTCGAAAAGCAAAAAATACCACGAAAAGTGATACCCATCCTCTCGGATGGGCCGGAGGAAATCGATCACCAGGAAGAGCATGTGGAGAGCTATCTAAGAGTATGGGAGCGATCTTGACAGGAAAAAATGCTGGATCCCTTAATATCTGGTATGCAAGACGAGCTAGAGAAGTTGCGATATAGGGTTGCGGGGAGGGACACGGAGAGTCATCCAGGCCACCCCTTCTCGGAGAGCATACTACAGGCTGAACTCCCATACGGGTTTAGGGCTGTCACCTTCACCTACGATGGGCTCTCAGATCCTACCCGACATTTATACTGATTCGAGAATGACGGTATTGCATCGATATTCGGATGCCGTAAGTTGCAGATCATTCCTGGCTATGCTGACGGAGTTAGCTCAGGACTGGTTCCACCAGATACCCCCAGGGACGATCACTAGCTTTAAAACTTTCAGCTCGGCGTTCTTGACTCACTTCGCAAGCGCTAGGGCACACCAGAAGACCTTCATGTCCTTATTCAGTATCAAGCAGTACTCCGGAGAAGCACTAAGAGCTTATGTGACCCGGTTTACAAAGGCGTGTCTGGAGGTACCCTCGTCATCTGAAGAGGTAAAGACGAGTGCCTTGACGCAGGGACTAAAGCCTGGGCTGCTACGCACCTTGTTGGCTAAAAACCGGCCAGAACCTATAATGAGGTCTTGGCCCGATGTTCAAAATACATCAATGTTGAAGAAGCCGAGAAGGATATGGAGGAATTGCAAGAAAAATCCGAAGATGGGGAAGGAGGAACTAGCAGGGTGGTGCGGCGCGAGGTTTATACCTTTCGAGCAAATCTACCTCGGGAGGAAATGCCACGTAGAAAGATAGACCGGAACACGTACCGAAGGAAGAGCGATACCGGCCTAAGACAACCGAGATTTGACCAATACAGCCCATTAACAATGAGGAGGGCACAGGTTTTGAAAGCAGTTGAGGGTAAGATGAATAGGGTTATCGAATGGCCTACATCTCATTCTAATGGGCCTACCCAGCCAAAATCCGAGCTTTATTGTCGATTCCACAATGATTATGGGCATAAAACAGACGAGTGCAAACACCTCAAAGACGAGATCGAAAGGCTAGTCTGAGTGGGGCATCTAATGGAGTTCACATATCAGCAGAGGAATAGATGCCGGAGGAAACCACCCATGCCCCAGGGGGGACGCGGATGAAAAGAGAAGCCCCTAGGGGACCCGCTGCTCCCCTAGCTAAGAAAGGAGTGATTCACATGATATCAGGAGAACCAACCGACAGAAGTTCTAACCAGGCCTGGAAAGCTCACACGCGAAGGGCCAAGTGTCATCAGTTCGAAGAGGTCGCCTCTGTGAGTAGCAGGCCTGTTGTCCAATTCGGCCCTGCAGATTATAGCGGGATACATGCGCCCCATAATGATGCACTGGTCATCACCGCAACAAAGAGTCTTTATCGATACAGGAAGCTCGGTGGACATCTTGTTCTATGACTGTTTCAAACAAATGAACCTCGAGGTGGAATTAAAAAAGGTAGATACGGTGCTTTATGGGTTCTGCATGACCGAGGTGCAGCCAGTCGGAAAAGTGGCGCTTCCAGTAGCACTGGGCCGGATACCTCATCGGAAAGTCAAGACGCTCAGGTTTTTAGTGGTGGACACTAAATCGGCCTATAACGCTATTTTAGGGCGACCGAGGCTCAACAAGTTCGAGGCGGTGGCATCCATCTCGCACATGAAAGTAAACTTCCCCGTAGGAAGCGAGGCAGGAGAGGTAGCCGGGGATCAGTATGTATCTCAATCTTGTTACCAAACAACAGTAAAATAGAGAGTGCAGCACAGTAAGAGGGTGCTCGAGCTAAGAGGCCCGAATCCAGAGTTTAAGAAGAATAAAAAATCAAAAGCGCCCGAGGAAGTTGAGGAAGAAGGTGTCAGGCCTAATGAGGAGTTGATGGAGATAGAATTAGTTCCAGGAAAGCCTGAAACAAAAACCCCCGTGGGAAATCGATTGGATGGCGGGATAAAGGAAAGCCTTATCCGCTTGCTAAGGAGATTCGTGGACATTTTCGCGTTCACGGCCGAGGATCTAGTGGGAATTAGCCCAGCAGTCGCCGAGCACAGGTTAAACATCGAACCAACCGTAAGGCCAGTAAAGCAGAAGAGGAGGCATTTTGGGCCGGAAATGGATGGAATCATTGGGGAGGAAGTTGACAAGCTCCTCCGAGCTGGGCACATAACGGAGATCCAGTTTCCAGAGTGGTTATCCAATGCTGTCATGGTAGCGAAAATCCAAGGGAAGTGGAGAATGTGCATGGATTTCTGAGACCTAAATAAAGCATGTCCAAAGGATTACTACCCATTACCCCGCATAGATCAACTAGTGGACTCTACCTCGGGGTGCGAATTGCTCAGCATGATGGATGCCTCTCAGGGATACCATCATATTCCCCTCGCACCCGATGATAGAAAGAGGGTCAGCTTTGTGGTATCAAAAGGAACTTTTTTTATTGTGCGCATGCCTTTCGGGTTAAAGAATGTGGAGGCCACGTATCAAAGGATGGTTGATAGAATCTTTAAATCTCATATCGGCAGAAACATGTAAGTCTACGTGGATGATATGCTATTAAAAAGTGCAAAGGAGGGAGAGCATCTCAGAGATCTAGAAGAAACGTTCGAAAATCTGCGCACGTACGGAATGAAACTCAACCCATCGAAGTGTTATTTTGGAGTAAAATCAGGAAAATTTCTGGGATATATGGTCACAGAGCAAGGAATAGAAGTCAACCCGGAAAAGGTCAAAGCAGTATTGCAAATGAATCCTCCAAAAACATCAAAGATATCCAGGTACTAATAGGAAGAATAGCGGGGCTGAGCTGATTCATATCACGCTCATCCGAGAAGGGATTCCCATTTTTTAAACTCTTAAGAAAAGGGAACAAATTTGAATAGACCTCCGAAGCACAAACAGCTTTTGAAAAATTAAAGGAGTATTTGGCCGAGCTGCCTCTGCTTACCAAACCAATACCAGGAGAGGAGCTCATACTCTACTTATCCGTAGGAGAGGGGGCGGTTAGCTCAGTCTTGCTAAGAGAAGAAGATAACAAGCAAAAGCCTATCTATTATACAAGCCGAATTTTGCAAGGGGCAGAACGGAACTACTCCGAGCTAGAAAAGGGAGCACTGGCATTAGTAGTTACAGCTTGGCGATTGAGGCCATATTTCCTAGCCCATCGAGTAAAACTGCGAACCAACTTGCCCTTGAGAGAAACACTAGGGCGACCTAATGCGTCAGGTCGCCTGGTAAAATGGGTGGTAGAGATGGGGAAATATGACATGGAGTATGAACCGAGAACGGCGATCAAAGCTCAGGCCCTAGTGGATTTCATTCAAGAGGGGGCCAGACCATCACCGCCAGAAGGGCAGTGGCTACTACATGTGGATGGGTCAGCAACGACCAGTGGCTCCGGGGTAGGGATAGTCCTCACTACCCCGGAGGGCGAGTTGGAATCTTCATTTTGATGAAAAATCAAAGAGTTTGGTTTCATTAGAAATCAAGACGAACCTTGTGTATACAAGAAGATTAGTGGGAGCGCAATTGTTTTTCTAGTACTCTATGTGGATGATATCCTACTCATTGGAAATGACATCCCTACTTTGCAAAGTGTTAAGCTTTGGCTAAGTAAATGTTTTACAATGAAGGAGTTAGGGGAAGTTTCCTATATACTGGGTATAAGGATTTATAGAGATAGATCTAAAAGGCTTCTTGCCCTTAGTAAAAGTACATATATTAACAAAATACTGAAACAGTTCAGTATGCATAATAGTAAGAAAGGGTTCTTACCTATGTCACATGGCATAAAGCTCAGTATAACTCAAAGTCCTTGTTCGAAGTAAGAGAGAGAAAGAATGAGCTTGATACCTTATGCTTCAGATATAAGATCTATAATGTATGCCATGGTATGTGTAATACCCGTAATTTCGATTTCCGGTAATTTCTTTTTTTTCGGAGAAAGTCCGTTTTGATGACTCGCTCATGACCATTTCGTCATTCCGAGAATGATTAATTCTGCACTTTTTGTCATCCGAGCTCGTTTCGGTGTCGTTTTGTTGAGTTCCGTGCTTTTTGGCGACTTTTCCGCACTTGGGTTCGATTCTTGCGAATCTTGTCCGAAATTGTTGTTTCGAGTTTCTCGTAAGTTCATTTAATGTTATTATTCATGTTGCGAGCTTTGGCTTGGTGGGTCGATCACGTATCGTGATTTTCGGGCGTTTTGGGCCATTTTCGTAATTTCCCAAAGTTTGGGGTAATTACTTTCCGTTGTCGAATTTCGAGCCTTCGGGTGGTCGGAATCGTGTGTTCTCTTAGTGCTCGAATTCGTCTTTGCGAGTACTTCGTAACCGTATCTTCGATTCGTATTCAGGTTCGGGTTTCGGGGTCGTTCGGGCCGTCGGAGTTGGCCTCGGCCGAGTCATGGCCGGGCAGTCTGGGCCCAGGCCGGCACTGGCCGAGTTACGGCCGTTAGTGCTCGGCAGTTACGTACGTAAGGCCGGTTACGTACATAAGGCCTGGCCGGTAACGTACGTAATGTTTCCGGCATTTCTAGGCAGCGAGTTGGCCATGACCGGTTACGTACGTAAGCCATGGCCGGTTACGTACGTAAGGCGGCCGGCAGTCAACCTATTTAAGGCGAGCAGAAATTTTCTTCAGCCATTTCTCACTCGGTTTTCTTCTCTTCCGCGGCTGGGGGTGTGTTGATCATGGATAGATATTGTTGGACAATAAATCCATGAAGCCTTGGAGTTCATATCATCAATCATCAATCCTATAACATCCTCCGATCTACCGAATCAGGTCAGATTTTCTAGAAATCTAGTTTTGGGGAATTTGGGTATTTTGGTTGATTTCGTCTGTTTAATCCGTTTTAACTTAGGATTATGATGGATTTATGATTATTTAGATGTATTATATCATTTACCTTGTTATTCCATGGTTGGATCGTATCGATTCGTTGTTTTGGTCGAGTTCTTGATCGACGCCTTGAAGGTGTCCGGTAGAATGTCTTAGAGGGGTTTTCGGACGTTCTACGATTATTCCTCCTCGTATGATCATTGATTTATTAATTATATGTTGTTAGGGTCGAGTTTCTTGCGAAGAAACCAAGTTGAACCCTTCCGTTCGTTGTCGTTTTCCTTTTCGAAAGCATCGGGCGTTTCGAAGCTTTCTGGTTGAGCCGTGTTCGTCAGGATACTTGCGTGCCGATTTTGAGGCAAGTACCTTGTCCATATAATTCTTGTTTTATGGATATGATAATTAGTGATCGTCTAAATGTGGTTGTTTGGTCGTTTGAATTGAACTTTCAAAAGATTCGGTTTAGCCTTGTTAAAGGCTTGCTTTCAAAATGCGTGTGTTTTGTGAATGGTGTGGTTTGTGAATGACTATGTGAATTCTATGGATATGTTTGGTGTTGATGTTGCACTTGGTATTGCGTGTGGACGTATATTATTTCATTTCGGTGCGTTGTGGTTTGACGTGGTGTTTTGCTAAGTGTTTGATGCCTCTGGGTGAATTGTTTGAATATATGTGTTGTATTGTGTTGTGTGTGAATGTATGGATGTGGGCGGGGCCTACGGTGGCACATGGCATGAGATCATGTGGCCAGGATGCAACAAGCGATTTGTCCAACCGTGAGATCCTAATAAAAACTACGGTGGCACATGGCATGCGATCATGTGGCCAGGATGCAACAAGTGATTGATCCAACCGTGAGTGCCAAAGATAATCTACGGTGGCACATGGCATGCGATCATGTGGCCAGGATGCAACAAGCAATTGATCCAACCGTGAGATGTGTGTGATTTGTTTAGCTAGACAGCTCGGGAGGGTCCTTCGAGGCCTCGGGCGGGATCAATGGTATTACCCTGTTCCCAAGGCGATGCATGTGTTGTGATTTGTTTAGCTAGCCAGCTCGGGAGGGTCCTTCGAGGCCTCGGGCGGGATCAATGGTATTACCCTGTTCCCAAGGCGATGCATGTGTTGTGATTTGCTTAGCTAGCCAACTCGGGAGGGTCCTTCGAGGCCTCGGGCGGGATCAATGGTATTACTCTGTTCCCAAGGCGATGCATGTGTTGTGATTTGTTTAGCTAGCCAGCTTGTGAGGGTCCTTCGAGGCCTCGGGCGGGATCAATGGTATTACCCTATTCCCAAGGCGATGCTTGTGCGTGATTACATTGTGTTGATTTTATGTCCGTCGAGGACACGTGATGTAGGTTCTGACCCTGTGAATTGTTAATGGTTTTCTATTTGCGAAAACAAAACTGTTGGGCTGTGACCCCTGTTGATTTTTGGAAAGGATAAGGATTGATAATCCTAAGTTGTTTTCTATTAAAACTCCCGATGGTATTTTAAACCATTTTGCAAACCGTTCTCGTTATTTGTGATCTTTCGGATTTGGAAAGTTTTACTCAAACTCATGCCTCGGGAAGTGCTTTTCGTTACGTTTGGAACTTTGAGGATTCCTGGTTATTGTTATTCTTGGAATTTGAATTATATGGCTTGTATTTGCACTTTGTATTTGCACTAGCAAAATAGTGGAGTTTTTATGTCCGTCGAGGACACGTGATGTGGGTTCTGACCCTGTAAATTGTTAATGGTTTTCTATTTGCGAAAACAAAACTGTTTGGGCTGTGACCCCTGTTGATTTTTGGAAAGGATAAGGATTGATAATCCTAAGTTGTTTTCTATTAAAACTCCCGATGGTATTTTAAACCATTTTGCAAACTGTTCTCGTTATTTGTGAACTTTTGGATTTGGAAAGTTTTACTCAAACTCATGCCTCGGGAAGTGCTTTTCGTTACGTTTGGAACTTTGAGGATTCCAGGTTATTGTTATTCTTGGAATTTGAATTATATGGCTTGTATTTGCACTTTGTATTTGCACTAGCAAAACAGTGGAGTTTTGCTAACCCCCGAGTATTCGGGGGGTGGATGTCTGTTTTTGCATTCAGGTTTGGGAGCATAACACAGGTTCGGCACGAAGGATGATGAAAGATGAACGATACTAATCACACGAGGATCCATATGAGGTCTTTGGTTTAGTTGTATTTTATTTCCACTGCAATATTCTTTCCCCGTTGTACGGGAGTGTGTTGTATTCGACCCCTGCGTGGGCATGTATTGTAATTGAGTTTTATGTATTTATTGAAAGACCAAATCGGTCTACTGAGTCATTTTAGCCTTAAGGGCATTGTTGAGTTGTTCGGTTTTGTTACCAGTCTGGTAGAACCTTGAGGAAAGGTTCTGCGGCGTGTAATATCCCTGAGCGGATTGGGGGTGTTACAGTATGTACTAGATCGGATGTATCATTTACATTGAGTGCAACCAGCAGATTCCAGTCTAACCCTGGTGAGGCTCACTGGACCGTAGTCAAAAGCATACTTAAGTACTTGAGAAGGACTAAAGATATGTTCTTGATATATGGTGGTCAAGATAGTGATTTGGTCCTTAATGGCTATGTCGATGCCAGTTTTGAGATAGACCAAGATGATTCAAAATCACAGTCGGGATATATATTTTGCTTGAATGGTGGTGTTGTTAGCTGGAAGAGTTCCAAACAACCAACCACAGCTGATTCTATAGTGGAAGCTGAGTACATAGCCGTTTCGAAAGCAGCTAAAGAAGCTGTTTGGATGAGGAAATTCATTGGTGAACTGGATGTGGTTCCTAGCATTGTTGATCCAGTAAATTTGCACTGTGATAACAATGGAGCTATTGCACAAGCTAATGACCTAAGATCACAACAAGCATCCAAACATGTACTTAGAAAGTTTCACCTCATTCAAGAGATTGTCACTCGTGGCGATGTGAAGATATGCAAAGTTCACACGGATAATAACATAGCGGATTCTTTAACCAAGCCACTTTCTCAAGCGAAGAATGATGGTCATATTAAGGCTATGGGTCTTCAGTTTCTGTCTGTATAGGACTAAGAGCAAGTGGGAGATTGTTAGTATAATGCTCTAAGTCTATTGTTTAATGATAATGTGGAGACATTTATTATTATATAATATTGATTATATTATTGAATTAATATTCTGCTTACGATCATCAAGTATGTGACTTGATAGTAAAACTCGTTAAAGCATTAAAGAATATTTATTCTAGGGCTCTCAAATCTGATCGTGATAGAAATGAAAGGAGACGACCTGATACTCGGAGACGATTGGCTTAATCGATATGGAGCTATTGTAAACTACCGAAGGAGGAATATCTCGCTGATCGCTGACGATGGCTCCAAAATACTGTTTGAGGGATGGAAACCAGGAAGCTCAGGAAAGTTGATCAAGGCAATGAAAGCAGTCAAATTGTTGAAACAGGGTTGTACTGGATACTGGTGCTATGCAATGAAGAAAGAAGACGAAATTGTGGAACTTTCATCCATTCCTGTTGTGAACGAATTTCCAGATGTAT
Organism: Orobanche coerulescens; assembly: GCA_033398695.1. Taxonomy (NCBI): domain Eukaryota; kingdom Viridiplantae; phylum Streptophyta; class Magnoliopsida; order Lamiales; family Orobanchaceae; genus Orobanche; species Orobanche coerulescens. Next base: position 143,624,675 of record CM065813.1, on the reverse strand, counting down.
TTCCTGACGAGTTACCTGGACTACCTCCACGACGGGATGTAGAATTCACCATTGAGCTGGAACCCAGAGCTACACCAATTTCTAAGGCACCGTATCGTATGGCACCTACTCAGATGTACGAACTGAAAAAGCAACTGGAGGAGTTATTGGACAAAGGCTATATCCAGCCAAGCGTTTCGCCCTGGGGAGCGCCAGTTCTTTTCGTTCGGAAGAAGGATGGATCGCTTCGACTGTGTATTGACTATCGAGAAGTGGACAAGCTGACTATTAAAAACAAGTATCTGTTGCCACGGATTGATGATTTGTTTGACCAGTTATAAGGAGCAATAGTATTTTCTAAAATCGATCTGAGATCAGGATATCATCAATTTAGGATTAAGGAATCTGATGTTCCGAAATCAGCGTTTTGAACTCGCTACGGACACTATGAGTTTGTAGTGATGCCGTTTGGTCTCACTAATGCACCTGTTGTATTCATGCAATTGATGAACCGAGTGTTCGTTGAATATTTGGATAAATTTGTGGTTGTGTTCATTGATGACATTCTGGTATATTCTAAGAACCCGGAAGAGCATGTGCAGCATTTACGGACTGTATTAGAACTTTTGAGGAACGAGCAATTGTACGCCAAACTTTCTAAGTGTGAATTCTGGCTAAAGGAAGTAATGTTCCTTGGCCATGTGGTATCAGCTGAAGGAGTCCGAGTAGATCCTCAGAAGATCGAAGCAGTTATGGATTGGAAACCTCCAAAGAACGTGAAAGAAGTCCAGAGTTTCTTAGGACTTGCTGGGTATTATCGTCGGTTCGTGGAAGGGTTTTCCAAAATTTCCCGCCCACTTACTCGACTATTTCAGAAAACACAAAAGTTTGAGTGGAACGAGTTATGCCATAATATCTTTGATGAATTGAAGAGGAGATTGACGACAGCACCGATTTTGACACTTCCACAGGGAACTGGGGGATTTATAGTTTACAGTGATGCTTCGAACCAAGGACTCGGATGCGTATTGATGCAGAATGATAAGGTGATCGCTTATGCGTCACGACAGTTGAAACCTTATGAAGTGAATTACCCAACGCATGATTTGGAGTTAGCAGTAATAGTTTTTGCTTTGAAAATCTGGAGACATTACCTGTACGGGACTCATTGTCAGATCTTTACGGATCACAAGAGTCTCAAATACATCTTCAGTCAGAAGGAGTTATACATGCGACAAAGAAGATGGTTAGAGCTGATTAAGGACTACGACTTGGTGATTCTGTATCATCCAGGCAAAGCAAATGTAGTGGCCGATGCACTCAGCCGCAAGTTTGTTTCTATCCAGATGCTGGAGACTCTGACTTCCCAGCTCAGCATTCAACGAGAGATGATTCGAGAAGGAATTGAAGTGTGGTTACAAAGAGTCCAGGGACAACTGTGCGTGATGGAAATAACTTCTTCGTTAACCGAGGAAATCAAATCTAAGCAGGCAGATGATCCTCTGATGATTCGGTTACGTGATGAAGTGATCAAGGGGAAGGCCCCCGGATTCATAATTCATGATGATGGAGTTTTGAGATTTCAGAACCGGCTTTGCGTTCCTGATGTCAATGTTCTGAAACAGACGATTATGAAGGAAGCTCACAGCTCGCCCTATTCTATCCACCCGGGCACCAGTAAGATGTATAAGGACTTGAAGCAGAATTTCTGGTGGGGCAACATGAAGAAATATGTAGCGGACTATGTTTCGAAATGTTTGACTTGTCAACAGGTTAAGATCGAGCATCAACGACCTGCCGGGATGTTGAAGCCGCTCCCGATTCCTGAATGGAAGTGGGAGGACATATCGATGGACTTTATCACTAGTATGCCGAAAACCAAGACGGGAATGAACATGATTTGGGTGATAGTTGACCGTTTAACCAAATCAGCTCATTTTCTAGGCATTAAGGACACGTGTGGACCAGAGAGGTTGGCACGAGTATTTATTTCAGAGATAGTCCAACTGCATGGTACGCCGAAGACCATTATTTCTGACCGAGACGGTCACTTTGTATCGCATTTTTGGAAGGCAGTTCATAAGGTCTTGGGAACCGAATTGAACTTCAGTACAGCTTATCACCCGCAGACTGGCGGACAATCCGAGAGGACTATTCAAACGGTGGAAGATATGCTGAGGGCTTGTGCCTTAGATTGGTCAACTGATTGGGAAGTTCATCTACCGTTGATTGAATTTACCTACAATAGTTGGCATGCTTCCATTAACATGGCACCGTTTGAGGCATTATACGAGAGGAGATGCAGATCGCCCCTATGTTGGGACGATTCATCAGACTTGATCGGGACAGAACCAGAATTGATCGTACAGACACGAGAGAATATAGCCTTGATTCGTGAAAGGTTGTTGACCGCCCAAAGTCAACAGAAATCTTATGCAGACATGCGCCGTTACCCATTAGAGTTCAGTACTGGAGACCACGTACTTTTAAAGGTTTCTCCTACTCGGGGAATTTTTCATTTTGGGAGAAAGGGTAAGCTGAGTCCAAGATATATCGGACCATTTGAGATCCTCGAGAGAGTTGGAGAGTTGGCATACAGATTGGCATTACCGCCGTCATTGAGCCATGTTCATAACGTGTTCCACGTATCCCAATTACGGAGATATATACCGGATCCTAGTCATGTCATTGATTTCGGCGAGATCGAAGTCGCTCAGGATGGAACGTTTGAAAAAAGACCGGTCAAGATACTCGAGAGTCGAGTTAAGCAGTTGAGGAACAAACCAATCGTTTTGGTCAAAGTTCAGTGGTCACGTCATGGAGTGAAAGAAGCCACATGGGAAACGGAAGATGGCGTGAAGTCCAGATATCCAGAGTTATTTTCATCTTGAGTTTCGGGACAAAACTCCTTTTTAGTAGGAGAGTATGTAATATCCGGACTTATTATTGTGTATTTCATTTGTATTTGAACCCTGTATTATTCAGAATTGTGATCTCGATAATTGGAGTATGTTATTTCTCACATTTGTACCCTTGTACATAAGTATAACAACATGCAAATTACTCATGCAAACTCGTGATAACGCACGCTAAGAATGTAGCTTAACGTGCGTTATCGGGCTACAACTAGCGCACGCTACGAATGAAGAATTGCGTGCGCTAGGCAGTTAATTATTGAGCTGGGCGGCTAGCACATGCGCCAGACGGACATAGGACCGGATAAGATTCCCGCGGATGAACCTGGACAGTTTTGGAGTCAACTCTTATTAGCACGCGCTAAGGATGTATGATAGCGTGCGCTAATCAGCTAATGTACAAAAAGTTTATATATGGGTCAGCACTTCATTTCTTCTTGTTCCCTTCACTCATCCTCATTATTTGATAGTCCAGAAAGCCCATTATCTTCCTTAAATACACTCAGAACACATCCACTTGATCATTGGAGAATGAATGTCACCTGTGTTTGATCATTGGAGTGGAGAAATGTATTGATTTGGCAAACAAGCAACCTGACCCGGATTCTACTTGTTGTCTCGGTGTTTTTCCTCATCTTAAGGTATGTTATACTACTTCCAACCTTGAATTCGTGTTCTTAAGGATATGAGGATTATGCTATCAAGATATTAAGTTTCTTTGGTGAATTATCCAAACCACATCATATTTAAGAGATTGAGATGATTATGCTTTAAGTACCTTGGTTAAGAACATTATGATTTGAATCTTGTTATGATGAACAAGTAGAGGAAGTTTCTGACATTGGTAATCCGAATTTAGAAGGTGTCTTCATAGTAATCACGGACTTTACTTTAACATCATTAGTGTTAGACGAATCTAAGAGATTGATCATGGAAAGATTTATCTTGTAAATATGGAGTGTTAAACAAACTACATGATGATGGTTTTGATTGATATAAGGTATTGATATCGACCGTTAGGCCTTCTGATTTACGCATGAAGAATTGTAATTGAAATGGAATATGGTTTTGTGATAGTATACATATTCTTGAATTCAAAGTTGTTGTTATCCGTAAGATCATTTATAACCGTATGAGCATGATATTCATGGAGATAACATGAATTAACACTGAAGATTTCGTTTGTTTGATCACGATTAGATCAGTCTACTGCCCAGTAGTGTACTGCCATGCACGTTTAGCGCACGCTAAACTTTGTAGATTAACGTGCGCTATCAAGCACAGTTAACGTACGCTACGATTGGAAACGTAACGTGCGCTATGTCATCAGGTGAGTCAGTCGGCTGATCAGATAGGACTGTCAATACATAGTTAGCTATGCTAGGCTTTATTATTTACGTGTGCTAACGAGCAGGCTTAGCGCGCGCTACGTAGAATACTTAGCGTACGCTAAGTAGTTCAGGCAGATTACATTTTATGAGCCATCGGCTGTAAATCGGATTGTTAGACATTCGTACAACAAGAGATGAATTATATATTATTTCTTTTGTTAAGGTTCAAGCTTTCTACGTGATTGATCGAAGGGGCGACCTTCGAGTGTTTCGTTTTTCGTGGAAGTATTGTTCTTGTTTTCGAATCGAGGCAAGTACCTTAATTATTTTATGTATTGATGTTATACATATTGTTGTACATGTATGTCGTTGTTGTATGTCCACCACGTGTTGGTCCGACGGGATCATCTTGGGATCTATGCTAGCGTGCGCTGGATCATTGGACGGATTTTTCCACCACGTGTTGGTCCGACGGGATCATCTTGGGGTCTAGGCAGTGAACGCTGGATCATTGGAATTACCATGTGTATGTTGTGATATCATGTTGTGAATATCAGTTGTGTATGTTATTTATGAGTTTCTCGTAGGAGAAGACTCGTTGGTATTTTTGTCATTTACATTATTATTATTCTTCGTGAGATGTTGAATAATATGTTGTGGTACTTGTACTAGCATCGTTGTGCTAACCCCTTCGGGGGTGAACATTTGTTTATGTTCAGGATCCAGGAGAGCGGGGAAACAACCACTGGAGTTGCATGACGACGAGGGTGCAGAGTGATGTTCTTGCCGGGTTTATTTGTCTGTTGTTTGTATCGGTTTAATAAGTACTCGAGTACGTCGCCGTTTGTGATGATTTGGATTTGGTGATGTATTAATACTTTTCCTTTGGACATTTATATTTTCAGTATTGGTCAGAACTATTGTATTTTATTTCAGTTACTTTCATACATTGGTATCTGTTATTGTCTTTTCATTTCTTCAGCCTTGTAAATCCCTATGTAAAGGATTTACGGCGCTGTAATATTCCTGAATATATCGGGGGTGTTACATATCCGAGATTGGCTACCTCTGGAGAATGTGAAGGAAATTCAAAATTTTCTTGGGTTGCTGGCTACTACAAACACTTTGTGGAGAGTTTCCAAATTGCTCGGCCACTTATGAATCTTTTGCGAGAAGACAAGAATTATATATGTTTAGGTGCGTGTCAACAGAGTTTCGATGACATCAAGAGTTAAATGATTTCGGCACCTATTTTGGTATTGCCACAAGGAACAGAAGAGTTCGTGGTGTATGGCGCATTGCGGTAAAGCATCATATGTGTGTTGATGCATAATGCGAAGGTTATTACCTAAAAATTGAGAGAATTGATACCTTATGAAGTCAATTGTCAACCCATGACTTGGATCTAGCAGCTGTGGTATTTGCTTAGAAAATTTGGTGCGATTACTTGTATGGAGTTACTTTTCATTCATAAGAGCCCAAAGTACATATTTACTCAAAATGAATTGATTATGCAATAGAGCCGGTTGTTATATTGTAATATCTAGGAATTTTGAATTAGAATTTTGGTGGAATTAAATTTTTAATATTTTAATTAGCTAATTTAACTACGGGTCAGAATGACTCCTGAGGAATCAGATCGAACATCATTGGAAAATTATCGATGACGATTTTATCAGATGTAGCATAATTTAATCCTCTAGTCGGGTCAGAGGGTTGAGTAACATTGTAATAATACAACAATGACTGTGATTTTATTAATTATGATTTTTTGGACCTTTTAGGAACTTATCTTATTCTTTATTTAAAAGCTGGATCCAATGGACCCACTACACCTAATCTTTCTTTTGGCCGATTGATTAAGAGAGGAAGTATCCATTTTCTTTATTGACATTCATTTCCTCTCTCTCGTACAAAACACCCCACAAACACACCTTTTCACATACCCAGCAGATCGCTGGAGCTCTCCGGCGAGGAGTCAGCCTGAGCGAGTATGACGCAACTTGAATCTGAGGTCGTGACTCCTTGGTGGGAATCAGAGTGCGCGAACGGACCTCAGTGGTGGTCGATCTGGGTCAATGAGGCTGTGCCGACGGTTCAAGACTGTTGGTCAAAACTGTTGTATCTTATTTCCGTTATTTCCATAAGTTGGTATCTGTAATTGTCGTTTCATTTATTCAGCCTTGTAAATTCTTACGTAAAGGACTTATGGCGCTGTAATATTCCTGAATATATCGGGGGTGTTACAGGTAACACCCATAAAGTGTTCCCTAAAGGGCCTAAAGTGTTCCTATAGACCACAGGTACCACATTTTGGGTGTTACCTCTGCCCGTGTTCCCTATCTTTCTGTGTAACACTTTGATCAATTCCCAGTAACACTTTAAAACGTGTTCCCCAAAGTCATCTTAAGGAACACCTTAGTAACACTTTAGAAATTTCTTAGGTAACACCTTGTTAACACTTTCAGATTGTTTAAGGAACACTATAGTTACACTTTTAAATGTATCGATTTTTTTAAGTAACACTTTAAATACCTTAAGGAACACTTTCGATTATATGGGTGTTAGCTTAGGTACCTTATTTATTATTAAGTAACACTTGCTATTATTATTATGATTAATATTTATGTAATGCCCCAGTCTTTTATATGCATTAATTATTATGACCTCAAGTGCGACATTAGGATTTTGCATTCACAAATAATAAAATTCTGGCTAACGGAATAAGTTTAGAACTATATACACGTTTTAAATTTAGAATCGGATGTTCGGTTATCTGGTTGGGTTTATCTTCCGAATTTAATTTTTATGTTTCGATAGACAGAATCGTGATTCCGTCGCCTTCTATATACACCACTTTTATGTTACGAGTACGATTTTCAAAAGTTTACTTTTTGAATTTTTGGGTATATTTTATGTCAAGTCATTTTCTCGGATAATTCGCGTTCCGTAAATCGCGAAACTTTTCTCCGACTTTAAGATGTAAGTGCTACACTATAATTTAAGTACATGACATACATTTAATAACCGAGTAATTTTATCTGTGGAGGAGCGAAATGTAGAATATCATTTGACCGATTTATTGATGACGTCTAGGGTTAACCTAGTATTTAAGGGACATCACCTCCCTTTCTTTTTCCCCTCACTTCATCTTCTTCCTCCCTTCCCTTCCCCTTTGGCCGCCCCATCCCCCTTTTGAGTGAAGAACACCATTGTTCTTTCATTCAAGCTCAAGTTACAAGCTCATTTTGTGTGTCAAACTTAAATCCAAGTTCATATTCAAGTAAGTTACCTCATTCTCTTCATTTCTATTTAAGTAGAAATAGGTTTTATGTAACTTTAAAATTTGGGAATATATGAAGAGCTTAGGTTTAAGGATTATAATGTTTTGTATGTTGTTTTTAAGTTGATTTTAGGGTTCTTAAAAGTGTTTAGAACAAATTTTAATCATGTTTTGATTTTTACATGTTGGCCAAAATTCCTAGGGTTTCATAATGTTTTTCTTACACAATATGTTGTTATATGATGATATGATGCTATGATGAATTTATGAGATTTTTATAAAATATTTGGTATTTTGGAAAGTAAGGAAGAAACATGTTTAGTTCTTGATATGTTGTTGTAAGTTTAAAAGTGACTTGATAATTGTGATGATGTATGAAAGGAGTACATGATATGTTTTTGTTAGATTTTTATAAAATGTTTTGGAAATTTATTTGAAAACAAGAGCATGAAGTTAGATTTATGAAGTTGGAAGATGTGTTGGTAATATTTGATGTAGTTAAGGAGCATGTTATGTATTGAGGATTTTAAAGTCATGTTTAGGTCATTTGTATGTTAGGACCAAGACTTTGATTGTCAACATGAGTAGATATTAAATGTATTGTTGATGTTAGTGATATTTGATATGTGGTGTTTGAATGTTAATGTTGGAAAAATAAGAATGAGTAAGTAGTCATGTTTTCAAAAGAAAAGACTATGAAATGGAGTTCGTAATATCAAGAAGCATGATTGTATGTTGACTCCTATTTGTGTTATAAGTATGATATGCATGATAGGAGTTTACATGTTTAGGGTTCTCGTTGCTAGAAACGAGCTCTAGGTTAATATTATGTTTTTCCCATTTTTGTCGGATATTGGTAGTTTCGTTACACTTCACGGAAACGGTCATAACTTTTTCCACGTTTAATATTTTTTAGATCCGTAAAATGGAAATGAAACTACACTTCAGTGGATTTCCAGTGGTATAAGATACACTATATAGTTTTTATTTGCATTAACGAAATGCTATTTATTTCCAGCCTTGATGCACATTATGTTATGATTATGTTAAGTGTTTGATGTTGGTTTTCGAACCAAGGAATGTGTAACGGAATCGAGTATCGGTTACCGTTGTTTGTATCTTTATATGTTATATGGTCAGTTAGGTTCTCTAAGAGAATCATAGCTTTTATTATTAAACTTAAGTCGAATGCAAAACTCTAAAGTCCAAACATGTAGATCGAGTTCGTTGTCCGTTAGACTTCGCTAAGCTCGATCGACCGCTAAACTTAGTTGTTTCCGACGAAAGGTGGAGCAGCAGACTGAAGCGTAAAGAAGAATTGAGAATTATTTTTGCTTGCGTTTATTACTTGTCCATGTGGGCTTTCTATACGAAAATGATTTGAGCTTTACTCTATTTTGATGAAATGTTTTACAAGCAAATTATGATTTCAAATGATTATGATGCATAAAAACTTTTATGTGGATTCTTATAACCTATAACTGTTGGCTTGCCAACCTATGAAATGATCGGATCCTGTGCTATACAAAGGTCGCTGGCCAGGGTTAGTGTACATAGTACTCGGGATTGTGAGCTCTCTTCGGAGTGGCCGATCTCGGGGAGTAACGTTCGTGGGAGGTGGCCACCTTCCCCGGCGTAAATTATGGATATGGTGAATCTGATGATATATGTTATGAAATGAAATGACTTAGTAAACATGGGATTTTTTCTAAAACTCCCATGTGTTACTGCTCATATGCATGATGACAAATACGAAAGCATGTTTTATGTTTTGGCAATATGTTCATGGAGTACGTTGTACTGAGCCCTGTATATCTTTTAAAATGTGCAGGTTGAGCAGGGGATGTGACGGAGGGTGTTGAGTGGAAGTCTTTTGTTTACAATCAATGTTAAGCCCTGCTTACATATCCTCATATATGTAACCAACCATGTTTTTCCGCTGCAAACACTCTTTATGATTTTGCATTCTAAGTTATGCCGATTGTAATATGCTATGAAGCCTTTTTCTAAACTTCAAGGCTAATATTATTGTAACACCCCCAAAACCATCCGGGATATTACAGCGCTGTGGGCCCCGCGCCGGAACCCATAAGGCTAAAAATCATATTCAAAAACGTTCAACAACTCCCGAAAGGCGGATGATGGTAATATTTTCCAAATACTCACAAAAGTCATTATAAAGTATCAAATACCGTCATGAAAATATCGTTAAAACGTTCAAGGCCAAAATGCCAAAACTCGGTCCAGGGAATCGGTTTTACGAAATAATCCAAGTTTACGAAGTACCCAAAAAGCCATTTTAAAATGTACACACGATTTAGTAAAAACACCGGAAAGACATTTTGAAATATACACACGCAGCGGATAAAATGCAGCTAAAAATACACAATTGCGGCGGAAATAAATAACCAAAAAAGAATACTCAATTCTCCGAAAACATGCCGCAGCCAGTATCACTCGAGAAGCTCACCCCTTCACGACCGCTACTAGCTCGATCTCCGAGTACCTAAAAATAAAGCCCACGACGGGGTCAACCACAATACTCAATAATGATATCGATCACATCACATAAATAATTACATACCAATGTAATAATACTGTAAGAATACTACCAACGTAATCTTACCGTCATAACCTTACCAATCCATAGCAATCCATACCAATTCAATCCTTACCATAATCCACATTTTACATTCTCAAATGACGAAATGAACTTAACAACAATCATCTGTACTGAATCAAAACAGTACTCAAAATCCTTAAAAATATCATCATAACTCATAAGTGGAATATAATCCATCTGTGCCAAATCTTGTCCGTCGGATTGCACAATCAAGTACCAATCCTGGAAAACCAATAGCCTACAATATATCTGTAGATCAACTACCACAAAACACTGAATACAAATCCCGAAACATCGACGTACAGTCCGAATGCTTATACAATCAATAACAATGATCAACCAACACATCAACCGAGAATATCATCGACATGATAACTCCAAACGGTCAACGAAAGACCAACAACGACCGAGAATACCCTCGATAAGGTAAACTCCAAACGATCAAGGAAAGACCAACAACGACTGAGATTACCATCAACAAGGTAAACTCCAAACAAACAACAATAATGGATCTCAAAGAAATAACCCCGACTGTCGAACATACCCCTCGGGCGTATAAAAAAACCAGTCACATACCGTCGAACATACCCAACCATAAATGGAGAATGAACGACCAAACAATATGGCTCAAAGACGGACATCACAGTACGCCCGATCCAAAAATGTGTCCGTGCACAAGCCACCCCGTGTATCGATCAAATACATGTGTGGTCTTGTACCTAAACTGTCTCACGAAGTAATCTTCTGTGTGCACAGCCCAATGTGAGGACATGACCCCATCACACGTCTATATGTGCCCGCCCTGAAAATCCTACACATAACCGATCAGCACGCAGATATGACTCCAGATATGTCACGATACAACATGACAACGAAACTCAAAGAATCACATATCCAATTAAGGATCAAAAGACTCACCGAAGTGAAAAACAACAGACTGACAATGAAAAATAGACGTGACTAGTCAATATCCAAAACAAACCCTGGCATCCTCATCCCCAATGAATGATCCACACAATCAACGACCTCAATACAACAGTCATGGGGCCAACATCTCTCAACAGCCAATACGAATCTCATCATACGAAACCTCAACATATAACATATACAACAACTCAACTTTATAATGATTATTCTCATGACTGAACAATGATTAAATTACCTCAAGCCGACGATACTATCCTCTCCACGAACAAACCATCATCCCGACAATTTACATTCTAACAACATTGTTATACGAATTATAAATGAAATGAAAATGAGACCATTCATCAAATATTATAAATTGAACAAGTATAACTTGCCTCAATGTCGATACGACGAAGCCGAATCTGCCCAGTAACGTGCAGCAGCAATAACTCACGGTCTAGAATTCCAAATCACGATCCAACTGGTCAAAATGAAAGACCATGAGTCGGCAACAATCTGTCCAAAATTCAGTAAAATCGGACCATGTCTTGCCCTTCATAGACCTAGTCAATCACGGATGCTCCACCGAAAATGGAACTCCAAATATGGAAGAAAACCATGATCCACTCAAAAAAAGACTTCACTATATGATAAATTTCTACAATCATATAGAATTTCTTTCTTTTAACTCGACACCCCTACACTATTACAAGTCTACATGATTCTCACCATTCTCACCACTCTCTTTAAAGAGAATACAAAAAAGGAATTTAATTTGAATCAAATAGGACAAAAGTGTATTACTTGGGTGTACTTGTAAGAAAGGCACCAAGACTCCTTATATAGACTAAAGAAGGCTTTTCCCTTTCATTCTCAACTGATGTGGGACAAAAAATATATTCTTATAGCATAACCAATACTTCTCATCTTTATTCTCAACCGATGTGGGATAAAACACATCCTTCAAAACACAACTACTGTCCGAGAGCCATAACTCTTATAAACAAAATCTAAATATAATCTCCACCGTTCATATTATACCAAACTATTTGGTAAATAACATATCCAAATTTAGCATAATCCAACAGTTAAATATTCGGAAATCTACAAAATACCAAGACTTCTCAATATGAATCCGAAAACAGGAACCTCTCGTTTTTTTAATTAGTACGGTCACATGATATATCCAAATCCAATCTCCACCGTCCAAAATATAGTTTATGGTGATTAGAACTGACTGACAAAATATCATGTTAATCCGGCGGTTGTATTTTTATGAATTATATCTGTAACATTACTGCACGGGTGAATGTTCGTTGACGGAACTAAATTTCTGCAAATAGTTTCCACTAATTCGACCATAAATTCTTCGTCCGAACCCCGATTGGATAGTCGTTTGAACCGTTGGAAAGCTAACTCAAATATATATAATACTGTTAATGTTTAGAATTTTAGAACATCCCAAAAGTCCATGGTGATTTTCCAAAGTCAAGCCTTGTGCACAACACTTTCCAAAAAAATATCCAATCTTATTTTCACTAATACTTTTGGTACTTTTTCGTACTTTAAACCATACGAGAACATAATTGCATCTTCAATATATCTATGACAACTAAAGAATCCCTTACTTAATCCAGATAATTTCTCTAACCTTCGTCGAATAATTTACCGGAGAATATAACGTTGTATACCGCTGTATTCTACCAACGATTATTCGATGGGATTATAAAATACCATCCAACTTATTAAATCGCATTCACATGAAGTCACGAAGATAAATTCACCATATCAATATTCCAATAAAATCATCGAAAAAAATAATGCTTGAAAATTCAGGATATTACATACTACCCCCCTTAAAATAAGTTTCGTCCTCGAAACTTCCAATTCTGTCATAAACAATAGCTCAACCACAGTATCCAAAAATCATCACGAAAACAATCAATCATCACTACAAGTGAACAACCAAAATAGTATACTTACAAGTGCGTGAAGCCGATGATCTCCCATGATACTAGCATACGACTTTCATACGAAGTCTCAACAGTCAACACAATACACCAATATCGCAATTATAGAAATCTTAAAAATATCTCCAAAAGAAAATTTGGAACCTCCAGAAATTGGTTTGACTCAAAAGTCAGAAAAATCATTTCTAAAAATCACGCTACTACCGTATCAGTAGAGCCACATAACACACATGCCCGGGTTTCACAAAACCCAAGCGCTGATACCATCTTCTGTACACCCCCAAAATCATCCGGGATATTACAGCGTCGTGGGCCCCACGCCGGAACCCACCAGGCTAAAAATCATTTTCAAAGACGTTCAAAAACTCCCAAAAGGCGGATGACGGTAATATTTTCCAAATACTCACAAAAGTCATTATAAAGTATCAAATACCGTCATGAAAATATCGTTAAAACGTTCAAGGCCAAAATGCCAAAACTCGGTCCAGGGAATCGGTTTTACGAAATAATCCAAGTTTACGAAGTACCCAAAAAGCCATTTTAAAATGTACACACGATTTAGTAAAAACACCGGAAAGACATTTTGAAATATACACACGCAGCGGATAAAATGCAGCTAAAAATACACAATTGCGGCGGAAATAAATAACCAAAAAAGAATACTCAATTCTCCGAAAACATGCCGCAGCCAGTATCACTCGAGAAGCTCACCCCTTCACGACCGCTACTAGCTCGATCTCCGAGTACCTAAAAATAAAGCCCACGACGGGGTCAACCACAATACTCAATAATGATATCGCACTACTACAAAAACAAATAAAGAGATCCAGACTAAAAGACCCGTTGATAAAGATAACGGGTCTCTTTAATATAAGAGACCTGATATTATAAACAACAGGTCTCTTATATGTCAAATGAGCCCGCCATTTTTTTGTGAGAAACTTAAGAGACCCGTTGTTTTTATTGACGGGTCTCTAATGTATAAGAAATAAGAGACTCGTTGCTTTTGTTGACGGGTCTCTAAAATGTAAAAACTTAAGAGACCTGTTGTTTAACCCAACCGGTCTCTTATTTTCTTCTTCAAATTAGGGCTAACACTTGTCACTAAGTACTCTCCATCTCTCCATCTCTCTCCCGTCTATAATCGATCCCTTGGCGGCGATCTTTGCCACTGCCGTTTTGTTTTCTCCCCATCTGTAATCGATCCCACTTTTCCATCTCAATTTCTTTTATCTCAATACTCATCACCGTGGTTTCTTCCAGCGGCAGCAATAAAACCATTCTTCAAAGCCCAAAGGTCAGCGCTGTGATTTGCCCAAAGCTTGGATTATCTTCAATGTCTCACTTAATGTTACCGATGATGTTGGTATTGAACCACCAATATCGAATTTTAAAATGCTTCTGATAATCTGTAGGTGAAGAGCTCTCAAAAAAGCAAGTTGTCCAGGAATCTCAGTTAAGAAAGTTGGAACTACAAAAAGTGTGTATGTGTGCGTTTTCAAGTTTAAGGTTTTGAATCTAATTTCTTTTGTTATATTTGTGAAATTATCAGTGGGATGAAATTATATCTGTTATTTATCTCGATATCATCTGGGGTTGATATTCAAATCTGCAATCCGCACAAGAAAATGACATTAGCACGCATTTTACTTTGTTTTCCCTTTTGCTTCTTCCATCAATTTATCTTATAAGAAGCTTCTAAAGATGTTTGGATTTTAGCTGCTCTTTATGGATTAAAAATTCGGACTCTGGCATCCCAAATTGTTTATCAGTAAAACTATGGACAAAAGACACACACACACACACACACACAAATTCATCCTGGACATTCTTTGTTGTTTTCCCTTGAGGTCTGTCTGCGAAATTGAATCATAAGAATACTTTATTCATCTGAAATGGCTGGTATTGTAATATCCGGGGATAATTTTTTTTCGTATTACTGTTGAGTTGTACGTATTCATTTGGAATTGTACAAGTGTTGTTGTTTTGGACTGATACAATGTATATTGTATTGGAATATTTCAGGATCGAAATATTATACTTGTCGTCGGGTTAGTTTCGTCGTTTGGATGTTGGTTGGAGAGTTTGGATTTTTGGCTAAGTACACTAGCCTTAACGTACGCTACATGGGTAGACTTACGTACGTTATGGGTTGAGTATTACGTACGTTATGCCTGTAACGTTACGTACGTAATGCTTGGTAGGTGGCAGGAACCTTCTTCGTAGTCGCTTTCGGCCGGTGGGTCCTGAGCATCTTCCGATCGGATCTCACTATTGCAGTCAACGGACCCTTACGTACGTTAAGAGGTGAGCTCTACGTACGTAATGTAGGTCTTGTTAATGTACGTAATAAGTTCTTGTTTACGTACGTCAAGGCCTTTGTATTTTAGTCCAGTCAGTTCTGGATTTTTCATTACGTACGTTAATGTCTTAGCATAGCGTACGTAATGCCTCTTACGTACGTTAACCTTAGTGTATAACGTACGTAATGAATTGGTCAGTCTATTTATCTTGGTTTCGTCTTTCATTTCCTCACGAACCAAAACACATTTTCTCTCCCCAGAATCGTCCGTTTGGACTTGTTATCGATGTTTAGCCTCTTCCAACTCGATCTTGATCATCCTAGCTTGGATTGAAGCTTGAACTTGGAAGCTTGTTGATGATCCTTTGGTGTTTGGAGGCTTCTTCTTGTTCTTCTTTGGTAAGTTCCCCCAATCTCTTGTTCTTCTAGTGATTTTCGAGTTGTTGTTGTTGTTTTCTTCGGGTATTGTTTGATTCATGGAGTATATCATGATTCTTCGTGGTTTTGATAAACTTTTGATGAAGAACATGTTGGTATAGCTTGAGTATGATTATGTTCTTGATGTTTTAGATTGTTGGGAGGTTTTTAATCATGTCTAGGAAAGATTATGTTAAGATTGTTATATGATTAACATAGTCTTGAGATGATTATTATTGTTGGTGGTGTTCTTGTAAGATTTTAACCATTTTAGTAAGGATTTATGATGATCCAGGAGGTGATTATCATAATTTGAAAATGGTTGAGTGAATCTTGTGGTTTAATCCGAATTCATGAGGTTATGATGAAGGATTTTTATTTCAAACATCATGGTTATTGAGTGGATGATGTTCTTGGGGTGATAATGATAATATTGATAATATTATCATTGTAGGAGGATCAATTTGATGATATTGGTGATATTATCACTTTGAGATGTTTGTTTTGATGATTGTTCTTAAATGAATCTTGTTGAATGGATTTCACAAGTGTTAAGAACGTAATAATCATGTTAATTGATCATCGAGTTGTTGGAGAATGTTAGAATTCATAGTTGAAGAACTATAATATCAGTTCGTGCGGTGTGATCGATTCGTGTTTGAATCGGGCTTTATCTTTGTCGTTGTTTTCTATTGATTTTGTGTTTTTGAATGAATCGTTTTCATTCAAGGTTGTTTGAGTGTTTGTGATCATCGGGAGGCGCCGTTCGTCGTTTCGTGCCAGGACGTTGATCGTGGAAGGACTTGTTCGTCTTCGGTTTGAGGCAAGTTTTATACTTGTACTGGTCAATGAGATTAATGTTATCATATATGTGTATGAATGTGTTGTATCATTTCGAGACATAGTCTCTTCGTGATTTATTGATATTTGGGGATTGTTTGATACAATACCCTTCGGTGATTTTACCAGTTGTGATTGTTATTCGTTAACAGCCGGTTTAAGACATTGAGATTCTTGTTGTCGATAGCCGGTTCGCGGTATCGATGTATCGATTATTATTGTTGACGCTAATGTCGTTCTGAGGCATCGTTGAATCGTTATTATCGAATTGGAACTATTACTATGATGTTGCATTGGCCGATTGAAGGCGTTTGATATATTCGTTATCATATCTGTTTCGGTGGTCGGTTTAGAACGCCGGGATATCTACTCTACCGTATCATTGGTAACCGATTAACCGTTCTAAGTTAATCGATGTATTTAATTGGGATTATCGAAGATAATTCCCATCCGTTGTATCATTGGTTATCGATTAACCGTTCTAAGGTAATCGATGTATTTAATTGGGATTATCGAAGATAATTCCCATCCGTTGTATCATTGGTTATCGGTTGACCGTTCTAAGGCAATCGACATATTTAATTGGGATTATCGAAGATAATTCCCATCCGTTGTGTCATCGTTATCGATTGACCGTTCTAAAGGTAATCGATGTATTGAATTGGGGACCGCTGGATAGTTTCCATCCGTTGAGTTGTTGTGATCGATTGGCCATCCCAAGGCAGTCGAGGTATTTTGAATTGGGACCGCCGTGGACGGTGCCCATCTATGAGTTGTTGTTGTCGTGTTGGCCGACTCAAGGCAGCACGCTATTATTCTTGTGAATTTGGTAGTCTTGGGATCGTTACTATTGTGATTGATTGCATTTTGGAGGCTAGTCTCGGCTAGTGCTCGATGGGTAAGTTTGGGGCTTGAACCTTCGCGGTTGGTTTCCCAACACCTACGATTCGAGAGAGTCACGGTCACTGGGTGATCGCATTATGGGTAAGTCTGGGGCTTGAACCTTCGCGGTTGGTTTCCCAGCACCTGCAATTCAGCAGGTCACGGTCATTGGATGACCTCATTGTGATACGGCTTCATGCCGTGGCTTCGGCCCTCATTGTGATACGGCTTCATGCCGTGGCTTAGGCCCTCATTGTGATACGGCTTCATGCCGTGGCTTCGGCCCTCATTGTGATACGGCTTCATGCCGTGGCTTCGGCCCTCATTGTGATACGGCTTCGTGCCGTGGCTTCGGCCCTCATTGATACAGCTTCGGGCTGTTTTGGCTTCGGGCCATTGTGGTGATTGACAGCTTCGGCTGAATGACATTCAGGGTATTATGATGATAAACGGCTTCGGGCGGTTTGGCTATTAAGGCCATTGTGATGTATCGGTATTCCTGTCGGAGCCTTCGGACATTGTGATTCGTATCTATTTCAGTGTTTGGCTTGGGTTACCTTCGGGTGATGTATTGTTGTGTTCTGTATTGATGATTCGCCGTTGGGCACTTGTGTTCTAACCTGTTGAGCAGGTATTGATCGGATGCCGTGGGCATAGTATTCCACGAATGCTCGATTCTTACTTTGGTTTGTGAGCATCTCGTATTACCATTACTATACTATTCATTCTGCCCTTTGGATGCATATCATGTTGTACATGTATTTGATAATCATTATCTGGATGACTGACCCCGTGGGGGCGGAACATGTTTTCATGTTTTAGGTGCTTGCGAGGAGAGAGTTGAGACACAGGGGCATGACGATGGCTACGAGGCATTCGAGCGATACTAGTCCGAGATGTTTTGGTGTTCATGTCTGTCAGATGGTTTGGAGTACTCCAGTTTTGTCAGTTATTGTCATTTTGTATTATCCGAGCAAGGCTCGTGGATGTCGTTGTATTGTATTTGGGCCATGCAGGCCCACTGTTGTCATTGAAATTCCATATCGGAATAATATGTTGGATGTCAGTGTAGGGATTGTGATTCCCTTTTTGGTCAGTTAGTTGTATTTTTGGTCGTGTTAGCCTGGTGGATCTCCTGGTGTGGGGTCCACGGCACTGTAATAACCCAATAGGATTTGGGGGTGTTACAGAAGATGGTATCAGAGAATTGGGTTGTGAGATACCCTGATATGTGAGTTATGTGGCTCTACCGACGCGGAGTAGTGGGGCACAAAGTTATGACAACTGGACAATGGGTTTTGTGAGTCGTGATAGTTGAGCGACTGTATGAGTCTTTCTTTCATCGAGTCGTCGTCAGTGAAGACTAGTATCGCAAGGCCTCGAAGCTTCGTATGACCTGTGTAAGGACTCGATTCTCTTGTATGTTCATACATTCAATATGCCATTGATTATGCGTGTTTTGTTGAAATCTGTATGTAACATTGTGTTACGACCCATTCATGATTAATTGCTTTGGAGCGTGTCGGCCCAGTATTGGCTATAATTAGCATATATCAAGTGATTGTTTATTTGTTGAGTATGTATATTCATGTTTGGCTAATGACTTAGCATTGTGGATTGGCCGTTGAGGCATATTTGAGCTTTGTTCATGATCGAACGTTATTCTTTCAGTATGGAAAGAGGAATCCGAGGACGTAGCAGAGGGGGTAAAGGCTGCAGAGTAGGCCGGAACCCAGAACCTCATGTTTATACGCGTACGGGTGCCGATATGGATCAGAATTCAGCCGGAGATGTGACTTATGCGACCGGTTCCCCTTCGGAATGTCATACTCGAGGAGTCGATTAGACTGAGAGTGATCACATCGACCCTTACTTGCTTATGAGGGGCATGATGACCCAGATGACTCAGATGACGCAGATAATGGAAACCATGCAGACCTCGATGGTTCGTGGTACACAGCAGCAGGGACTCCAGGTGCCGTTCTATGGACAGGCCAGGAGAGTGAGTCAAATTATCGGCGACATCTCTCGTCAGAGGCCACCTATTTTTGAGGGTTCGTCGGAACCGGTGATATTGTTCATTGGCTTGAACATTTTGATAAACTCTTCGACATGGTTCAAAGGTCCTAAGAGAGTAAGGTGGCGAGCGGCTTATTATTTGAGTAAAGGCGCTTATTCTTGGTGGCTTTCTGTGAAACCCACCGACCGTGATTGTGCTTGGAGTGAGTTTAAGACTCTCATGTTAGAGAGGTATTATCCGGCTCCACTCCGTGAAGCCAAGTTGTCAGAGGTTTTGAACCCCGAATCCGTCGAGGACGAGGGTGTTATTGTTATTGCGGAGAAGTTTCAGGGACTCCTTCAGTTTGCTTCATCTGTTATCCGTACTGAGGCGGATAAGATCAAGTATTTTAGCAAGAGGCTGAACCCGCAGTTGAGGATGCAGTTGTTCAACCATAATTGCAATTCACTTGGTGAATTCATCGAGAAGGCTCTTGGAGCAGAGCTTTTGATCAAGGAGCTTGCTCGGAAGAACCCTTCAGTTTCTTCCGGTGAGAGGACTAGGATGCCGGTTCGTTCAGAAGGACATCGGGCTCCGACGTCCAAGAGGTCGTCTTCTAGTCGTCTTCGTGCTGGGAAATCATCTTCTTCTCCGGCGACGAGTTCGACTGTTGTTTGCTTTAATTGTGATTCAGCGGGGCACGTTAGCACCCGTTGTACTGTGCCAGCTATTGTTTGTTTTCTGTGTGGGAAGCCGGGACACCTTCAGAAATACTGCAGGAGTTCTAGTGCCAGTAGATCTCAAGGAAGCTCACGGGCCTCGAGAGATTTTGTTGCTTCAGTCCGTACTCCATCCAAGGGGTCATATCGGGCTTCGGGAGCCAGAGGTATGGACACTCGAGGAGGAGCGGCGAGCTCAGATTTGGGTCTTCCTCGAGTCGATGAGATCGATGAGTTCGATGACCCGGAGGGTGTTGATTTTGGATACATTTGAGATGTGGCCTTGATTTGTATTTTCCTTGTTTTTCGGACTGATGTTTTGACTCAGTCTGTATTGTAGTATTGTGGTTGTGAACCATTTATTATTGATCTATCTTGTTATGATAGCTTTTGAGAATCTTGAGATTTGAGGTCGTGTGATGTGTTTTTCCTTCCTTTTTGGTGTTATACCCGAGATTTTGTAATAATCTGGGTAATTGTTCATTTCAATCCGAGACGCCGAGTCGTGAGGACTTGGGTGTGCAGTTGATATGGTCCTGAGGACTATTTGTGCGTTGTTATTTTCTTTTGTGTCGTAATTCAGTGATTGCATTGGCGTCCGATGCTGATTAGAACGGGGGAGTGTACACCGATGATTGTAGACATGTATAATCGGCGGCACCCGCGGGGTGTGTACGCCGGTGTTACGAGTCTTGCGGGTGGTGCGACTTCCTGGCTGGTCTCTGACGGAGGAGTTATGATTCGATTGATCTCGCACTTGATTGGGTATTTTATCCCTTGTTTTTCGACGAGGAGACGCGGAACCCGAGGGGTTGGCCCGATTACTCGGGCGAAGTGGTTCGCAGTGAGGAGTATTCCCGAGATGTTGTTTTCTTATCCTGATGGATAGTTCGTACTCGTGTTTTGCACTCGAGTTTCGGGACGAAACTCTTTTTAAGGGGGGGAGTATGTAATATCCGGGGATAATTTTTTTTCGTGTTACTGTTGAGTTGTACGTATTCATTTGGAATTGTACAAGTGTTGTTGTTTTGGACTGATACAATGTATATTGTATTGGAATATTTCATGATCGAAATATTATACTTGTCGTCGGGTTAGTTTCGTCGTTTGAATGTTGGTTGGAGAGTTTGGATTTTTGGCTAAGTACACTAGCCTTAACGTACGCTACATGGGTAGACTTACGTACGTTATGGGTTGAGTATTACGTACGTTATGCCTGTAAGGTTACGTACGTAATGCTTGGTAGGTGGCAGGAACCTTCCTCGTAGTCGCTTTCGGCCGGTGGGTCCCGAGCATCTTCCGATCGGATCTCACTATTGCAGTCAACGGACCCTTACGTACGTTAAGAGGTGAGCTCTACGTACGTAATGTAGGTCTTGTTAACGTACGTAATAAGTTCTTGTTTACGTACGTTAAGGCCTTCGTATTTTAGTCCACTCAGTTCTGGATTTTTCATTACGTACGTTAATGTCTTAGCATAGCGTACGTAATGCCTCTTACGTACGTTAACCTTAGTGTATAACGTACGTAATGAATTGGTCAGTCTATTTATCTTGGTTTCGTCTTTCATTTCCTCACGAACCAAAACACATTTTCTCTCCCCAGAATCGTCCGTTTGGACTTGTTATTGATGTCTAGCCTCTTCCAACTCGATCTTGATCATCCTAGCTTGGATTGAAGCTTGAAGTTGGAAGCTTGTTGATGCTCCTTTGGTGTTTGGAGGCTTCTTCTTGTTCTTCTTTGGTAAGTTCCCTCAATCTCTTGTTCTTCTAGTGATTTTCGAGTTGTTGTTGTTGTTTTCTTCGGGTATTGTTTGATTCATGGAGTATATCATGATTCTTCATGGTTTTGATAAACTTTTGATGAAGAACATGTTGGTATAGCTTGAGTATGATTATGTTCTTGATGTTTTATATTGTTGGGAGGTTTTTAATCATGTCTAGGAAAGATTATGTTAAGATTGTTATATGATTAACATAGTCTTGAGATGATTATTATTGTTGGTGGTGTTCTTGTAAGATTTTAACCATTTTAGTAAGGATTTATGATGATCCAGGAGGTGATTATCATAATTTGAAAATGGTTGAGTGAATCTTGTGGTTTAATCCGAATTCATGAGGTTATGATGAAGGATTTTTATTTCAAACATCATGGTTATTGAGTGGATGATGTTCTTGGGGTGATAATGATAATATTGATAATATTATCATTGTAGGAGGATCAATTTGATGATATTGGTGATATTATCACTTTGAGATGTTTGTTTTGATGATTGTTCTTAAATGAATCTTGTTGAATGGATTTCACAAGTGTTAAGAACGTAATGATCATGTTAATTGATCATCGAGGTGTTGGAGAATGTTAGAATTCATAGTTGAAGAACTATGATATCAGTTCGTGCGGTGTGATCGATTCGTGTTTGAATCGGGCTTTATCTTTGTCGTTGTTTTCTATTGATTTTGTGTTTTTGAATGAATCGTTTTCATTCAAGGTTGTTCGAGTGTTTGTGATCATCGGGAGGCGCCGTTCGTCATTTCGTGCCAGGACGTTGATCGTGGAAGGACTTGTTCGTCTTCGGTTTGAGGCAAGTTTTATACTTGTACTGGTCAATGAGATTAATGTTATCATATATGTGTATGAATGTGTTGTATCATTTCGAGACATAGTCTCTTCGTGATTTATTGATATTTGGGGATTGTTTGATACAATACCCTTCGGTGATTTTACCAGTTGTGATTGTTATTCGTTAACAGCCGGTTTAAGGCATTGAGATTCTTGTTGTCGATAGCCGGTTCGCGGTATCGATGTATCGATTATTATTGTTGACGCTAATGTCGTTCTGAGGCATCGTTGAATCGTTATTATCGAATTGGAACTATTACTATGATGTTGCATTGGCCGATTGAAGGCGTTTGATATATTCGTTATCATATCTGTTTCGGTGGTCGGTTTAGAACGCCGGGATATCTACTCTACCGTATCATTGGTTACCGATTAACCGTTCTAAGTTAATCGATGTATTTAATTGGGATTATCGAAGATAATTCCCATCCGTTGTATCATTGGTTATCGATTAACCGTTCTAAGGTAATCGATGTATTTAATTGGGATTATCGAAGATAATTCCCATCCGTTGTATCATTGGTTGTCGGTTGACCGTTCTAAGGCAATCGACATATTTAATTGGGATTATCGAAGATAATTCCCATCCGTTGTGTCATCGTTATCGATTGACCGTTCTAAAGGTAATCGATGTATTGAATTGGGACTGTCAAGGATAGTTTCCATCCGTTGAGTTGTTGTGATCGATTGGCCATCCCAAGGCAGTCGAGGTATTTTGAATTGGGACCGCCGTGGACGGTGCCCATCTATGAGTTGTTGTTGTCGTGTTGGCCGACTCAAGGCAGCACGCTATTATTCTTGTGAATTTGGTAGTCTTGGGATCGTTACTATTGTGATTGATTGCGTTTTGGAGGCTAGTCTCGGCTAGTGCTCGATGGGTAAGTTTGGGGCTTGAACCTTCGCGGTTGGTTTCCCAACACCTACAGTTCAGTAGGTCACGGTCACTGGGTGATCTCATTATGGGTAAGTCTGGGGCTTGAACCTTCGCGGTTGGTTTCCCAGCACCTGCAATTCAGCAGGTCACGGTCATTGGATGACCTCATTGTGATACGGCTTCATGCCGTGGCTTCGGCCCTCATTGTGATACGGCTTCATGCCGTGGCTTCGGCCCTCATTGTGATACGGCTTCATGCCGTGGCTTCGGCCCTCATTGTGATACGGCTTCATGCCGTGGCTTCGGCCCTCATTGTGATACGGCTTCGTGCCGTGGCTTCGGCCCTCATTGATACAGCTTCGGGCTGTTTTGGCTTCGGGCCATTGTGGTGATTGACAGCTTCGGCTGAATGACATTCAGGGTATTATGATGATAAACGGCTTCGGGCGGTTTGGCTATTAAGGCCATTGTGATGTATCGGTATTCCTGTCGGAGCCTTCGGACATTGTGATTCGTATCTATTTCAGTGTTTGGCTTGGGTTACCTTCGGGTGATGTATTGTTGTGTTCTGTATTGATGATTCGCCGTTGGGCACTTGTGTTCTAACCTGTTGAGCAGGTATTGATCGGATGCCGTGGGCATAGTATTCCACGAATGCTCGATTCTTACTTTGGTTTGTGAGCATCTCGTATTACCATTACTATACTATTCATTCTGCCCTTTGGATGCATATCATGTTGTACATGTATTTGATAATCATTATCTGGATGACTGACCCCGTGGGGGCGGAACATGTTTTCATGTTTTAGGTGCTTGCGAGGAGAGAGTTGAGACACATGGGCATGACGATGGCTACGAGGCATTCGAGCGATACTAGTCCGAGATGTTTTGGTGTTCATGTCTGTCAGATAGTTTGGAGTACTCCAGTTTTGTCAGTTATTGTCATTTTGTATTATCCGAGCAAGGCTCGTGGATGTCGTTGTATTGTATTTGGGCCATGCAGGCCCACTGTTGTCATTGAAATTCCATATCGGAATAATATGTTGGATGTCAGTGTAGGGATTGTGATTCCCTTTTTGGTCAGTTAGTTGTATTTTTGGTCGTGTTAGCCTGGTGGATCTCCTGGTGTGGGGTCCACGGCACTGTAATAACCCAATAGGATTTGGGGGTGTTACAGGTATAACCTACGCTCATGACCAATTACTGGCTAATAGCTCCTAAAGAGTCCCTTTACTAAGAAAAAGGCTTAATTACGGATGAAGTTTCATTGGTCTTATTTTAGTTCTGCGGCATGTGCATATATTCTTCTAATCTCCAAAACTTTCTTCATTTCCAGATCCAAGTCCACATACATGGTTAGCTTCAGATTGTAAACTGCTTTGGTTGTAATAGTTTACTTGTCAAGAAATACCCGTATATCTAGCTTCAGTGATTAATTTGTCAAATCAGACATTTTGTCTCTTATATCGGATAGGTTCTGAAAACTTCAATAATCTTTGCCGCATAACTTCGTGCTTGTGCATTTTTGTGCGAAACGAAAGGGTTATTGTTTTCCAAGTCGAAAGCTTTTCTTATGCATTAGGTAGTGTTCTCTTAATTGATGTGTTGGATTTTGTGCATGTGATGTCAAGTATTTAAATTTGGTTCTTTAAAGCAGGAATTTTTGCGGACTATAAGCAACCATTTGCCGTGATGTATCCGGGAGCTTCTTTAATGGTGATTTACCTCCCAATAGCATGTATTAAAGATTGTCTATATAATATCCTCAAGAGACGTTCCTAAAAATGGTCAAGGTGAGGGCGCGTGTCTGGTCTTGGATCTCCTTTAGAGTACATTGGGGACAGAAAATCTTCGAGGTTGAAATTCAGGGATCGCTGAAAAGCAAAGACAGTGAATTGGATCTTGTGAAACATGAAGAGACAAAACCCTTAGTTTCACCACAAGGAGGTGATGCTAGAAATATAAAGCTGGGAAAACAAGTCACAACCAAAGAAATTGCTATGTATGGATTTTGTCTTGCCCCTCTTTGGTTTATCACCGAGGTAATTTTCGATGATGTATGCCTATACTCGATATGATTTTAGTTGAATTTTATCTGACTGATGGTTTTGTGAACTCATACCTGCTTAATCATTATTCCCTCCGTATTACTTGAAGAGTCATATTTCAAGAAATGATTTTGTCCCAATAGAAGGTCACAATTCAATTTTTTTTTTGCTTCTCATGCGCTTATTTATGTATGGTCCAAAATTCTTTCTCAACTAATAAGGATATAAATGGAGATATGGGCATAAAGAAACTTATTAAATGTATCTTGAAATCCAAAAAGTTGTAACTTAACCAAATATGACTCTTCAAGTGGGACGGAGGGCATATAACTTGGCAAGTTAAAAACATGTATTGGTAGGACTTGAAGAGTGTTTGCAGATACGTCTCTTTTTGGAGCAAGTGTCAAGTGATCTATTGGTTTAGAAGCTTAAAGTAGTTGACAATCAGAAGTTTGCAGATAGAAGCTAAAAGCTGAAAAAATTCAAAGTTCAAGTGTTTGAAGGAAAAATGGTTTAAAAATGAGCTTTTGGATAGAATGACCAAAGACTTCCAATCTGTATAATATGGGT
Organism: Orobanche coerulescens; assembly: GCA_033398695.1. Lineage (NCBI taxonomy): Eukaryota > Viridiplantae > Streptophyta > Magnoliopsida > Lamiales > Orobanchaceae > Orobanche > Orobanche coerulescens. Next base: position 143,598,392 of record CM065813.1, on the reverse strand, counting down.
ATTTACTATTTTTAGTAATTTAAATTATATTTTAGGGTAAGAATGTCCAAGCAATACTTCTTATTTTACAAAATAACAAACATACTCTTCTAGAATCAGAATAACCCACTAGCAGCTTTTAAATTTCGATTAAATAAAGCAGATGCTAGCATTTGCAAACAATACAAAGTGATTTCTTTTTCAGCTAAAAGCTGAGAAATACTTTGAGTGTTTGCAACCACTCTCTCAGTCGGAACTCAGAAGCTATGAGAGCTCAAATTATTTAAATATTTAGATGCACCTGATCTATACATGTGCCTTTTACTTTTACCCCTCTTTGCAGTACTTATCAAACGCTGCTCTTGCACGTACAAGTATTGCAAGTACTACAGTTTTATCCTCAACCTCGGGATTATTTACTCTCTTTATTGGTGCACTTTTGGGGCAAGATTCTTTAAATATTTCGAAGATAGTTGCTATATTTGTCAGCATCACTGGTGTTGTCATGACAACACTAGGAAAAACTTGGGCAACTGATGAGTCACAACTAAACAATTCTTCGTGAGTATTTTCTCTATTCTATTTATGTGGTTCTTGAATTAAAATTTCATAAAAAAGTATGCATGAAAAAAATAGAAAACTCCACTATTTAATCCGGTCTTCCAATTTCATGTTTTGCATTTGTAATTGCATATTTCAGGGAATTGACTGATGGTTCAACTTTTTGTTTCTGTTGAAGAAGTGACAAACGCTCTCTTGCTGGGGATCTTTTTGGACTTTTGTCAGTTGTGACGTATGGCTTATTTACAGGTTAGGGGCATTATGACTCTGTTATAAATGAATTTATGACCGTATTATCGAATGTCCTTTTTACGCTGTTCTTTTTCTTTTGGGGGGCTGCAGTACTGCTTAAGAAGTTTTTTGGTGAGGAAGGAGAGAGGGTTGATGTGCAGAAGTTGTTTGGTTATATTGGACTATGTACACTTGTCGCACTTTGGTGGCTCGGTAAGAGGTTTAGCATTGTATTTACTTTTTTCTTCTGGAACAGCGAAGGTGATCTGCGATACTAATTCATGTTTATTATCTCACACGGAATCACATGTTCCTAGGAAAGTGAACGTAGGTGCGATGAGCTAATAACCCAAGTTCCTGATTCTACTAGGCCTCTTTTGAGGCAGATTGAAGCAATGCAGGTTATACTGTGTGTGTTTTTGGTTATTTTTTATTTTTTGTTCATCAGACTTCCAGATTTGCTTTAACCTTTTATTTCTTTAACTGTTATTTTCAGAAACAAATGCTGTAAGGGTGAAGCTTGGGTCTTTGTTGAGAGATCTGTGAACTCACGGCTTCAGGTTTCTGGAGAAACACATCCTCTTTGCTTTGTGTTTATTTTTATTTTTCATAAGTTTCAGACATCTAAAATTGTCGTGATATGCAGGAAGCAGAGGTCAAAGCTGCAGCTGCAGAGGAAAAAGAGCATTCTATAAATGAGCGTCTAACTCAAACTCTATCTCGAATTAATGTTCTTGAAGCTCGTGTTTTTCCTCTCGTAAATCATTTTAGTTCGTGAGATGAAATGTCAATACCTTATGCTAGGGAAGTGTTGCGTATATCATGCCTTAGAGCCGAAAGCAGATTACTAACAAGATCTCTTGAAAAGGAGAGACATCGGGCACAGAAAGTAGACAGAATATCTTGCTTTGAAGGAGGAAGTCGATACTCAAGAAGGTTGTGTGAATCGGCTAGAATAAGAAATTCGGTAGCTCAAAAGAAAGCACGGGGAGGAGTTACATGAAGCGCCGACGCACTGTGAACTCCCCGCAATGTAACATATTAGTTATATTTTAATTTATTTGATTATTGTCTTTCCTTGCTTCTTTATTTTTCGAATAATACATCAACTCTTTTCTGGAATGTAACATGTTGGATGATTTTTATACATCTCAAATCTTTTCTGTGGCTGGTGAAATAATGCATTTGTTTTCTTAGCACATATGAGGATCTCGATCATTTGGCCAAGAACAACCTTTGCACCGAATTTTACTTTTAACATAGTTGGCCTTGTGGATTATAATTTGAGTTAGACTTGTAGCAACTATCAAGAAATCATGACAAAGATTACATGTCCACTGGAGACTAGATTGTTCACATATAAAATTATTTCTAGTGTCTCATTAAGTTAATGATGTTAATAGAGAAATCACCTAGCTATTTTTTATCTTATATATGAGATATCGACTAACAAAGTTGCAATACGAATACTACATTTGCTGATCCCATTTTGTAAAATATCATTACTCTTTTTCCTTGGACTGTGTTTGCACTCATTTTATTTTAATGCCATCAACATACTTTTTAAATATGTTAAATATTACTCGACGTATGTATTAGCTTCCGTAATGGAAACCTACCAACTCATAATTTTTTTTGGTGTGTCGAAGTAAATCAAAGTGAGAAAAGGTTTTGGTGTCATTATGAGCATTAGATTAGTTTCAACCTTCGAATGGTGATAACTTCAGGTTGAGCTACCTTTGCTACTTACTCCGCAGTTGTTATGCAACTAAAAGTGATGAAAGCTTCCTTTTGGAGCTTTTAAAATTCTTGATGAATTAGATCTTAACGTTGCAGGGTTTTCGTCGTGATTATTAGTTCAGGTTATAGTTCACCATGTGTGGTATGCTTAATAAGGTTTCTATAAATAAACAGGAACTAGATCGAGAAAAAGCTGCTCGTTTGGATCAGGAAATGGCTGCTCGCCGTCAAGCTCCAGTATTTTGCATCGTTAGTTGTTTTAACGATATTATTACGATAACATGATTATTGATTATTATCTTACAGTTTTTTGCTGAAGAAACTTACTCATCGGAAAAAGTTGATGAGGTTAGAGATATTTGGGTTGAATATTTGCTCAAGCAAGATAATGAAGCGGACGAAGAAAACAAAGATGATGGTATGCAAGTTACTTAATGAATTTTAGTCCCAATTATTCTGAATGATTAGACTTCGGGGTATTATTTTTTCGTTTTTCCATTTGGATATTGCAATAGACGTAATGGTATTACGTTTTTGGAGATTGAAATAGATGTAAAGATATCATTATAGTGTTGTTTTGTGTTGTTTTATGTTTTCGGGAACGAGTAGGTTTATGATGTTTTTATGTAATGGTGAGTGTTGTTTTGTGTTTTATATTTTTGGGTACGAGCAGGATTATTATGGTTTTTTTTTAAAAAAAATATGATAAAGAGACCTGTTAAACTTGAGACCCGTTAGATATGAAATCGGCTCTCTCAGTTTCACGATTGGAAATATTAAAAAAAATCAAAGAGACCCGGTGAGTATGAAATCGGATCTCTTAGGTTATACAAAAAAAATATTAAAACAATCAAAGAGACCCGTTATGTATAAAAACCGGCCTCTCAGGTTTTAAAATAAAAATTATTAAAAAAAATCAAAGAGACCCGTTAGGTGTAAAATGGGCTCTCTTAGGTTAGACAAAAAAAATATTAAAAAAATCAAAGAGACCTGTTATGTGTAAAATGGGCTCTCTTAGGCTAGACAAAAAAATATTAAAAAAATCAAAGAGACCCGGTAGGTGTAAAATGAGCTCTCTTAGGCTAGACAAAAAATATATTAAAAAAATCAAAGAGACCTCATATCTTAGATAACAGGTCTCTTACCCTTTTAAATTAGTTTCTCCTCACTTGCATAACAGACCTGATTTCTTAGATATCAGGTCTCTTATATCTCAAAAACAGACCCCCGCATGAGCCGATCTCTTTATCAAAGAGACCGCTGAGATAGAGACCCGTCCAGAGGCAGTCTCTTAGGCTTATTTGGACGGGTCTCTTTGCCTATTTTTGTAGTTGTGTCGATCACATCACATAAATAATTACATATCAATGTAATAATACTGTAAGAATACTACCAATGTAATCTTACCGTCATAACCTTACCAATCCATAGCAATCCATGCCAATTCAATCCTTACCATAATCCACATTTCGCATTCTCAAATGACGAAATGAACTTAACAACAATCATATGTACTGAATCAAAATAGTACTCAAAATCCTCAAAAATATCATCATAACTCATAAGTGGGAAATAATCCATATGTGCCAAATCCTGTTCGTCGGATCGCACAATCAAGTACCAATCCTGGAAAACCAATAGCCTTCAATATATCTGTAGATCAACTACCACAAAACAATGAATACAAATCCCGAAACATCGACGTACAGTCCGAATGCTCATACGATCAATAACAATGATCAACCAACACATCAACTGAGAATATCATCGACATGATAACTCCAAACGATCAACGAAAGACCAACAACGACCGAGAATACCCTCGACAAGGTAAACTCCAAACGATCAAGGAAAAACCAACAACGACCGAGATTACCGTCAACAAGGTAAACTCCAAATAAACAACAATAATAAATCTCAAAGAAATAACCCCGACTGTCGAACATACCCCTCGGGCGTATGAAACAACTAGTCACAAACCGTCGAACATACCCAACCATAAATGGAGAATGAACGACCAAACAATATGGCTCAAAGATGGACGTCATAGTACGCCCGATCCAGAAATGTGTCCGTGCACAAGCCACCCCGTGTATCGATCAAATACACGTGTGGTCTTGTACCTAATCAGTCTCACGAAGTAATCTTCTGTGTGCACACCCCAATGTGAGGACATGACCCCATCACACGTCTATATGTGCCCGCCCTGAAAATCCTACACATAACCGATCGGCACGCATATATGACTACAGATATGTCACGATACAACATGACAACGAAACTCAAAGAATCACATATCCAATTAAGGATCAAAAGACTCACCGAAGTGAACAACAACAGACTGACAATGAAAAATCGACGCGACTAGTCAATATCCAAAACAAACCCTGGGATCCTCATCCCCAATGAATGATCCACACCATCAACAACCTCAATACAACAGTCCTGGGGCCAACATCTCTCAACAGCCAATACGAATCTCATCATACGAAACCTCAACATACAACATATACAACAACTCAACTTTATAATGATTATTCTCATGACTGAACAATAATTAAATTACCTCAAGCCGACGATACTATCCTCTCCACGAACAAACCATCATCCCGACAATTTACATTCTAACAACATTGCTATACGAATTATAAATGAAATGAAAACGAGACCATTCATCAAATATGTAACACCCCAAACTAGGCGGATATTACAGTGCCGTGGACCCCCGACTGGGACCCACCAGGCGAATGAAAAAGGATGAATTACACAGGGTAAATGTAGTACCGAACCACATTACAACATCAATTACTCCGATTAGGAGTTTCATACAACACACCCAAGATAAAATAGAATACATGTGTATCTTATGTGACGATAAAATACACAACACTGAATGAAACGAGTATTCAAACGTAAAGTCTGCAGCGGAATAAATAAAGGAAACATAAATGACTGAATAAGACTGGGGCCCCCTACTAGTATCACTGGGACTCCTTGCCGTCACCGTGCTCTCCCCGTGCCTTAGCCTTACCATGACCTGAAAAACAAGATCCCAACGGCCGGCCATACGTAACAACAATCCTCAAGGGTTGAAAATACACAATCATGATATATCTCAAACTATGAATTATCCTCGCCGAAACATACGCAATCAAACATGCTATATGAATCGACTATCGACGGCTCAAAGGAATGGCGCCACACTACGTCCGGATGGAAATGTGTCCGTGCACAAGCCACCAACGAGTATCGATCGAATACACGTGTGGTCTTGTACCTAATCGCCTCACGAAGCCATCAACTCGTGTGCATACCCAATGTGAGGCCACCAACCCACACACGACTATAATGTGCCCGACATGAAAATCCTACACATACCAACTGCACGCCAAGATGACCCTAATGCCATAATATGACAAAAGTGACAACGAAAATGAATAATGACTCACCAAGATTAAATGATGGTGAAATGAATGATAGCTCAATGAAATGATTGGAACCGCTGCTCTTATGACCGAGGTGATTAATTGACAATGACAAGTTTTGATACGATTAAGACAATGATGAATGAGTTACGATTATGAATGAACAACAACAAAAGGAATGAATATCCTTTTAACCGAGTAAGAATTAACTTACACAATACCGGTGACAATTATCCTTCCACGAACAACGTCCTAATTGAGATATCGGTCGCTCGAACAACCTTGAATTATACAATATCCAACAACTCGCTCAATATACGAATCAAACACGAATATAACGAACTCAAAACGTCGATACGATTAAACTAAGTTCATTGGGGCATTATATCGAATACGTTGTGGCCAAATTCCGATTGTTTACAATCAAATCTCAATGAACCACTATCAAATCCCCCAAGAGGTGTTTCAAACCAATAAAAACCTTCCAAATGATCAATAATCCGAAATGAATATCCGAAAACGTGATTATAACGACAATTAATCGAAAACCCCCAATTTCAACTCGATAATCAAAGTGTTCTTGAATAATCATTCGATAATCCAATGAATCCTTATACAAACTCATAATCATATACATATCCCTTCATATAACATGATTAAAACGTCCAAAACATCATATCTCAACACAAAATCGAAGTCCAAAGTGTCGAAGAAATTACCTCTTGAATATCCAATCACTTCGATCCGAAGAACACGAGTTTAATCGAGTATCCAAGCTTCCCAAATGATTGAAGGTGATGAAAAATACACACTCAAATGATAATTGATGAAGAAAACTCTCCCTCAAGCCTCTCTCCCTCTCTCGTAAAAGGTGGAAAAAACTGGAAGGAATGAGCTGAAATGCTCAAAAAATGAATTTATAGGGGTTGACTACCCTGCCGGACACGGCCCGTGCCGATCGGCACGGTCGTGTCGCATACCGGCCGACAGTGGCCGACAGGACTCGACCGTGTCCGGCTTGACACGGTCGCGGCGCGGAGGGCCTACCGACGATGACCCGTCCGACAATGACTTCGGCATGACTCGACCGCGCTGCACGACACGGCCGGGCGTGGCCGGGCGACGATTCTCGCCTATCCGGAGGGTTCGACTCGGCCGTGCCAAAAGACACGGTCGAGTCCTCGTGGGCAGATACTTCGCACTTTCCGGACGAGTACGGCACGGTCCGTGTCGGACGACACGACCGAGTCCGCCGGGCGTGATCGCCAAAAGTCAAAAATGAGCGGGTGAGCTAAAACGACCATAACTCTCTCGTCCGGACTCCGATTGACTCACCGTTTGAACCATTGGAAAGCTAACTCGATGCTCTATAATATTGCAAAGATTTAGAATTTTTAGAGTTACCAAAAATTAATGGTGATCTAACAAAGTCGAACTCATATGAGGAAAGTTGAAACAATGAACAATAACGATACACAACTCGAAGTTTTTCCGAACGGTGAACACGGTGAAATAACATGATTGATGAATGATTATAATTGAGTGAAAATACACTGAGTGACAATTACAGACTGATAATTACTGAATGAAAATGAATGAATTACAACCGGGCATACACCCCCCCTTAAAAGAGTTTCATCCCCGAAACTAAGGGTCAAACAACTCGGGATAACTCTCCCGCATATTCTTCTCGGTTTCCCAAGTGGCCTCTTCGACTCCGTGTCTAGACCACTGAATCTTAACCAAAGGAATCGTCTTATTTCTCAACTGTTTGATTCGCCGCTCTAAGACTCGTATAGGACGCTCCTCATATGAGTGGTCGTCGGCGATTTCGATTTCGTCGAACTGCAGTATGTGACTCGGGTTGGCAACATACTTACGCAACTGAGAGACATGAAACACATTATGAATTCGGCTCAACGCCGGAGGTAAAGCCAATCGATAAGCTAACTCGCCTACTCGATCCAAAATCTCAAACGGTCCAATGAATCTCGGACTCAACTTTCCCCTCTTCCCAAAACTAAGATACCACGACTGGGATACCTTGACCAACACATGGTCACCAAATTTCGAACTCTAATGGTCGACGACGGTTATCGCATATGATTTCGCGACTCGAGCGGTAAAAAAACGACTCTTGATCAAAGCTACCTTTTCCCGGGCGGCTATAAGCATATCGGGCTTGATGCCGATTGATTCTGACAAGTCATCCCAACACAAAGGAGAGCGACAACGACGACCGCAAGGCCTCGTAAGGTGCCATCTTAATGGAAGCATGCCAACTATTATTATACGTGAACTCGATCAATGGTAGTTGGGCTTCCCAATCATCCTTCCAATCGAGGACGCAAGCTCTCAACATGTCCTCTAATGTCCGAATAGTCCTCTCCGATTGTCCGTCTGACCGAGGATGAAAGGCAAGATCGAGATTAAGCCGAGTTCCCATAGCACGATGAATCGATTTCCAAAATGTGACACAAACCGTCCGTCACGATCGGAAACGATACTTTTAGAGTACCGTGCGGTCTCACAATCTCTTTGATGAATAGTCAAGTCTCTCGGGACCCCAAGTATCCTTAATCTCAAGAAAATGAGCTGATTTAGTTAAGCGGTCCACAATCACCCGGATCGTATTCATGCCACGACGACTCGTCGGCAAACTCGTGATGAAATCCATAGAAATGTCTTCCCATTTCCACTCGAATAGGGAGCGGTTTCAAAGATACCCGCCGGCCGATGTTCAATCTTGACTTGTCGGCAAGTTAAGCATCTCGAAACAAATTCGCGACTTCTCGCTTCATATTACTCCACCAAGAATTTTGTTTCAAGTCTTTATACATCTTGTTAGACCCCGGGTGAATGTAATAAGGGGTAGCATGAGCTTCTCTCAAAATCGAGTTTTTCAACTCTTCATTCGCCGAGACGCACAACCGGTTCTTAAACCTCAAAAGTCCGTCCTCGTGGACCACGAATCCGTGGGCTTTCTCGAGTCACATCCTCACGGATGCGCAACAATGAAGGGTCCGAACTCGATTCTCTCGATTACCTCCTCAAGTGACGATGAAATCTCTAACATACAAAGTTGTCCCCGACTCGCAAGCCGACCTCAATCTCGGTCTAAGGATTCCTGCCAAGCTCCTTCGAACTGTTAAACGAGCAAGCATCTGCTCCTGAACGGACTTACGACTCAAGGCGTCGGCGACAACGTTCGCCTTTCCCGGTGGTAAAGGATCTCAATATCATAATCCTTGATTAGTTCTAACCACCGCCTCTGCCGCATATTTAACTCCTTCGAGTAAATATATACTTTAAACTTTTATGATCGGTGAATATCTGACAAGTAACGCCATAAAGATAATGACGCCAAATTTTCAAAGCAAACACCACAGCTGCTAGCTCAAGGTCGTGGGTCGGATAATTAATCTCGTAAGGTCTCAATTGTCATGAAGCATAAGCAATAACCTTCCCATTCTGCATGAGTACACATCCGAGACCCTGTCTGGACGCATCACTATAAACCACAAATCCCTCCGTCCCCTGTGGCAAGGAAAGTACAGGTGCTGACATTAATCGGCTCTTGAGTTCCTCAAAACTCCGTTGACACGCGTCGGACCACGTGTATTTCTTATCCTTCCGCAAAAGGTTCGTCAAGGGTTGAGCGATTTTAGAAAATCCCTCCACAAATCGCCGATAATAGCCCGCTAATCCGAGAAAACTTCGGATCTCCTTAACATTCTTCGGAGGTAACCAGTCTCGGATAGCCTCCGTCTTTTGAGGGTCGACACGAACTCCGTCCGATGAAATTACATGTCCGAGAAAAGTCACTTCAGACATCCAGAACTCGCATTTGGAAAACTTTCCATAGAGTTGCTCTCGTCTCAACACGTCGAGAACCTGATGAAGATGAATCTCGTGATCCTATCGGTTACGAGAATAAATCAAAATGTCATCGATGAAGACAACAACAAATCGATCCAAAAAGTCGATGAAGACCCGATTCATTAGTTCCATGAATACCGCAGGTGCATTAGTTAGTCCGAACGGCATAACTACGAACTCAAAATGACCATAGCGTGTTCGAAACGCCGTCCTCGCGATATCCGACTCTCGAATCCGCAGCTGATGATATCCAGATCTTAAGTCGATCTTGGAAAATACTGAAGCTCCCTGAAGTTGATCCAAAAGGTCATCGATACGGGGTAAAGGATACTTATTCTTGATTGTCACCCTATTCAACTCCCGATAATCGATACACAAGCGAAAAGAACCATCCTTCTTTTTGACAAACAGCACTGACCTTTCTCGAACAATTCTTCAAGTTGATTCTTCAACTCCTGCATTTCGGTCAGGGCCATCCGGTACGGTGCCTTCGATATCGGAGACGTACCAGGCTCCAACTCGATCGTGAATTCCACATCTCTCTGTGGAGGTAAACCAGGTAACTCGTCTGGAAATACATCGGCATATTCTCTCACAACCGGAATATCCGACAACAATACTGATGATTTTTCGGTTTTGGTCATATAACACCAATAACCAACACATCCCTGACTGAGTAACCGTACTGCTTTCATCAAATTAATGACTTTACCAGAACAGCCGGGATTACCTCCCTGAAAAACACATTCGACCCCATCGTCTGAAATGATAGTGACCATACGCTTACGGACTCTAATGATGGCATCATGACGATCCATCCAGTCAATACCCAAGATGACGTCGTCCCTCGGCAAATCTACTACGATTAGGTCCGCTGGCCATACATGACCATGAAACTGAATCGGACAATTCGAATCTCACGATTACCGATAATTCGTCTACCATCGGGTAGGCAATGACATAAGGCTCACAACTAGTAGCACTACCCGCGTAGTCTACTCAAACATGACTCGGAAATGAATGAATGAGATGAACCCGATCAAAAAGGGTACACACGAGTTGAGATAGAATATCGAGTGTACACGAGATCATTCGGGCCTCGGGATCATCGGTCTTCTTCATCTCATAAATTCGGGCTTGCTGCCCCGAACCGACGCTCCGTCGATAGCTCTTAGCTCGCCTTTAGCTCTGTCGTCTTGAACGACGCCCGAGTGGCTCGATTACGCACCGCCCGAATGATCTGGGCTTGAGATGACGCCGGAGTGGGTTTAGAGTCCCTACGGCAAAACGGGCCCTATGCCCGGCATTCCCACGATTGTGGCACGTGATGTTGTTTCGGACACTTGGTGCTGAAATGACCACCTGTTCCTCACGGTTGAAACAGTGATGGCCGAACCGCCGCTCGTGGTCGAGATTCCGCGGGTTTAGACGTCGTGGGAGGTCGCTCGAGAAAAGTAGAGCCCGCACGTGGTTTCTTGAAAGTGGCGACTCCGTCGGCCGATTACGGTTCTTGGACTTCTTGCTAGCGACGAAGGTTCTTTGCTTAGCAATTTCCTTAGCCGTAAGCTCGTAAGTAAGAGCCTTCTCAATGAACTCGGCAGTGGCACGGTTATGATTAAATGGCGAAGTCTCATACGGGGTTTGACCTCTTCTTTGAAATACTTGATCTTGTCCGCTTCGAGTGAATGATAGATGAGGCGACGGAAGAAGTTCTGAAATTTTTGGCGATGGAGAGAACATCATCATCCGCCGAAAGGTCGGGAGTGAGTAATTCCGACAACTTGGCCTCCCCGAGTGGGGCCGGATAGTACCTCTCCATCATGAGAGTCTTGAATCGATCCCAAGTACATGTTCCGTCTGTGGGCTTCAACGATAACCACCATGAATGAGCGCTCTTACCGAGATAGTAAGCCGCAATCGAAACTTTATGCCCTTCGGGCAATCCACCATAGCAAATAGCTTCTCAAAATGCTCAAGCCAATGAACAATATCCATGGCTCGGATGAGCCCTCAAAAGTAGGTGGTCAGCCGCGAGATATCGCTAATGATATTGCTTACACCCCTCTCTTGCCTCTGAGGTGGCGGCGGAGGAGCCTGCTGATTTTGATTGACGGAGTTATGCATCGTCTCCATCAACTGAGCCATCTCGGTCATTTGGGCCATCATGCCCTGCATAAATGCGAGTGGGTCAACCCGGACACCCTCTGACTGAGCCGTGTCCGGTGCGACTCCCGACAGTGAATGATCGCGTCGGTGAATGAGTGGCGCTGTCGCTGCTTGATGAATTAGCATTATTCCTGGCATTTGCACGAGTATTTGCACGAGTTCTCGGGATTCGGCCCGCTCCACGGCCTCGTCCTCCACGTCCTCTGCCAGCCCTTTCCATACTGAAGTGGAAAGTCATATGATGATTATATATCTCGCATGAGTATCACATTATGATTACGTCATTAAATGATGAAAATGAGCATACGCTCTAACACAGTGTTTACATGAACGATTAATCGAGGTGACATGATGTCTGATGAAATTATTGAAATGATTATCTTGAACAAGTTAACAAGATTAATTATATGATCTTCCAGATCAACAACCGAGTAATGAAATGAGTTGAGTGATTAATGAGTTAAAATGACCGTCTTGGTCAAAATGAAAATGATGTTTGAGGATTGTTAACTGATAAATTATGATTGAATGATAATTGCCAGAAATTATACCATGGCGTTAGAAATCTTACAGTTCTTTCGATCGATTGGCTCGGCATATGCACTGAGTCACACGTGACGCGAAAGTCCAGTGATACTAGTCGATGACGATGATTTCAAATGAGACATGACTCGGAAGGTAGTATTCAAAACCACGCTCCGATACCAACTCGTAACACCCCAAACTAGGCGGATATTACGGTCTGTGGACCCGACTGGGACCCACCAGCGAATGAAAAAGGATGAATTACACAGGTAAATGTAGTACCGAACCACATTACAACATCAATTACTCCGATTAGGAGTTTCATACAACACACCCAAGATAAAATAGAATACATGTGTATCTTATGTGACGATAAAATACACAACACCGAATGAAACGAGTATTCAAACGGAAAGTCTGCAGCTGAATAAATAAAGGAAACATAAATGATGAATAAGACCTGGGCCCCTACTAGTATCACTGACTCCTCGCCGTCACCGTGCTCTCCCGTGCCTTAGCCTTACCATGACTCAAAACAGATCCCCAACGGGCCATACGTAACAACAATCCTCAAGGGTTGAAAATACACAATCATGATATATCTGAAATTATGAATTATCCTGTCGAAACATACGCAATCAAACATGCTATATGAATCGACTATCGATGCTGACTCAAAGGAATGGCGCCACACTACGTCCGGATGGAAATGTGTCCGTGCACAAGCCACCAACGAGTATCGATCGAATACACGTGTGGTCTTGTACCTGTCGATCTCACGAAGCCATCAACTCGTGTGCACACCCAATGTGAGGCCACCAACCAACACACACGACTATAATGTGCCCGACATGAAAATCCTACACATACCAACCGGCACGCCAAGATGACCCGGAATGCCACAATATGACAAAAGTGACATCGAAATCAATAATGACTCACCAAGATTAAATGATGGTGAAATGAATGATAGCTCAATGAAATGATTGGAACCGTCGTTCCTTATGACTGAGGTGATTAATTGACAATGACAAGTTTTGATACGATTAAGACAATGATGAATGAGTTACGATTATGAATGAACAACAACAAAAGGAATGAATATCCTTTTAACCGAGTAAGAATTAACTTACACAATACCGGTGACAATTATCCTTCCACGAACAACGCCCTAATTGAGATATCGGTCGCTCGAACAACCTTGAATTATACAATATCCAACAACTCGTTCAATATACAAATCAAACACGAATATAACGAACTCAAAACGTCGATACGATTAAACTAAGTTCATTGGGGCATTATATCGAATACGTTGTGGCCAAATTCCGATTGTTTACAATCAAATCTCAATGAACCACTATCAAATCCCCAAGAGGTGTTTCAAACCAATAAACACCTTCCAAATGATCAATAATCCGAAATGAATATCCGAAAACGTGATTATAACGACAATTAATCGAAAACCCCCAATTTCAACTCGATAATCAAAGTGTTCTTGAATAATCATTCGATAATCCAATGAATCCTTATACAAACTCATAATCATATACATATCCCTTCATATAACATGATTAAAACGTCCAAAACATCATATCTCAACACAAAATCGAAGTCCAAAGTGTCAAGAAATTACCTCTTGAATATCCAATCACTTCGATCCGAAGAACACGAGTTTAATCGAGTATCCAAGCTTCCCAAATGATTGAAGGTGATGAAAATACACACTCAAATGATAATTGATGAAGAAAACTCTCCCTCAAGCCTCTCTCCTCTCTCGTAAAGGTGGAAAAATCGAAGGAATGAGTGAAATGCTCAAAAATGAATTTATAGGGTTGACTACCTGCCGACACGGCCGTGCCCGATCGGGCACGGCCGTGTCGCATACCGCCGACAGTGGCCGACAGGACTCGGCCGTGTCCGCTTGACACGGTCGCGGCGCGGAGGGCCTACCGATGACCCGTCCGACAATGACTCGGCATGACTCGGCCGTGCAGGCGACACGGTCGGGCGTCTTTGGCGACGATCGCCTATCCGGAAGGGTTCGACTCGGCCGTGCCAACGACACGGCCGAGTCCTCGTGGGCGATACTTCGCACTTTCCGGACGAGTACGGCACGGGCCGTGTCGGACGACACGACCAGTCCGTCGGCGATGATCGCCAAAAAAAAAAAATGCGGGTGAGCTAAAACGACCATAACTCTCTCGTCCGGACTCCGATTGACTCACCGTTTGAACCATTGGAAAGCTAACTCGATGCTCTATAATATTGCAAAGATTTAGAATTTTTATAGTTACCAAAAATTAATGGTGAACTAACAAAGTCGAACTCATATGAGGAAAGTTGAAACAATGAACAATAACGATACACAACTCGAAGTTTTTCCGAACGGTGAACACGGTGAAATAACATGATTGATGAATGATTATAATTGAGTGAAAATACACTGAGTGACAATTACAGACTGATAATTACTGAATGAAAATGAATGAATTACAACCGGGTATTACAAAATATTATAAACTGAACAAGTATAACTTACCTCAATGTCGATACGACGAAGCCGAATCTGCACAGTAACGTGCAGCAGCAATAACTCACGGTCTAGAATCCAAATCACGATCCAACCGGTCAAAATGAACGACTATAAGTCGGCAACAAGCTGTCCAAAATTCAATAAAATCGGACCAAGTCTTACCCTTTATCGAGCTAGTCAATCGCGGCTGCTCCACCGAAAATGGAACTCCAAATATGGAAGAAAACCACGATCCACTCAAAAAAAGACTTTACTATATGATAAATTTCTACAATCATATAGAAAATCTTTCTTTTAACTCGACACCCCTACACTATTACAAGTCTACATGATTCTCACCCTTCTCATCACTCTCTTTAAAGAGAATACAAGAAAGGAATTTAATTTGAATCAAATGAGACTAAAGTGTATTACTTAGGTGTACTTATAAGAAAGGCACCAAGACTCCTTATATAGAATAAATAAGGCTTTTCTCTTTCATTCTCAACTGGTGTGGGACAAAAAATATATTCTTATAGCATAACCAATGCTTCTCATCTTTATTCTCAACCGATGGGGGATAAAACACATCCTTCAAAACACAACTCATGTCCGAGAGCCATAACTCTTATAAACAAAATCTAAATATAATCTCCACCATTCATATTATACCAAACTATTTGGTAAATAACATATCCAAAATTTAGCATAATCCAACAGTTAAATCTTCGGAAATCTACAAAATACCGAGACTTCTCAATATGAATCCGAAAACAGGAACCTCTCGTTCTTTTAATTAGTACAATCACAGGGTATATCAAAATCCAATCTCCACCGTCCAAAATATATTTTATGGTGTTTGGAACTGACTGACAAAATTTCATGTTAATCCGACGATTGGATTTTTATGAATTATATCTGTAACATTACTGCACGGGTGAATGTTTGTTGACGGAACTAAATTTCTGCAAGTAGTTTCCACTAATTCGACCATAACTTCTTCGTACGAACCCCGATTGGATCGTTGTTTGAACCGTTGGAAAGCTAACTCAAATATATATAATAATTTTAATGTTTAGAATTTTCGAACATCCCAAAAGTCCATGGTGATTTTCCAAAGTCAAGCCTTATGCACAACATTTTCCAAAAAAATATCCAATCTTATTTTCACTAATACTTTCGGTATTTTTTCGTACTTTAAACCATACAAGAACATAATTTCACCTTCAATATATCTATGACAACTAAAGAATCTATTACTTAATCCAGATAATATCTCTAACCTTCTTCGAATAATTTATCGGAGAATATAACGTTGTACACTGCTGCATTCTACCAACGATTATTCGACGGGATTATAAAATACCATCCGACTTATTAAATCGCATTCACATGAAGTCATGAAGATAAATTCACCATATCAATATTCCAATAAAATCATCGAAAAAAATAATGCTTGAAAATTCAGGATATTACATACTACCCCCCTTAAAATAAGTTTCGTCCTCGAAACTTGCAATTCTGTCATAAACAATAGCTCAACCACAGTATCCAAAAATCATCACGAAAACAATCAATCATCACTACAAGTGAACAACCAAAATAGTATACTTACAAGTGCGTGAAGCCGATGATCTCCCGTGATACTAGCATACGACTCCGATACGAAGTCTCAATAGTCAACACAATACACCAATATCGCAATTATAGAAATTTTAAAAATATCTCCAAAAGAAAATTTGGAACCTCCAGAAATTGGTTTGACTCAAAAGTCAGAAAAATCATTTCTAAAAATCACGCTACTACCGTATCAGTAGAGCCACATAACACACATGCCCGGGTTTCACAAAACTCAAGCTCTGATACCATCTTCTGTAACACCTCCAAAACCATCCGCGATATTACAGCGCCGTGGGCCCAGCGCCGGAACCCACCAGGGTAAAAATCATTTTCAAAAACGTTCAAAAACTCTCGAAAGGCGGATGACGGTAATATTTTCCAAATACTCACAAAACTCATTATAAAGTATCAAATACCGTCATGAAAATATCGTTAAAACGTTCAAGGCCAAAATGCCAAAACTCGGTCCAGGGAATCGGTTTTACGAAATAATCCAAGTTTACGAAGTACCCAAAAGCCATTTTGAAATGTACACACGATTTAGTAAAAATACCTGAAAGACATTTTGAAATATACACACGCAGCGGATAAAATGCAGTTGAAAATACACAATTGCAGCAGAAATAAACAACCAGAAAAGAATACTCAATTCTCCGAAAACATGCCGCAGCCAGTATCATTCGGGAAGCTCACCCCTTCACGACCGCTACTAGCTTGATCTCCGAGTACCTAAAAATAAAGCCCACGACGGGGACAACCACAATACTCAATAATGATATCGATCACATCACATAAATAATTACATACCAATGTAATAATACTGTAAGAATACTACCAACGTTATCTTACCGTCATAACCTTACCAATCCATACCAATTCAATCCTTACCATAATCCACATTTCGCATTCTCAAATGACGAAATGAACTTAGCAACAATCATCTGTACTGAATCAAAACAGTACTCAAAATCCTCAAAAATATCATCATAACTCATAAGTGGGAAATAATCCATCTGTGCCAAATCCTGTCCGTCGGATCGCACAATCAAGTACCAATCCTGGAAAACCAATAGCCTACAATATATCTGTAGATCAACTACCGAAAAAGAATGAATACAAATCCCGAAACATCGACGTACAGTCCGAATGCTCATACGATCAATAACAATGACCAACCAACACATCAACCGAGAATATCATCGACATGATAACTCCAAACGATCAACGAAAGACCAACAACGATCGAGAATACCCTCGACAAGGTAAACTCCAAACGATCAAGGAAAGACCAACAACGACCGAGATTACCATCAACAAGGTAAACTCCAAATAAACAACAATAATGGATCTCAAAGAAATAACCCCGACTGTCGAACATACCCCTCGGGCGTATGAAACAACCAGTCACAAACCGTCGAACATACCCAACAATAAATGGAGAATGAACGACCAAACAATATGGCTCAAAGATAGACGTCACAGTACGCCCGATCCGAAAATGTGTCCGTGCACAAGCCACCCCTTGTGTCGATCAAATACACGTGTGGTCTTGTACCTAATTAGTCTCACGAAGTAATCTTCTGTTTGCACAGCCCAATGTGAGGACATGACCCCATCACACGTCTATATGTGCCCGCCCTGAAAATCCTACACATAACCGATCGGCACGCAGATATGACTCCAGATATGTCACGATACAACATGACAACGAAACTCAAAGAATCACATATCCAACTAAGGATCAAAAGACTAACTGAAGTGAACAACAACAGAGTGACAATGAAAAATCGACGCGACTAGTCAATATCCAAAACAAACCCTGGGATCCTCATCCCCAATGAATGATCCACACGATCAACGACCTCAATACAACAGTCCTGGGGCCAACATCTCTCAACAGCCAATACGAATCTCATCATACGAAACCTCAACATACAACATATATAACAACTCAACTTTATAATGATTATTCTCATGACTGAACAATAATTAAATTACCTCAAGCCGACGATACTATCCTCTCCACGAACAAACCATCATCCCGACAATTTACATTATAACAACATTGCTATACGAATTATAAATGAAATGAAAACAAGACCATTCATCAAATATTATAAACTGAACAAGTATAACTTGCCTCAATGTTGATACGACGAAGCCGAATCTGCCCAATAACGTGCAGCAGCAATAACTCACGGTCTATAACTCCAAATCACGATCCAACCGGTCAAAATGAAGGACCATGAGTCGGCAACAAGCTGTAAAAATTCAGTAAAATCGGACCATGTCTTGCCCTTCATCGAGCTAGTCAATCACGGCTGCTCCACCGAAAATGGTACTCCAAATATGGAAGAAAACCACGATCCACTCAAAAAAAGACTTCACTATATGATAAATTTCTACAATCATATAGAATTTCTTTCTTTTAACTCGACATCCCTACACTATTACAAGTCTACATGATTCTCACCCTTCTCACCACTCTCTTTAAAGAGAATACAAGAAAGAAATTTAATTTGAATCAAATAAGACTAAAGTATATTACTTGGGTGTACTTGTAAGAAAGGCACCAAGACTACTTATATAGAATAAAGAAGACTTTTTCTTTTCATTCTCAACTGATGTGGGACAAAAAAATATATTCGTGTAGCATAACCAATGCTTCTAATCTTTATTCTCAACCGATGTGGGATAAAACACATCCTTCAAAACACAACTACTGTCCGAGAGCCATAACTCTTATAAACAAAATCTAAATATAATCTCCACCGTTCATATTATACCAAACTATTTGGTAAATAACATATCCAAATTTAGCATAATCCAATGGTTAAATCTTCTGAAATCTACAAAATACCGAGACTACTCAATATGAATCTGAAATCAGGAACCTCTCGTTATTTTAATTAGTACGGTCACATGGTATATCCAAATCTAATCTCTAGCGTCCAAAATATAGTTTACGGTGTTTAGAACTGACTGACAAAATTTCATAGTAATCGGACGGTTGGATTTTTATGAATTATATCTGTAACATTACTGCACTGGTGAATGTTCGTTGATGGAACTAAATTTCTGCAAATAGTTTCCACAAATTCGACCATAACTTCTTCGTACGAACCCCGATTGGATCGTCGTTTGAACCGTTTGAAAGCTAATTCAAATATATATAATAATGTAAATGTTTAGAATTTTCGAACATCCCAAAAGTCCATGGTGATTTTCCAAAGTCAAGCCTTATGCACAACACTTTCCAAAAAAATATCCAATCTTATTTTCACTAATACTTTCGGTACTTTTTCGTACTTTAAACCATACAAGAACATAATTGCATCTTTAATATATCTATGACAACTAAAGAATCCCTTACTTAATCCAGATAATTTCTCTAACCTTCGTCGAATAATTTATCGGAGAATATAACGTTGTACACCGCTGCATTCTACCAGCGATTATTCGACGGGATTATAAAATACCATCCGACTTATTAAATCGCATTCACATGAAGTCACGAAGATAAATTCACCATATCAATATTCCAATAAAATCATCGAAAAAATAATGCTTGAAAATTCAGGATATTACATACTGCCCCCCTTAAAATAAGTTTCGTCCTCGAAACTTGCAATTCTGTCATAAACAATAGCTCAACCACAGTATCCAAAAATCATCACGAAAACAATCAATCATCACTACAAGTGAACAACCAAAATAGTATACTTACAAGTGCGTGAAGCCGATGATCTCCCGTGATATTAGCATACGACTCCCATACGAAGTCTCAACAGTCAACACAATACACTAATATCGCAATTATAGAAATTTTAAAAATATATCCAAAAGAAAATTTGGAATCTCCACAAATTGGTTTGACTCAAAAGTCAGAAAAATCATTTCTAAAAATCACGCTACTACCGTATCAGTAGAGCCATATAACACACATGCCCGGGTTTCACAAAACCCAAGCTCTGATACCATCTTCTGTAACACCCCCAAAACCATCCGGGATATTACAGCGCAGTGGGCCCCACGCCGGAACCCACCAGGCTAAAAATCATTTTCAAAAACGTTCAAAAACTCCCGAAAGGCGGATGACGGTAATATTTTCCAAATACTCACAAAAGTCATTATAAAGTATCAAATACCGTCATGAAAATATCGTTAAAACGTTCAAGGCCAAAATGCCAAAACTCGGTCCAGGGAATCGGTTTTACGAAATAATCCAAGTTTACGAAGTACCCAAAAAGCCATTTTGAAATGTACACACGATTTAGTAAAAATACCGGAAAGACATTTTGAAATATACACACGCATCGGATAAAATGCAGTTAAAAATACACAATTGCAGCGGAAATAAACAACCAGAAAAGAATACTCAATTCTCCAAAAACATGCCGCAGCCAGTATCACTCGGGAAGCTCACCCCTTCAAGACCGCTACTAGCTCGATCTCCGAGTACCTAAAAATAAAGCCCACGACGGGGTCAACCACAATACTCAATAATGATATCGATCACATCACATAAATAATTACATACAAATGTAATAATACTGTAAGAATACTACCAACGTAATCTTACCGTCATAACCTTACCAATCCATACCAATTCAATCCTTACCATAATCCACATTTCGCATTCTCAAATGACGAAATGAACTTAACAACAATCATCTGTACTGAATCAAAACAGTACTAAAAATCCTCAAAAATATCATCATAACACATAAGTGGGAAATAGTCCATCTGTGCCAAATCTTGTCCGTCGGATCGCACAATCAAATACCAATCCTGGAAACCCAATAGCCTACAATATATCTGTAGATCAACTACCATAAAAGAATGAATATGTAATACCCGGATTTTCAGTATAAATTTTTCGCGTTATTTTATCTGAGATATACCGTATAGTCTGGTATCTATACAGTATGGATAAAATAAATTGAGAACCGAGACAGTTATACTGGTGTGATTATTATTTTTGATTGACAGATATATTCAGGATATGTTGTATCAGGTTAAACAGATTTGGATATCAGGTACACCGTATGAGAATATTTTTGGATTCAGTATGTGTATTCAGCATGCCGTATGTTTGTATTTCGTACATCGAGACGTCGGACAAGAACAGTTGGATTTTTGGCTAAGTATAAAAGCCATTACGTACATTAAGCCTTGGAGCTTACGTACGTAAAATGTGTTAGCTTACGTACGTTATATAGTGTACATAACGTACGTAACAAGAGGAATCGGACAGTGGGGCCCGTGGTCGGCAGCTTTCGGCGCAAATGTGGACAGGTGAGTCAACGGATGGAGTTACGTACATTATACAGGGTGTATTACGTACGTAATACGAGTATTATACTGTAGCAAGTCAACGTACGTATTACGTATGCAACGGAATAAGTGTTATGTACGTTACGGGGCGGCTGGCCGAGTCGTAGCCGAGATGACCTGGATGGCCGAGCATGGCCGGTCGTGACTCGTTGGAATGGCCGGGCATGGTCGACAGTGACTCGTGGGGGTGGCCGATCACGGTCGGCAGTGACTCGCAGGGATGGCTAGGATCGGCCGACACGCACGTAAGGCAATGGCCGTTACGGCCGTAGCGCCGATGACGTAAGCCACCGCCGTTACGCACGTAGGGTTCCGGCGTAATCGGGCAGTGATCAGGCCATGGCCGGTTATGTACGTAAGGCAGTGGCCGGTTACGTACGTAATGGTCCGGCAGGTCTCGGCATATATAAGGCCTGGACCGGGTCATTTCGGCATTTTCACTTTTTTCTTCATTTTTTCGCGATTCCTTCAGCAAGAATTGATGGATTTGAGTAAGATCATCTTATAACAACATGTTTTGGAAGTTGAAATCATGGATTAACATCATCTTCCACCCGTATCGAAGGAAAGAACACCTAAACACTTGGTTTTGGATATTTTTGAAGTTTCTTGATGTCTTGGCCGATTTGATTCGTTTTAACTCAGATTATTGATGGAATCTTGTTGTATTCTTGAGATTATTCGTTGTTCTTGAAGTTTTGTGGATCGAAATCGAGTATTCCTTTGAATAATCTATTGAATTGGACTATGCCTTCAAAGTGTTCGATGAAATGTCTCAATGAGTAGAACTTGGAAAATTCTACACGTTTTCGTATGAATGATGGTTGAAATGATATTGTTGTGATGATTCTTGGTATTTATGGGAATTTTGTTAAAGGAAGATAATGAATTGGTGATCAAATGATTCGATTATGTTGTTATGATTATGGAATCGTGGTATTCTCGATGTTCTTGGTGGTTTATTGCGAATCAAGATGTTATGAGAAGTATATGTTGAAGGACATGATTATATACACCTTGAATTATGATTAAGGGTTGTTTAGATGTTAGAAAACATCGGGTTATGTTGTTTTATGGATTATGAACGTGAATTTGGATAATTCGTGTTCTTAAAGAACTCTTGAGTTACATGTTATGATTTTGGAAGGATTTAGGATAATTTGGAATGTGAT
Source organism: Orobanche coerulescens (assembly GCA_033398695.1). Taxonomy (NCBI): domain Eukaryota; kingdom Viridiplantae; phylum Streptophyta; class Magnoliopsida; order Lamiales; family Orobanchaceae; genus Orobanche; species Orobanche coerulescens. Next base: position 143,575,242 of record CM065813.1, on the reverse strand, counting down.
TATTCATGATAATAATCGGTAAATTGTTTTCTACGAATTTACAAGTATGAACAAGAAGGAGTTTTGTCTTCGTATTTGGAGTTGAAGTTGGAATCGAATATGTTATAAAATCCTTAATGTCGAGATGAATTGATCATTGATTTGATGAATACATTTTAAAGTGTTGGTGTTTTGGATATGAATATGGAATATTCACATTTAGAACTAAGTTATGTATTTGGTACAATATTCGTATAGGAATACGAATATGATTTCGAGTTTGATGAGAATTATTATCCATGTTTGAATTTGGAAATTCATACTTATTGAATAAGTGTTCAATTCGGATAATGGAATTATTTGAAACCTTTGGAATATGGTTATTTATGATGTTGAATTAATCGGATCGTCCGGATTGATAATGATAACCGGTAATTGGTTTATATTATGAATTTACAAGGAGGAAACTTGTATCCGTATTTAAGATTGAATTTGGAATCGGTAATGTTAGACCCTTGTTGGTTTAAATTGATTATTGATATGATCTTCGGATTTTGGAATCGTATTGTGGTTTTGAATTCGTGTTTGATTGGTTCGGGTTGTTTGGATATGTGTTTAATCGGGATATTGTAGAACCGTTGTTGATCGGTTATTGATTGTTATTTGTGATCATCGAGTTACGGCTTGTATCGTGGATATGGGTTCGTATTTGTTGAGTTGGATTATTTGGTATTATGTATATAATCGAGGTTTCGTTGAATCGTTGAGTTTGTTGGTTGAGTATGTCGGCTATTGATTTTTATCGAATGTGTGTTAATCGGTTATTGCAATAGGTTGATATGTTTTGATCGTGGATTATGACCGTTGAGTTGTGGTTGAGGCTAAAGAGTTCGTAGATTGCTTTTGGTCGGGATTGAGGAGCTCGTAGACAAAGGCAATGGATTTTGGTAACGGATTCGTGGTATCGGTATCGAGGCAAGTTTATACTTGTTCAGTTTATAATATTTGATAAATGGTTTCGTTTTCATTTCATTTATAATTCATATAGCAATGTTGTTAGAAAGGTAAATTGTTGGTTAATGAGTTGTATATCGTGCTCTGGTTTGTATTAAATCATAAGGTATATGATTTAATTGTGTTCAAGGAAGACGTGAGTCATCTTTGGTCAAGGATATAGAATATCGGATATCGAGGATAGTTATCGTGTCGATATTGATGTCGGGATGGTGGTTTGTTGGTATAAATGGACTATACCTATTTCGAGATTATTCGTATAACTGTGTATTCGTTCAGGGATGTTGTTCGTGGAAAGGATGTTGTCTCCGGCTTTGAGGTAATTTATGTATTGTTCAGTTATGAGATAATTATTATGTTGAGTTGTTGTATATGTTGTACATTGAGGCTTCGTGTATTGAGATTCTTATTGGTTGTTCGTTGATGGATGTCGATCCCAGAACTGTTGTCTAAGATTGTTGATCGTATGGATTATCCTTGGGGTTTGTGATCCCAGGATTGTTGTTTTGAATATTGATTGGTCGTGTCGACTTTTCATTGTCAGACTATTGTTGTTCACTTCGGTGAGTCTTTTGATCCTTATTGGATATGTGTTTCTTTGAGTTTCGTTGTCATGTTGCATCGTGACATATCTGGAGTCATATATGCGTTCCGATTGGATATTGTGTAGGATTTTTAGCCGGGCACATATATAGTCATGCGTGAATATTTTCCGTGAAAGGCTGTGCACACGAGACGTAGTTCGTTGAGGCTAATTAGGTACATTGTCCCACGTATATCCTGGATTCCGTATACGGGGTGGACATGTGCACTGACACATATTCGGATCGGGCGTACTATGATTTCCATCTTTGAGCCATATTGTTTGGTCGTTCATCCTCCATTTATGGTTGGGTATGTTCGACGGTTTGTGACTGGTTGTTCATACGCCCGAGGGGTATGTTCGACAGTCAGAGTTATTTCTTTGAGATCCATTATTGTTGATCATTTGGAGTTTACCTTGTTGATGGTATTCTCAGTTATTATTGGTCTTTTGTTGATCATTTGGAGTTTACCTTGTTGATGGTATTCTCGATTATTGTTGATCCTTTGTTGATCGTGTCGGAGTTATCATGTTGATGGTATTCTCAGTTGATTTATCGGTTGATCTGGTTATTGATCGTATAAGCATTCGGACTATATGTCGATGTTTCAGGATTTGTTATCATTATCATGTGGTAGTTGATCTACAGATATGTTGTGTAATATTGGTTTATACATGTTGAGATTTGATTGTGTAATCCGACGGACAGGATTTGGCACAGATTGGATTATTTCCACACTTATGAGTTATGATGACTTTTTGAGGATTGTCGGTATTTTTGGAATACAGTAGAGATGATTGTTGTTGAATTCATTTCGTCATTTGAGAATACGAAATGTGGAATATGTCAAGGATTGATTTAGTATGGATTGTTATGGATTGGTAAGGTTTTAACGGTAAGATTACTTTGGTAGTATTCTTACTATATTATTACATTGGTATGTAATTATTTATGATGATGTGATCGATATCATTATTGAGTATTGTGGCTGACCCCGTCGTGGGCTTTATTTTTAGGTACTCGGAGATCAAGCTAGTAGCGGTCGTGAGGGTATGAGCTTCCCGATGTGATACTGGCTGTGGCTTGTTTTCGGAGAATTGAGTATTCTTTTCCGGTTATTTATTTCCGCTGCAAATGTGTATTTTGAACTGTATTTATCCGATGCGTGTGTATATCTCAAAATGGCTTTTCGGTATATTTATCCGCTGCGTGTGTGTATTTTAAATGGCCCTTTTGGCACTTTGCGAACTTGGGTTATTTCGTTAAATCTTTTCCTAAACTATTTTATCGGTACGTTTAAGCGGCGTCTTAACGTACATTTTAAATTGTCGAGATTTGGCACTTCGCCTTGTATTTTCAAATGGTATTTTATGACGGTATTTCAAAATTATGCTTTTGAAAATATTGGAGTATTTAAAATATTACCGTCATCGGCCTTTTGGCGCTTTTGAATTGGTTTTGTAAACGGTTTTTAGCCTGGTGGGTTCCGGCGCGGGACCCACGGCGCTGTAATATCCCGGACGGATTTGGGGGTGTTACAGAATACAAATCCCGAAACATCGACGTATAGTCCGAATGCTCATACGATCAATAACAATGATCAACCAACACATCAACCGAGAATATCATCGACATGATAACTCCAAACGATCAACGAAAGACCAACAACGATTGAGAATACCCTCGACAAGGTAAACTCCAAACGATCAAGGAAAGACCAACAACGACCGAGATTACCATCAACAAGGTAAACTCCAAATAAACAACGATAATTGATCTCAAAGAAATAAGCCCGACTGTCGAACATACCCCTCGGACGTATGAAACAACCAGTCACAAACCGTCGAACATACCCAACCATAAATGGAGAATGAACGACCAAACAATATGGCTCAAATATGGACGTCACAGTACGCCCGATCCGGAAATGTGTCCATGCACAAGACACCCCGTGTATCGATCAAATACACGTGTGGTCTTGTACCTAATCAGTCTCACGAAGTAATCTTCTATGTGCACAGCCCAATGTGAGGACATGACCCCATCACACGTCTATATGTGCCCGCCCTGAAAATCCTACACATAACCGATCGGCACGCAGATATGACTCCAGATATGTCACGATACAACATGACAACGAAACTCAAAGAATCACATATCCAATTAATGATCAAAAGACTCACCGATGTGAACAACAGACTGACAATGAAAAATCGACGCGACTAGTCAATATCCAAAACAAACCCTGGGATCCTCATCCCCAATGAATGATCCACATGATCAACGACCTCAATACAACAGTCCTGGGTCCAACATCTCTCAACAGCCAATACGAATCTCATCATACGAAACCTCAACATACAACATATATAACAACTCAACTTTATAATGATTATTCTCATGACTGAACAATAATTAAATTACCTCAAGCCGACGATACTATCCTCTCCACGAACAATCCATCATCCCGACAATTTACATTATACAACATTGCTATACGAATTATAAATGAAATGAAAACAAGACCATTCATCAAATATTATAAACTGAACAAGTATAACTTGCCTCAATGTTGATACGACGAAGCCGAATCTGCCCAATAACGTGCAGCAGCAATAACTCATGGTCTAGAACTCCAAATCACGATCCAACCGCTAAAAATGAAGGACCATGAGTCGGCAACAAGCTGTACAAAATTCAGTAAAATCGGACCACGTCTTGCCCTTCATCAGGCTAGTCAATCACGGCTGCTCCACCGAAAATGGAACTCCAAATATGGAAGAAAACCACGATCCACTCAAAAAAAGACTTCACTATATGATAAATTTCTACAATCATATAGAATTTCTTTCTTTTAACTCGACATCCCTACACTATTACAAGTCTACATGATTCTCACCCTTCTCACCACTCTCTTTAAAGAGAATACAAGAAAGGAATTTAATTTGAATCAAATAAGACTAAAGTGTATTACTTGGGTGTACTTGTAAGAAAGGCACCAAGACTCCTTATATAGAATAAAGAAGACTTTTTCCTTTCATTCTCAACTGATGTGGGACAAAAAAAATATTCTTGTAGCATAACCAATGCTTCTAATCTTTATTCTCAACCGATGTGGGATAAAACACATCCTTCGAAACACAACTACTGTCCGAGAGCCATAACTCTTATAAACAAAATTTAAATATAATCTCCACCGTTCATATTATACCAAACTATTTGGTAAATAACATATCCAAATTTAGCATAATCTAATGGTTAAATCTTCTGAAATCTACAAAATACCGAGACTACTCAATATGAATCTGAAATCAGGAACCTCTCGTTATTTTAATTAGTACGGTCACATGGTACATCCAAATCCAATCTCCAGCGTCCAAAATATAGTTTACGGTGTTTAGAATTGACTGACAAAATTTCATATTAATCGGACAGTTGGATTTTTATGATTTATATCTGTAACATTACTGCACGGGTGAATGTTCGTTGACGGAACTAAATTTCTGCAAATAGTTTCCACAAATTCGACCATAACTTCTTCGTCCGAACCCCGATTGGATCGTCGTTTGAACCGTTGGAAAGCTAACTCAAATATATATAATAATGTTAATGTTTAGAATTTTCGAACATCCCAAAAGTCCATGGTGATTTTCCAAAGTCAAGCCTTTTGCACAACACTTTCCAAAAAAATATCCAATCTTATTTTCACTAATACTTTCGGTACTTTTTCGTACTTTAAACCATGCAAGAACATAATTGCATCTTCAATATATCTATGACAACTAAAGAATCCCTTACTTAATCCAGATAATTTCTCTAACCTTCGTCGAATAATTTATCGGAGAATATAACGTTGTACACCGCTGCATTCTACCAACGATTATTCGACGGGATTATAAAATACCATCCGACTTATTAAATCGCATTCACATGAAGTCACGAAGATAAATTCACCATATCAATATTCCAATAAAATCATTGAAAAAAATAATGCTTGAAAATTCAGGATATTACATACTGCCCCCCTTAAAATAAGTTTCGTCATCGAAACTTACAATTCTGTCATAAACAATAGCTCAACCACAGTATCCAAAAATCATCACGAAAACAATCAATCATCACTACAAGTAAACAACCAAAATAGTATACTTACAAGTGCGTGAAGCCGATGATCTCCCGTGATACTAGCATACGACTCCCATACGAAGTCTCAACAGTCAACACAATACACTAATATCGCAATTATAGAAATTTTAGAAATATATCCAAAAGAAAATTTGGAACCTCCAGAAATTGGTTTGACTCAAAAGTCAGAAAAATCATTTCTAAAAATCACGCTACTACCGTATCAGTAGAGCCACATAACACACATGCCCGGGTTTCACAAAACCCAAGCTCTGATACCGTCTTCTGTAACACCCCCAAAACCATCCGGGATATTACAGCGCAGTGGGCCCCGCGTCGGAACCCACCAGGCTAAAAATCATTTTCAAAAACGTTCAAAAACTCCCGAAAGGCGGATGACGGTAATATTTTCCAAATACTCACAAAAGTCATTATAAAGTATCAAATACCGTCATGAAAATATCGTTAGAACGTTCAAGGCCAAAATGCCAAAACTCGGTCCAGGGAATTGGTTTTACGAAATAATCCAAGTTTACGAAGTACCCAAAAAGCCATTTTGAAATAAACACCCGATTTAGTAAAAATACCGGAAAGACATTTTGAAATATACACACGCAGCGGATAAAATGCAGTTAAAAATACACAATTGCAGCGGAAATAAACAACCAGAAAACTCAATTGCCGCAGCCAGTATCACTCGGGAAGCTCACCCCTTCACGACCGCTACTAGCTCGATCTCCGAGTACCTAAAAATAAAGCCCACGACGGGGTCAACCACAATACTCAATAATGATATCGATCACATCACATAAATAATTACATACCAATGTAATAATACTGTAAGAATACTACCAACGTAATCTTACCGTCATAACCTTACCAATCCATACCAATTCAATCCTTACCATAATCCACATTTCACATTCTCAAATGACGAAATGAACTTGACAACAATCATCTGTACTGAATCAAAACAGTACTCAAAATCCTCAAAAATATCATCATAACTCATAAGTGGGAAATAATCCATCTGTAAGCAACTCGTCCGGATCGCACAATCAAGTACCAATCCTGGAAAACCAATAGCCTATAATATATCTGTAGATCAACTACCACAAAAGAATGAATACAAATCCCGAAACATCGACGTACAGTCCGAATGCTCATACGATCAATAACAATGATCAACCAACACATCAACCGAGAATATCATCGATATGATAACTCCAAACGATCAACGAAAGACCAACAACGATCGAGAATACCCTCGACAAGGTAAACTCCAAACGATCAAGGAAAGACCAACAACGACCAAGATTACCATCAACAAGGTAAACTCCAAATAAACAACAATAATGGATCCCAAAGAAATAACCCCGACTGTCGAACATACCCCTCGGGCGTATGAAACAACTAGTCACAAACCGTCGAACATACCCAACCATAAATGGAGAATGAACGACCAAACAATATGGCTCAAAGATGGACGTCACAGTACGCCCGATCCGGAAATGTGTCCATGCACAAGCCACCCCGTGTATCGATCAAATACACGTGTGGTCTTATACCTAATCAGTCTCACGAAGTAATCTTCTGTGTGCACAACCCAATGTGAGGACATGACCCCATCACACGTCTACATGTGCCCGCCCTGAAAATCCTACACATAACCGATCGGCACGTAGATATGACTCCAGATATGTCACGATACAACATGACAACGAAACTCAATGAATCACATATCCAATTAAGGATCAAAAGACTCACCGAAGTGAACAACAACAGACTGACAATGAAAAATCGACGCGACTAGTCAATATCCAAAACAAACCCTAGGATCCTAATCCCCAATGAATGATCCACATGATCAACGACCTCAATACAACAGTCCTGGGGCCAACATATCTCAACAGACAATACGAATCTCATCATACGAAACCTCAACATACAACATATACAACATCTCAACTTTATAATGATTATTCTCATGACTGAACAATAATTAAATTACCTCAAGCCGACGATACTATCCTCTCCACGAACAAACCATCACCCCAACAATTTACATTCTAACAACATTGCTATATGAATTATAAATGAAATGAAAACGAGACCATTCATCAAATATTATAAACTGAACAAGTATAACTTACCTCAATGTCAATACGACGAAGCCGGATCTGCCCAGTAACGTGCAGCAGCAATAACTCACGGTCTAGAAATCCAAATCACGATCCAACCAGACAAAATGAAGGACCATGAGTTGGCAACAATCTGTCCAAAATTCAATAAAATCGGACCATGTCTTGCCCTTCATCGAGCTAGTCAATCACGGCTGCTCTACCGAAAATGGAACTCCAAATATGGAAGAAAAACACGATCCACTCAAAAAAAGACTTCACTATATGATAAATTTCTACAATTATATAGAATTTATTTCTTTTAACTCGACACCCTACACTATTACAAGTCTACATGATTCTCACCCTTCTCACCACTCTCTTTAAAGAGAATACAAGAAAGGAATTTAATTTGAATCAAATAAGACTAAAGTGTATTACTTGGGTGTACTTGTAAGAAAGGCACCAAGACTCCTTATATAGAATAAAGAAGGCTTTTCCCTTTTATTCTCAACTGATGTGGGACAAAAAATATATTCTTATAGCATAACCTATGCTTCTCATCTTTATTCTCAACCGATGTGGGATAAAATACATCCTTCAAAACACAACTATTGTCCGAGAGCCATAACTCTTATAAACAAAATCTAAATATAATCTCCACCGTTCATATTATACCAAACTATTTGGTAAATAACATATCCAAATTTAGCATAATCCAACGGTTAAATCTTCGGAAATCTACAAAATACCGAGACTTCTCAATATGAATCTGAAAACAGGAACCTCTCGTCCTTTTAATTAGTACGGTCACATGGTATATCCAAATCCAATCTCCACCGTCCAAAATATATTTTACGGTGTTTAGAACTGACTGAGAAAATTTCATATTAATCCGACGGTTGTATTTTTATGAATTATATCTGTAACATTACTGTACGGGTGAATGTTCGTTGACGGAACTAAATTTCTGCAAATAGTTTTCACTAATTCGACCATAACTTCTTCGTCCGAATCCCGATTGGATCGTCGTTTGAACCATTGGAAAGCTAACTCAAATATATATAATACTGCTAATGTTTAGAATTTTCGAACATCCCAAAAGTCCTTGATGATTTTCCAAAATCAAGCCTTATGTACAACACTTTCCAAAAAAATATCCAATCTTATTTTCACTAATACTTTCCGTACTTTTTCGTACTTTAAACCATCCGAGAACATAATTGCATCTTCAATATATCTATGACAACTAAAGAATCCCTTACTTAATTTAGATAATTTCTCTAACCTTCGTCGAATAATTTATCGGAGAATATAACGTTGTACACCACTGCATTTTACCAACGATTATTCGACGGGATTATAAAATACCACCCGACTTATTAAATCTCATTCACATGAAGTCACGAAGATAAATTCACCATATCAATATTACAATAAAATCATCGAAAAAAATAATGCTTGAAAATTCAGGATATTACATACTACTCCCCTTAAAATAAGTTTCGTCCTCGAAACTTGCAATTCTGTCATAAACAATAGCTCAACCACAGTATCCAAAAATCATCACGAAAACAATCAATCATCACTACAAGTGAACAACCAAAATAGAATACTTACAAGTGCGTGAAGCCGATGATCTCCCGTGATACTATCATACGACTCCCATACGAAGTCTCAACCGTCAACACAATACACCAATATCGCAATTATAGAAATTTTAAAAATATCTCCAAAAGAAAATTTGGAACCTCCAAAAATTAGTTTGACTCAAAAGTCAGAAAAATCATTTCTAAAAATCACGCTACTACCGTACCAGTAGAGCCACGTAACACACATACCCGGGTTTCATAAAACCCAAGCTCTGATACCATCTTCTGTAACACCCCCAAAACTGTAATACCCGTAATTTCGATTTCCGGTAATTTCTTTTTTTTTGCGGAAGTCCGTTTTGACGACTCGCTCATGACCGTTTCGTCATTCTGAGAATGATTAATTCTGCTCTTTTTGTCATCCGAGTTCGTTTCGGTGTCGTTTTGTTGAGTTCCGTGCTTTTTGGCGACTTTTCCGCACTTGAGTTCGATTCTTGCGAATCTCGTTCGAAACCGCTGTTTCGAGTTTCCTGTAAGTCCGTTTAACTTTGTTAGACATGTTGTGAACTTCCGTTTGGTTATTCGATCACGTATCGTGATTTCTGGGTGTTTTGAGCTATTTTGTAATTTCTTAAAAGTTATGGGTATCCGTATCTGTATTTGTTGTCTCGACCCTTTTCTTGGTCGCATATGATTAATTATTGCATTATGTTTTCATTTTGGGTCGTTGATGTTGTCCGCGGACTTTTCGTCGTGTTTGTTCCGTACGTTTTCGGCAATCGAGTCGTCGGGTCATGGCGGCTGAACAGTTGGCCGGACGGTTGCGGGCACTGGCCGGGCTGACGCGGCAGGAACCGGCGTAGCGCACGCTACGGACGGAAGGCTGCGTGCACTAACCAGTAGGTGTAGCGCTTGTAACACCCCGAGATATTCGGAATAATTACAGCGCCGTAAACCCTTTAGATAAGGATTTACAAGGCTAATTTTAAAAGAAGTGTAAAAAACAATACAATCGAACAACTGAAGTTCAAATACAGATTTGATTCAACCGATCAAATGAGTTAACTTATACAACCATATCGAATTGACCTTATTAAAACAGACGTACTCGAGTACTAAACGAACCAAGAAGACAATTCACAATAACGATAACATCAATCACATCACTGAGCCATTTCATCGTCCTGTCGGTACTGTGGTTGCCTCCCCACTCCTCGGCTACCTGAACATCAAAACAATGTCCACCCCCGAAGGGGTTAGCACAACAATGCTAGTACAAGTATCATCATACAATAAATCATCAATGCATCATAAAACATGCAAAAACGGACTTCCGCCACCGGAATCCAACGATGCGAATCCTCACGATTCCATCCACAATACAAGGTAATCCAGCGATCCAGCGCCCTCAGCATAGATCCCCATGATGATCCCGTCGGACCAACGCATGATGGAAAACCCGTCCAACGATCCAGCGCCCTCAGCATAGATCCCCATGATGATCCCGTCGGACCAACGCATGGTGGACATTCGATCCAGCGCCCTCAGCATAGATCCTCATGATCCCCTCGGATCATTTAAACCATAAATCAATCAGCTATGCATACACATATGCATTTCAGTATGTTCATCAATACGAACAAATATCAACGAATATCACGAGAATTTTCAGAAATACATTTCATATTCAACAATATGAACAAAACTACAAGCATGATCAAAGTTTCAATATAAACCGAACTCGACATATGATACTTGCCTCGAAAATGGCAAGGACGAAACACCTCGATGATCTCAACACACTCGAAGGCCGCCTCCTTCAGTCAACGTAACAAGCTCGAACCTTAACAAAAGGAATGATATACAAATCATCTCAAGTCGAACGATGGCCTAATAATTCGGTCTACGGCCGAAAAGCTCAAAATCAACAATCGCTCGATCGCTAGCGTGCGCTACGATTTCTACGTAACGCGGCGCTAAGCGCTCATTAGCGACGCTATCGTGTAAGACTAGCGTGCGCTAGCTACGAATCGGCGTCAATCGACCGATACATACCGTACGCTACGTCATTTATTGTGCGTTAATCGACCCCGATAGCGCACGTTAACTCACATATGTTAGCGTGCGCTAACCTTGCATGGCAGAATACTGCTACCGGAAAAACTGGGTTGAAAGTTGGTGAATTCACGAATTCTATGTTGATACAACATGTCATCCTCAAGCATGTCATGCTAATAAGTTTTGTGGAAGTTCCATGATCATGAGGTACAACTTATACGGATAATCATCTCAATAACATATCTCATCTAAGATCTTCAAGAAATATTCTAAGTTCCAAGTCCTAAAACATATGATTCCTTACGTAAAATATACGAACTAGGTAATCTTCATATACTGGTCGATTGATTCTGAAGATACATAACATGCTTAGGAATCCACATACTAAAAGGTTCAACGGATTATACAATGAATAAGTGTCGAACGTCGAAAATATCCTTCTAACACATGATGTACGACTAATAACGAATCTAACTAACTAGACGAACATGATCAACATCCTTTAGAACACAACTAGTATTGGTAAAAAATCACCTACCTCAAGGTAGTGAAGAACACGGAGGAAAATGAAGCAATCCGACACCGAAAGCTTTGAACACCAATCTCCAATGATATACGATCTTCAATCACGAACCAGGATGTTGATATGAAGTGTTTAGGATGGAGGAAGTTATGTTCTAAGTGTAAGAATTCGGGTAAAGGGGGAAGAAAGAACTGAAATCACGAATAGGATGCTGTCCTATTTATAATAAATGGCTATTAGCGCGCGCTAGACCTTGTTCGTAGCGTGCGCTAAAGGCTCACTGACTTAACTGTACTCAGCACTTAGCGTGCGCTACGCATATACCTGTAGCGTGCGCTAAGGCGTTGACTCGGCTTTTCCCGAAAGCCGTCCAAGTACATCCCGACACTATCCGACAGGGGTCCCCCGGCCAGATCTCACCTACCGCACGTCCCAATCAATTTGACCACGCATAGCGTGCGCTAATGACCCTCAGTAGCGTGCGCTATGAATCCACGTTAGCGCACGCTAAACATATCCGGTAGCGTGTGCTATATGCGCAGATTTACAATCTTTAAATCACAACCACGAAATTAAACGCTCGACAACATCGGATTATGAAATACGGAAAATAATACTCAGATCAAGTACAATCATTACAATATCACAAGTTCCAATTACATAACAGAAATCCCGGGTATTACATCCTTCCTCCCTAAAAAGAAGTTTCGTCCCGAAACTTAAGATGAAAACAACTCCGGATATCTAGTCTTCATACTGTCCTCCGTTTCCCAAGTGGCCTCTTCGACTCCATGTCGTGACCATTGTACTTTAACCAAGTGTATTGGTTTATTCCTCAATTGTTTGATCCGGCTCTCAAGTATCTTGATTGGTCTCTCTTCGAAGGTGCCATCATTGGCTATTTCGATCTCGTCGAAATCAATGATGTGACTGGGGTCCGGTACATACTTCCGCAGTTGGGATACGTAAAACACATTGTGAACGTGACTCAGCGATGGCGGTAAGGCCAACCTGTATGCTAAATCTCCCACTCTCTCGAGGATCTCGAATGGTCCGATATATCTCGGACTAAGCTTGCCTCTCCTCCCGAAACGGAAAATTCCTCGTGTAGGAGACACCTTCAATAGTACATGGTCCCCAGCGTCGAACTCTAGAGGGCGACGACGTACATCTGCATAAGACTTCTGTCGACTCTGGGCAGTCAACAGTCTCTCTCGAATCAAAGCTATCTTCTCTTGAGTCTGAATAATCAATTCCGGTTCCGTCCCGATCAAATCCGAAGAATCATCCCAACACAGGGGTGATCGGCATCTTCTCCCGTACAAAGCTTCAAATGGTGCCATCTTAATAGAAGCATGCCAACTGTTATTATAGGTGTACTCTATCAAGGGCAAGTGAACTTCCCAATCAGTCGACCAATCTAATGCACAAGCTCTAAGCATGTCCTCTACTGTCTGTATAGTTCTTTCAGACTGACCATCCGTTTGGGGATGGTAAGCTGTGCTAAAGTTGAGCTCAGTCCCCAAAGCCCTGTGAACTGATTTCCAGAAGTGTGACACGAAACGGCCATCTCGATCCGAAATAATGGTCTTTGGCGTCCCATGCAATCTGACTATCTCCGCAATAAATACTCGCGCCAATCTCTCGGGTCCCCATGTATCTTTAATTCCCAGGAAATGAGCCGACTTGGTTAGTCGATAAACTACAACCCAAATCATGTTCATTCCCGTTCTAGTCCTCGGCATACTAGTGATGAAATCCATCGAGATATCCTCCCACTTCCACTCAGGGATCGGAAGCGGTTTTAGCATTCCGGCAGGTCGTTGATGTTCAATCTTAACTCACGACAAGTCAAACACTTCAAACGTAGTCCATACGTCCTTCTTCATATTCCCCCACCAGAAGTTTTGCTTTAAATCCTTATACATCTTACTACTGCCTGGGTGAATAGAATAGGGCGCGCTATGGGCTTCCTTCAGAATAGTCCGTCTCAGATCATCATCCTCGGGAACGCAAAGTCGACTCTGAAATCTCAGAACCCCATCGTCTTGTATCACGAATCCTGGGGCTTTTCCTTTCTTTACTTCGTCATATAATCGAAGAATCAGATAATCGTTCAATTGTTTAGACTTGATCTCCTCGACTAATGATGAAGTCAGTTCCATCACATAAAGTTGCCCTTGGATTCCTGGTGCCCATACCTCAATCCCCTCACGGATCAGTTCTCGTTGAATACTGGTTTGGGACGTAAGTGCTTCCAACACTCGAAGAGAAACAGGTTTACGGCTCAAAGCATCAGCTACTACGTTTGCTTTCCCCGGATGATAGAGAATCTCCAAGTCGTAATCCTTGATCAATTCCAGCCACCTTCTCTGCCTCATGTTTAACTCTTTCTGACTGAAAATGTACTTGAGCCTCTTATGATCTGTAAAGATCTGACAATGAGTGCCATACAAATAATGTCGCCAAATTTTCAAGGCAAAGACCACAGCTGCTAGCTCCAGATCATGGGTCGGGTAATTAATCTCGTACGGTTTCAATTGCCGAGAAGCATAAGCAATCACTTTATCCTTCTGCATCAACACACAACCCAAACCCTGATTTGAAGCGTCGCTGTATACCATGAATCCATCTGTTCCCTCTGGCAGCGCTAATATAGGTGCTGTCGTCAGTCTCCTCTTGAGTTCGTCAAGACCAGCCTGGCACTTCTCATTCCACATGAACTTTTGAGTTTTCTGTAACAGCTGGGTGAGCGGACGAGCAATTTTGGAAAATCCCTCTACAAAGCGGCAATAATATCCAGCAAGTCCTAAGAAGCTTCGGACTTCTTTCACGTTTTTAGGGGCTTCCCAGTCCAAGATTGCCTCGACTTTCTTCGGGTCCACCTGAACTCCGTCGGCTGATATCACATGCCCAAGGAAGGTTACTTCCTTAAGCCAGAACTCGTATTTTTAAAGTTTTGCATACAGCTGTTCCTTCCTCAAGGTGCTCAAAACCACACGCAGATGTTCGGCATGCTCCTCTGCGTCCTTCGAATATATCAAGATGTCGTCAATGAAGACCACCACAAATTTATCCAAGTATTCCAAGAATACTCGATTCATCAATTGCATGAATACTGCAGGAGCATTAGTAAGTCCAAACGGCATCACTACGAATTCATAATGCCCGTACCGGGATCTGAAAGCAGATTTCGGTATATCCGATTCCTTAATTCTCAACTGGTGGTATCCTGATCGCAAGTCAATCTTCGAGAATACCCTTGCCCCTGCAGTTGATCAAACAAGTCGTCGATCCGAGGTATAGGATACTTATTCTTGATTGTCATCTTGTTGAGCTCCCTGTAATCAATACACAGTCGGAGGGATCCGTATTTCTTCCGGACAAAGAGAACGGGCGCTCCCCAAGGAGAAAGACTAGGTTGGACATAGCCCTTCTGTAACAATTCCTCTAGTTGCTTCTTGAGTTCAAACATCTCGGTTGGCGCCATGCGGTATGGTGCTCTGGAAATAGGAGCTGCTCCAGGCTCTAATTCGATAGTGAATTCCACTCCCCTCTGCGGAGGTAACCCAGGTAGTTCATCAGGAAATACCTCTGAGAACTCATTCACAACTGAAATGGACGAGAGCTCTACTCCTTCCTCTTTCCTCATGGCATAGCACCAAAGTTCGTGACTTCCTTGCTTCAGTAATTTCACGGCTTTCATTGCTTTGATCAATTTTCCCGAGCTTCCTGGTCTCCATCCTCGGAATAAGTGTTCAGATCCGTCATCAGCAATGATGGAAATGACTCTCTCGGTAATTGTAATGTACCTCCATAACGGTTGAGCCAATCATCTCCGAGAATTAAATCGTCACCGTAGATGTCAACTACAATGAGATTCGATGGCCACTCTCTTCCTTCTATAGATACTGGGAAATCCATAGCTTCTAGGGTTCCCACAATTTTCTCTCCGCTCGGTAATCCCACAACATAAGGTTCACAATTATACAAGCACGAGATTTTCAAACGATTAACACAGTTCAAAGATATAAAAGAATGCGTAGCTCCCGAATCGAACAAGACACTAACTGGTTGCAAAAGGATCTGAATCGTACCTGATGCAACAGCTGTGTTCTGATCATCAGATTTCCTCATTTCGTACAGGCGCGGAGGAACGGACCCAGCACTGGATGTCTCTCTCTTCCCAGCGTTCTGCTGCTGAAATCTACTCTGCTGCGTCTGGTTCACACTCGTCTCCTTCGGAACTAGAGCTGGAGTGCGAGTACCAAAAGATCAGGTCGCATTCCCACAAAATGTCGCGCGATGTCCTTCTTGTCCACACTCGAAACAGGTTACAGCAGGCGCGAAACAATCACGTCGAACATGTCCCGCTTTGCCACATTTATAACACTTCTTCCCTGCGTCTGAAACAGTTGGTGCTGCCCGGAACTTCTTTCCACCTCGAGAAGGATGCGGAGGTCTCCTGGATGAATGAAAAGAGGACTGACCCTTGCGAGGCCCGCTACTCTTATCCTCCGTGAAGTTGCCAGACACCTTCGCTTTTGCTTCCGCCTTCTCTACCGCCTCCTTCATATCATAGGCCAACGCCTTGTCCTGCATCGTCGCAAGGTGGTACATTCAAATCCGGACATATACCGCTGAATTTCCGCTTCATTCGCATGTCAAAATGAAAAATCTTCTCCGCCTCGGTCTGAACAAGTGGCGCACATAAGTCACCGTGATTAAAAGTCTTAATCACGTCCGTCATGTATACTTCCGAATTTTGAGGTGAGAAAACTCCCGAACTCGGGCTTCTCTAATCGGGCGAGGACAATCTGCGCCTCCATCATCAATTTGAATTCCGTCCAACATTGTGCTCCTCCGGTCGGATGGCCTCCCACCCGAAAGCCTCCCGTTCAAAAGATCTTGGGCGGCCGAACCTTCCTATCGTTGGGACAGCTTAATCCTCGCAAAAATCTTCTCTAATTCTTTCAAAGGTGATCCCAAGAAAGCGTCTCTACAGAGCCGTCAAATTTCGGAGGGTGCAATTTAATCACTTGTAAGCCATCTATCTCCTCGATTTTCCACGTTATGTCTTTGTCCCATCGCCGTCTCGCATGCGATCCACAACTTGAGCAAACTAGTTTATCTGGGCAACCACTGCCAAGCACTCCCGCACGTTAGGATCTGCATTATTATTTGCCGATCCTGTTGTCCCCTAATGTGAATCCGTTCGACTAGTGGCTATCTCTCGGGGTAGATACCGACTCTTCTTGCCTCGCATTTCCACGTCGCGTCCACGACCGCGTCCCGCGTCCACGACCTCCTCTCAACATACCGTAAACATAAATACTCAATATCCAGACAAACTTTCTCAAAGTACATCCATCAATGTTTACAAGTCATGAATTAAATAAAGCAGTATTCGAGATTAGGAAACTTACAACCACAGTCCATACGACGATCTTTGGCTCAAGGTGATGTTACGAACGACCAATAATCAAATAACGTAAATGCACCCAACTAACCCGATTGCCAAGATATCCATAAATCTTAGCTCCGATACCATATTCGTAACACCCGAGATATTCGAATAATTATGTACCGTAAACCCTTTAGATAAGGATTTACAAGGCTAATTTTAAAAGAAGTGTAAAAAACAATACAATCGAACAATCAAGTTCAAATACAGATTTGATTCAACCGATCAAATGAGTTAACTTATACAACCATATCGAATTGACCTTATTAAAACAGACGTACTCGAGTACTAAACGAACCAAGAAGACAATTCACAATAACGATAACATCAATCACATCACTGAGCCATTTCATCGTCCTGTCGGTACTGTGGTTGCCTCCCCGCTCCTCGGCTACCTGAACATCAAAACAATGTCCACCCCCGAAGGGGTTAGCACAACAATGCTAGTACAAGTATCATCATACAATAAATCATCAATGCATCATAAAACATGCAAAAACGGACTTCCGCCACCGGAATCCAACGATGCGAATCCTCACGATTCCATCCACAATACAAGGTAATCCAGCGATCCAGCGCCCTCAGCATAGATCCCCATGATGATCCCGTCGGACCAACGCATGGTGGACATTCGATCCAGCGCCCTCAGCATAGATCCTCATGATCCCCTCGGATCATTTAAACCATAAATCAATCAGCTATGCATACACATATGCATTTCAGTATATTCATCAATACGAACAAATATCAACGAATATCACGAGAATTTTCAGAAATACATTTCATATTCAACAATATGAACAAAACTACAAGCATGATCAAAGTTTCAATATAAACCGAACTCGACATATGATACTTGCCTCGAAAATGGCAAGGACGAAACACCTCGATGATCTCAACACACTCGAAGGCTGCCTCCTTCGGTCAACGTAACAAGCTCGAACCTTAACAAAAGGAATGATATACAAATCATCTCAAGTCGAACGATGGCCTAATAATTCGGTCTACGGCCGAAAAGCTCAAAATCAACAATCTGCCTGGACTGCTTAGCGTGCGCTACGTACTCTACGTAACGTGCGCTAAGCAGTTCTGTTAGCGTACGCTATCGTGTAAGACTAGCGTGCGCTAGCTACGAACTGACAGTTCGAATCGACTGATACATACCGTACGCTACGTACGTATTGTGCGTTAACTGACCCCCGATAGCGCACGTTAACTCACATATGTTAGCGTGCGCTAACCTTGCATGGCAGAATACTGCTACCGGAAAAACTGGGTTGAAAGTTGGTGAATTCACGAATTCTATGTTGATACAACATGTCATCCTCAAGCATGTCATGCTAATAAGTTTTGTGGAAGTTCCATGATCATGAGGTACAACTTATACGGATAATCATCTCAATAACATATCTCATCTAAGATCTTCAAGAAATATTCTAAGTTCCAAGTCCTAAAACATATGATTCCTTACTTAAAATATACGAACTAGGTAATCTTCATATACTGGTCGATTGATTCTGAAGATACATAACATGCTTAGGAATCCACATACTAAAAGGTTCAACGGATTATACGATGAATAAGTGTCGAACGTCGAAAATATCCTTCTAACACATGATGTACGACTAATAACGAATCTAAATAACTAGACGAACATGATCAACATCCTTTAGAACACAACTAGTATTGGTGAAGAATCACCTACCTCAAGGTAGTGAAGAACACGGAGGAAAATGAAGCAATCCGACACCGAAAGCTTTGAACACCAATCTCCAATGATATACGATCTTCAATCACGAACCAGGATGTTGATATGAAGTGTTTAGGATGGAGGAAGTTATGTTCTAAGTGTAAGAATTCGGGTAAAGGGGGAAGAAAGAACTGAAATCACGAATAGGATGCTGTCCTATTTATAATAAATGGCTATTAGCGCGCGCTAGACCCTGTTCGTAGCGTGCGCTAACGGCTAACTAACTTAACTGTACTCAGCACTTAGCGTGCGCTACGCATATACCTGTAGCGTGCGCTAAGGCGTTGACTCGGCTTTTCTCGAAAGCCGTCCAGGTACATCCCGACACTATCCGACAGGGGTCCCCCGGCCAGATCTCACCTACCGCACGTCCCAATCAATTTGACCACGCATAGCGTGCGCTAATGACCCTCAGTAGCGTGCGCTATGAATCCACGTTAGCGCACGCTAAACATATCCGGTAGCATGCGCTATATGCGCAGATTTACAATCTTTAAATCACAACCACGAAATTAAACGCTCGACAACATCGGATTATGAAATACGGAAAATAATACTCAGATCAAGTACAATCATTACAATATCACAAGTTCCAATTACATAACAGAAATCCCGGGTATTACAGCGCTCGCTATCGGGCGGCCCAACGTACGCTATCGGGTCTGGACAGTGGAGTCCTGAGGTTCGGGAATCGGGTAGGCTCGGCAGGTAGCACACGCTACTGCCGGACACTACGTACGCTACGGCCCGCAAGTAGCGCACGCTACGGCCGGAAAGCTGCACACGCTACCTGTCCGAGCAGTCTAGTCCAGGAGGTCACTGGATTGCGGCCTGGGCCGATAGCGCGCACTAGCTCGGCAGCCTAGCACACGCTAGTCCGGCCCATTATAAATGTGGCAGAGCAGCCTCATTTTCACTCATTTTTCATTTCCTTTCTTTTCGATCCGTGGCTGGAGCTTTGGAGGTGACAAAGCCATGTTGTTTAACAACAAATCCACGAAGTTCTTGAGTTCATAACATCAATCAATCATCCGTTGTCATCCTTTGATCCAGCGAATCAAGGTAATCTTCCTTAGAACCCTAATTTCGTGAATTTGGATGTTTTTGCAATTTTGTCCGATTCGTTCCGTGTTGTTGATTAATTCATGATGGGTATGATTAATCTTGGTAGTATTCTTGTTTTTAACATCATTTAATCCATTGTTCTTCGTCGAATCGAAGTATATTTCTTGATTTCCTTTGAATCGACTTTTTGGGGGATTTGTTCTCGATCTCATTTTTCATCCATTTTTGATGGATCGATTGTAGTTAAATGATGTTGTTAAACACATTCTATGGATTGTATATCTATATTTCAACTTGGAATTCCGTTTTCCTGTTTTGACGGGACGAATCGTGTTCTTGGCCGTTTTGGGGAAAACACTTGAACATTCATCGTTCGTTCTTTGAATTCAACGGCTTTGAGTCATGCTATGGAATTCATTTTCATTGTTGTTATTGTCCTCCGTAGTTTATTATCGCGAGCTGGCGTTCGGTGGAGTCGGCGGGTTCGTAGTCGGTTCGTGCCAACCTACTCCGGTCGATTCTCCGCGTTATGGTTGTTCAAGGCAAGTACCTTGTCCATACTTTTCTTGTTTCGTCGATATGATGATTGGTGACCGTCTCAATGTGTTTGTTTGGTTATTTGAAACGAGTTTTCAAAAGATTTGGCTAGCCTTGTTAAAGGCTCACTTTCAAAACGCGTGTGTTTTGTGAATTGTGTAGTTTGTAAATGACAATGTGATTTCTATGGATATGTTTGGTGTTGATGTTGCACTTGGTATTGCGTGTGGACGTATATAATTTCATATCGGTGCGTTGTGGTTTGACGAGGTGTTTTGCTAAGTGTTTGATACCTCTGAATGAATTGTTTGGATATCTTTGTTGCATTGTGCTATGTGTGTGAATTGTTTAGCTAGCCAGCTCGGGAGGGTCCTTCGAGGCCTCGGGCGGGATCAATGGTATTACCCTGTTCCCAAGGCGATGCATGTGTTGTGAATTGTTTAGCTAGCCAGCTCGGGAGGGTCCTTCGAGGCCTCGGGCGGGATCAATGGTATTACCCTGTTCCCAAGGCGATGCTTGGTGTGATATGTTATTTAGTGAACGTATTTTACTCACCGTGGGTTGGTTCGACGGGGCCACGGTGGGAATTCCAATGAGTTGAGTCCGGGATTCACGAATAAAAACTTCACAGGTTGGTGTTTATTTAGTGAACGTATTTTACTCACCATGGGTTGGTTCGACGGGGCCATGGCGGGAATTCCAATGGGTTGAGTCCGGGATTCACGAGTAAAAACTTCACGGGTTGGTGTTTATTTAGTTAACGTATTTTACTCACCGTGGGTTGGTTCGACGGGGCCACGGCGGGAATTCCAATGGGTTGAGTCCGGGATTCACGAGTAAAAACTTCACAGGTTGGTGTTTATTTAGTGAACGTATTTTACTCACCTTGGGTAGGTTCGACGGGGCCTCGAAAGGAATTCCAATGGGTTGAGTCCGGGATTCACGAGTAAAAACTTCACGAATTGGTATTGATTTTATGTCCGTCGAGGACACGTGACTTGGGTTTTGGCCCTGTGAACTGTTGTCGGTTTTCTATTTGCAAAAATAAAAACCTTTGGGCTGTGACCCTGTTGATTTTTGGAAAGATAAGGATTTGATAATCCTAATTTGTTTTCTATTAAAACTCCCGAGGGTATTTTAAACCATTTTGCAAACCATTCTCGTTATTTGTGATCTTTCGGATTTGGAAAGTTTTACTCAAATTCTTGCCTCGGGAAGTATTCGTTTAGTGGTATTTTAATCTTTGAGGATTTATGATTATTGTTATTCTTGGAACTTGAATTGTATAGCTCGTATTTTTGCACTTGTATTTGCACTAGCAAAACAGTGGAGTTTTGCTAACCCCCGAGTATTCGGGGGGTGGATGTCTATTTTTGCATTCAGGTTTTGGAGCATAACACAGGGTCGGCACGAAGGATGATGAAAGATGATCGATACTAATCACATGAGGAACCGTACATTGTTTATTGGTTCAGTTGTACTTTACTTTCCGCTGCTATATTTTTCCCGTTGTACGGGTGTGGTTGTGTTTTGACCCCTGTGTGGGCATGAGTTGTATTTGAGTTGTATTTATTTATTGAAAGACTAAATCGGTCTACTGAGTCATTTTAGCCTTAAAGGCATGGTTGAGTTGTTATATGTTGTTACCAGCCTGGTAGATCCTTGAGGAAAGGTTCTACGGCGTGTAATATCCCTGAGCGGATTGGGGGTGTTACAAATATGTTATCAGAGATTAGGTTGTGGAAACCTAGGCTGTCGGGTCAGTGGTGTCTGTTGAGTTTTGTTTCGTCGGATTTTATCTGACTGAGTCGTGTCGCGACGCGTCGTCTGAGTTTGTTGGTCGTGATTAGTATCGTGGGGCGATCATCATCTTCGTGCGACCTGTGGATGTAAGTCTCCCTTCTTTGTGTTGTGCCTCGTGTGACACGAGCTATTTTTCTGATTAATTGTTAAGTGACGGAATCCTCTTTTGGATTTTGATTTCTTGATATGCGGTTATTTGACCCTCATATTTCGTTCGTACGAGGAGTAGTGTTGCTGGATTGTGCATGTTTGACTTTATTTCTTTTATCCGCTGCGTGAGTTCTTTTGTAATGGCTTTCGGTATTTTACCGACTGAGTTCTATTTCAAAAACCGATTCCCTTAACCGAGTTTGTGGCATTATGGCCTTGATCGTTTTGGCGAAATTCTTATGACGGTATTTAGTATTTTGTAAATGGATTTTGTAAGTTTTTGAAATATTACCATCATCGGCCTTTTTAACGTTGTAAATGGTTTTTAGCCTGGTGAGTTCCGGCGCGGGACCCACGGTGCTATAATGTTTTGTGTAATTACCTGAAATTTTTGGGCATTCTAGCCCATTGAATTATCTTTGAAAACCTTGAGTATCTTAGAAAATAAATTTCGAGACGTACTTTTAAAATGAATTATTTTCTCGTGGTACATCCAAGGTGCCACAATATGTTCCAAATTCTTCTACCTCGAGGACCAAACTGTTTTGAGATATTTTCAATGTTTTAGAAACACTTTTATTTAGACCCGAGGGTCGAATATTCTGAAATTCTCACTAAGAGAAAATGTCCTCATTTTTACCAAACGCATGATGGATTTCAAAGTCTCGATAACGATGTTTCACGTTTGTATTTTTTTTAAAGGTGATACTCAAGATCAACCGGTGTTCTTCTAAATTATTTTCAAAATGAGGTTTTCGTTTTTAAAACCTATCCATTCCCGTTTGAGGTCTGGGTATGTATGTATGATGTTCGCGTTGTCATTATGATGTTTGCTCCCGAGTATGATCGAATTGGCGGTGCGAGCGTTGAGTCGTTTTCCACACATTTGTTGTGTTAGCCCCCTGTGAGAGGTGGGATGTTGGTGTTGAATGTTGCCGCCTCATAGTGATTTCTGCGTTGTCGCGCATGTGCGAGCTGATAGAGCTTGGTTTGGTACGACCGTGTGCATCGGTGATTATTCCGTTATGTGTCGGTTGTTTAATGTCTTGTTACCTTGCTCCCATTTTTGTGAATTTCGTGGACGAGGTCGAAGGTAATACCCGTACTATTTTGACTTTTGTAATTTCTCTTTCTCCATTCTTTCAACTCGCTCATGTTCGTTGATACTTTCTGAACTTGTTCTGTATTTTGGTTTCATCGTCCGAACGAGCTGTGATCTTGTTGTGGGTCGATCTGGTTATCGCTGTGACTTTTTCGAGTTCGGTTCGATTCTTGTGAACCTTGTTCGGAAGTGACATCATTTGGTTCTATTAGTTCTTTTATTCGAAGTGGATCGGATTTGGAACTCCTGTGTTTTCGACTCTGTTGACTCGTTTATGCTCGTTAACATTTTCTGAACTTTCCCTATCCCTTGCTTTTGTTGATCGAACGAGTGTGGTATTGTTCGGAATAACTCGGTTGTCGTTGTGACTTTTCAATTTCTATTCACTTTCCTGTGGATCTTATGTGAATGCACATGTTGTTGTTTTCACCGGATCATATATTGTCTCGAGTCGAGATGCGAACTTTGGAATTGTTGTTTGAACTTTATTGTTCTTCGTGATTCGAACATGATTGTTCGATTTTTGTTGTCTCGATCGTTGTGGTTCAATCGTTTGATTGTTCGATTTTTGTTGATCTAGTTCCATGATTGGTGAACGTTCAGGCTCCTTCATAATTCCCTTCAGTTTGGGAAATTAGTCTCGTTTTCGATCTTCCAACCCTTAGGCGGTGGAATTCCGTATTTGTTCAGCGTTTAGCTTGCGTTTTGATTGATGAACCGTTGGGTTGGTCAATCGTATTGATTTTCGTTCGTGTGTTTTGTGACTGTTCGGATAATCGACTTGATTGTACTATCTGTTTGATGACGCTTGTCACTTGTTTGTTTTATTATGTTTCTACCGGTGGCGTTGTGTTGGTCGTCGTGGAGCGTATTTTCGCGCTGTATGTCTCTTTGCGTTTCTTGCAGCGTTTCGCCGTCGGGCGCGAGTTTTCGGTTTTTGCGTATCTCGTCGAGTTTTCCTGGCAGGGAATATTACTTCTCCCTACTTGTTTTATGTTTCGGGACGAAACTTCTTTTAAGGAGGGTAGAATGTAATACCCGTAATTTCGATTTCCAGTAATTTCTCTTTTTTCGGCGGAAGTCCATTTTGACGAATTGCTCATGACCATTTCGTCATTCTGTGAATGATTAATTCTGCACTTTTTGTCATCCGAGTTCGTTTCGGTGTCGTTTTGTTGAGTTCCGTGCTTTTTGGCGACTTTTCCGCACTTGAGTTCGATTCTTGCGAATCTCGTTCAAAACCGCTGTTTCGAGTTTCCTGTAAGTCCGTTTAACTTTGTTAGACGTGTTGTGAACTTCGGTTTGGTTATTCAATCACGTATCGTGATTTTCGGGCATTTTGGGCCATTTTGTAATTTCTTAAAAGTTACGGGTATCCGTATCTGTATTTGTTGTCTCGACCCTTTTCTTGGTCGCGTATGATTAATTATTGCATTATGTTTTCATTTCGGGTTGTTGATGTTGTCCGCGGACTTTTCGTCGTGTTCGTTCCATACGTTTTCGGAAATTGAGTCGTCGAGTCATGGTGGCTGAACAGCTGGCCGGACGGTGGCGGGTCCTCGGTTGCGGGCACTGGCCGGGCTGACGCGGCAGGAACCGGCGTAGCGCACGCTACGGTTGGAAGGCTGCGCGCGCTAACCGGTAGGTGTAGCGCACGCTATCGGGCGGCCCAACGTACGCTATCGGGTCTGGACAGTGGAGTCCTGAGGTTCTGGAATAGGGTAGGCTCGGCAGGTAGCGCACCCTACTGCCGGACACTACGTACCCTACGGCCGGCAGGTAGCGCACGCTACGGCCGGAAGGCTGCGCACGCTACCTGGCCGAGCAGTCTAGTCCAGGAGGTCACCGATTGTGGCTCAGGCCGAGAAGGCGCTAGCTCGGCAGCCTAGCGCACGCTAGTCCGGCCCAGTATAAATGTGGCAGAGCAGCCTCATTTTCACTCATTTTTCATTTCCTTTCTTTTCGATCCGCGGCTGGAGCTTCGGAGGTGACGAAGCCATATTGTTTAACAATAAATACACGAAGTTCTTGAGTTCATAACATCAATCAATCATCCGTTATCATCCTTTGATCCAGCGAATCAAGGTAATCTTCCTTAGATCCCTAATTTCGTGAATTTGGGGTTTTTTGCAATTTTGTCCGATTCGTTCCGTGTTGTTGATTAATTTATGATGGGTATGATTAATCTTGGTAGTATTCTTGTGTTTAACATCATTTAATCCATTGTTCTTCGTCGAATCGAAGTATATTTATTGATTTTCTTCGAATCGACTTTTTGGGGGATTTGTTCTCGATCTCGTTTTTCATCCGTTTTTGATGGATCGATTGTGGTTAAATGATGTTGTTAAACACATTCTATGGATTGTATATCCATATTTCAACTTGGAATTCCATTTTCGTGTTTTGACGGGACGAATCGTGTTCTTGGCCGTTTTGGGGAAAACACTTGAATATTCGTCGTTCGTTCTTTGAATTCAATGGCTTTGATTCATGCTATGGAATTCATTTTCATTGTTGTTATTGTCCTCCGTAGTTTATTATTGCGAGTTGGTGTTCGGTGGAGTTGGCGGGTTCGTAGTCGGTTCGTGCCAACCTACTCCGGTCGATTCTCCGCGTTGTGGTTGTTCAAGGCAAGTACCTTGTCCATACTTTTCTTATTTCGTGGATATGATGATTGGTGACCGTCTCAATGTGTTTGTTTGGTTATTTGAAACGAGTTTTCAAAAGATTTGGCTAGCCTTGTTAAAGGCTCACTTTCAAAACGCGTGTGTCTTGTGAATTGTGCAGTTTGTAAATGACAATGTGATTTCTATGGATATGTTTGGTGTTGATGTTGCACTTGGTATTGCGTGTGGACGTATATTATTTCATTTCGGTGCGTTGTGGTTTGACGAGGTGGTTTGCTAAGTGTTTGATACCTCTGAATGAATTGTTTGGATATCTTTGTTGCATTGTGCTATGTGTGTGAATTGTTTAGCTAGCCAGCTCGGGAGGGTCCTTCGAGGCCTCGGGCTGGATCAATGGTATTACCCTGTTCCCAAGGCGATGCATGTGTTGTGAATTGTTTAGCTAGCCAGCTCGGGAGGGTCCTTCGAGGCCTCGGGCAGGATCAATGGTATTACCCTCTTCCCAAGGCGATGTTTGGTGTGATATGTTATTTAGTGAACGTATTTTACTCACCGTGGGTTGGTTCGACGGGGCCACGGCGGGAATTCCAATGAGTTCAGTCCGGGATTCACGAGTAAAAACTTCACAGGTTGGTGTTTATTTAGTGAACGTATTTTACTTACCGTGGGTTGGTTCGACGGGGCCACAGCGGGAATTCCAATGGGTTGAGTCCGGGATTCACGGGTAAAAACTTCACAGGTTGGTGTTTATTTAGTGAACGTATTTTACTCACCGTGGGTTGGTTCGACGGGGCCACGATGGGAATTCCAATGGGTTGAGTCCAGGATTCACGAGTAAAAACTTCACAGGTTGGTGTTTATTTAGTGAACGTATTTTACTCACCGTGGGTTGGTTCGACGGGGCCACAGCGGGAATTCCAATGGGTTGAGTCCGGGATTCACGGGTAAAAACTTCACAGGTTGGTGTTTATTTAGTGAACGTATTTTACTCACCGTGGGTTGGTTCGACGGGGCCACGATGGGAATTCCAATGGGTTGAGTCCAGGATTCACGAGTAAAAACTTCACAGGTTGGTGTTTATTTAGTGAACGTATTTTACTCACCTTGGGTAGGTTCGACGGGGCCTCGAAGGGAATTCCAATGGGTTGAGTCCGGGATTCACGTGTAAAAACTTCACGAATTGGTATTGATTTTATGTCCGTCGAGGACACATGACTTGGGTTTTGGCCCTGTGAACTGTTGTCGGTTTTCTATTTGCGAAAACAAAAACCTTTGGGCTATGACCCTGTTGATTTTTGGAAAGATAAGGATTTGATAATCCTAATTTGTTTTCTATTAAAACTCCCGAGGGTATTTTAAACCATTTTGCAAACCGTTCTCGTTATTTGTGATCTTTCGGATTTGGAAAGTTTTACTCAAATTCTTGCCTCGGGAAGTATTCATTTCGTTGTATTTTAATCTTTGAGGATTTCTGATTATTGTTATTCTTCGAACTTGAATTGTATGGATCGAATTTTTGCACTTGTACTTGCACTAGCAAAACAGTGGAGTTTTGATAACCCCCGAGTATTCGGGGGGTGGATGTCTATTTTTGCATTCAGGTTTTGGAGCATAACACAGGGTCGGCACGAAGGATGATGAAAGATGATCGATACTAATCACATGAGCAACCGTACATTGTTTATTGGTTCAGTTGTACTTTATTTTCCGCCGTTATATTTTTCCAGTTGTACGGGTGTGGTTGTGTTTTGACCCCTGCGTGGGCATGAGTTGTATGTATTTATTGAAAGACCAAATCGGTCTACTGAGTCATTTTAGCCTTAAAGGCATAGTTGAGTTGTTATATGTTGTTACCAGCCTGGTAGATCCTTGAGGAAAGTTCTACGGCGTGTAATATCTCAGAGCGGATTGGGGGTGTTACAAAAACCATCCGGGATATTACAGCGCCATGGGCCCCGCGCCGGAACCCACCAGGCTAAAAATCATTTTCAAAAACATTCAAAAACTCCCGAAAGGCGGATGACGGTAATATTTTTCAAATACTCACAAAAGTCATTATAAAGTATCAAATACCGTCATGAAAATATCGTTAAAACTTTCAAGGCCAAAATGCCAAAACTCGGTCCAGGGAATCGGTTTTATGAAATAATCCAAGTTTATGAAGTACCCAAAAAGCCATTTTGAAATGTACACACGATTTAGTAAAAATACCGGAAAGACATTTTGAAATATACACACGCAGCGGATAAAATGCAGTTAAAAATACACAATTGCAGCGGAAATAAACAACCAGAAAAGAATACTCAATTCTCCGAAAATATGCCGCAGCCAGTATCAATCGGGAAGCTCACCCCTTCACGACCGCTACTAGCTCGATCTCCGAGTACCTAAAAATAAAGCCCACGACGGGGTCAACCACAATACTCAATAATGATATCGATCACATCACATAAATAATTACATATCAATGTAATAATACTGTAAGAATACTACCAGCGTAATCTTACCGTCATAACCTTACCAATCCATAGCAATCCATACCAATTCAATCCTTACCATAATCCACATTTCGCATTCTCAAATGATGAAATGAACTTAACAACAATCATCTGTACTGAATCAAAACAGTACTCAAAATCCTCAAAAATATCATCATAACTCATAAGTGGGAAATAATCCATCTGTGCCAAATCC
Organism: Orobanche coerulescens; assembly: GCA_033398695.1. NCBI lineage: Eukaryota > Viridiplantae > Streptophyta > Magnoliopsida > Lamiales > Orobanchaceae > Orobanche > Orobanche coerulescens. The sequence continues at coordinate 143,546,055 of CM065813.1, read as the reverse complement.
TGTCCGTCGGATCGCACAATCAAGTACCAATCCTGGAAAACCAATAGCCTACAATATATCTGTAGATCAACAACCACAAAACAATGAATACAAATCCCGAAATATCGACGTACAGTCTGAATGCTCATACGATCAATAACAATGATCAACCAACACATCAACCGAGAATATCATCGACATGATAACTCCAAACGATCAACGAAAGACCAACAACGACCGAGAATACCCTCGACATGGTAAACTCCAAACGATCAAGGAAAGACCAACAATGACCGAGATTACCATCAACAAGGTAAACTCCAAACAAATAACAATAATGGATCTCAAAGAAATAACCCCGACTGTCGAACATACCCCTCGGGCGTATGAAACAACCAGTCACAAACCGTCGAACATACCCAACCATAAATGGAGAATGAACGACCAAATAATATGGCCCAAAGATGGACGTCACAGTACGCCCGATCCGGAAATGTGTCCGTGCACAAGCCACCCCGTGTATCGATCAAATACACGTGTGGTTTTGTACCTAATCAGTATCACGAAGTAATCTTCTGTGTGCACAGCCCAATGTGAGGACATGGCCCCATCACACGTCTATATGTGCCCGCCCTGAAAATCCTACACATAACCAATCGGCACGCAGATATGACTCCAGATATGTCACGATACAACATGACAACGAAACTCAAAGAATCACATATCCAATTAAGGATCAAAAGACTCACCGAAGTGAACAACAACAGACTGACAATGAAAAATCGACGCGACTAGTCAATGTCCAAAACAAACCCTGGGATCCTCATCCCCAATGAATGATCCACACGATCAACGACCTCAATACAACAGTCCTGGGGCCAACACCTATCAACAGCCAATACGAATCTCATCATACGAAACCTCAACATACAACATATAGAATAACTCAACTTTATAATGATTATTCTCATGACTGAACAATAATTAAATTACCTCAAGCCGACGATACTATCCTCTCCACGAACAAACCATTATCCCGACAATTTACATTCTAACAACATTGCTATACGAATTATAAATGAAATGAAAACGAGACCATTCATCAAATATTATAAACTGAACAAGTATAACTTACCTCAATGACGATACGACGAAGCCGAATCTGCCCAGTAACGTGCAGCAGCAATAACTCACGCTCTAGAAATCCAAATCACGATCCAACCGTTCAAAATTAAGGACCATGACTCGGCAACAAGCTGTCCAAAATTCAATATAATCGGACCACGTCTTGCCCTTCATCGAGCTAGTCAATCACGGCTGCTCTACCGAAAATGGAACTCCAAATATGGAAGAAAACCACGATCCACTCAAAAAAAGACTTAAATATATGATAAATTTCTACAATCATATTGAATTTCTTTCTTTTAACTCGACACCCCTACACTATTACAAGTCTACATGATTCTCACCCTTCTCACCACTCTCTTTAGAGAGAATACAAGAAAGGAATTTAATTTGAATCAAATGAGACTAAAGTGTATTACTTAAATGTACTTGTAAGAAAGGCACCAAGACTCCTTATATAGAATAAAGAAGGCTTTTCCCTTTTATTCTCAACTGATGTAGGACAAAAAATATATTCTTATAGCATAACCAATGCTTCTCATTTTTATTCTCAACCGATGTGGGATAAAACACATCCTTCAAAACACAACTAATGTCCGAGAGCCATAACTCTTATAAACATAATCTAAGTATAATCTCCACCATTTATATTATCCCAAACTATTTGGTAAATAACATATCCAAAATTTAACATAATTCAGTGGTTAAATCTTCGGAAATCTACAAAATACCGAGACTTCTCAATATGAATCCAAAAACAGGAACCTCTCGTTCTTTTAATTAGTACGGTCACATGGTATATCAAAATCCAATCTCCACCGTCCAAAATATAGTTTATGGTATTTGGAACTGACTGACAAAATTACATGTTAATCCGATGGTTGTATTTTTTTGAATTATATCTGTAACATTACTGGAAGGGTGAATGTTCGTTGATGGAAATAAATTTCTGCAAATTGTTTCCAATAATTCGACCATAACTTCTTCGTCCGAAACCCGATTGGATCGTAGTTTGAACCATTGGAAAGTTAACTCAAATATATATAATAATGTTAATTTTTAGAATTTTCGAACATCCCAACAGTACATGGTGATTTTCCAAAGTCAAGCCTTGTGCACAACACTTTCCAAAAAAATATCCAATCTTATTTTCACTAATACTTTCGGTACTTTTTCGTACTTTAAACCATCCGAGAACATAATTTCATCTTCAATATATCTATGACAACTAAAGAATCCCTTACTTAATCCAAATAATTTCTCTAACCTTCGTCGAATAATTTATCAAAGAATATAATGTTGTACACCGCTGCATTCTACCAACGATTATTCGACGGGATTATAAAATACCATCCGACTTATTAAATCTCATTCACATGAAGTCACGAAGATAAATTCACCATATCAATATTCCAATAAAATCATCGAAAAAATAATGCTTGAAAATTCAAGATATTACATACTATCCCCCTTAAAATAAGTTTCGTCCTCGAAACTTGCAATTCTGTCATAAACAATAGCTCAACCACAGTATCCAAAAATCATCACGAAAACAATCAATCATCACTACAAGTGAACAACCAAAATAGTATACTTACAAGTGCGTGAAGCCGATGATCTCCCGTGATACTAGCATACGACTCCCATACGAAGTCTCAACAGTCAACACAATACACTAATATCGCAATTATAGAAAATTTAAAAATATCTCCAAAAGAAAATTTGGAACCTCCAGAAATTCGTTCGACTCAAAAGTCAGAAAAATCATTTCTAAAAATCACGCTACTACCGTACCAGTAGAGCCACATAACACACATGCCCGGGTTTCACAAAACCCAAGCTCTGATACCATCTTCTGTAACACCCCCAAAACCATCCGGGATATTACAGCGCAGTGGGCCCCGCGCCGGAACCCACCAGGCTAAAAATCATTTTCAAAAACGTTCAAAAACTCCCGAAAGGCGGATGACGGTAATATTTTCCAAATACTCATAAAAGTCATTATAAAGTATCAAATACCGTCATGAAAATATCGTTAAAACGTTCAAGGCCAAAATGCCAAAACTCGGTCCAGGGAATCGGTTTTACGAAATAATCCAAGTTTACGAAGTACCCAAAAAGCCATTTTGAAATGTACACATGATTTAGTAAAAATACCGGAAAGACATTTTGAAATATACACACGCAGCGGATAAAATGCAGTTAAAAATACACAATTGCAGCGGAAATAAACAACCAGAATCAAATTCAATCCATACCAATTCAATCCTTACCATAATCCACATTTTGCATTCTCAAATTAAGAAATGAACTTAACAACAACAATCGTCTGTACAGAATCAAAACAGTACTCAAAATCCTCAAAAATATCATCATATCTCATAAGTGGGAAATAATCCATCTGTGCCAAATCCTGTCCGTCGGATCGCACAATCAAGTACCAATCCTGGAAAACCAATAGCCTACAATATATCTATAGATCAACTACCACAAAACAATGAATACAAATCCCGAAACATCGACGTACAGTCCGAATGCTCATACGATCAATAACAATGATCAACCAACACATCAACCGAGAATATCATCGACATGATAACTCCAAACGATCAACGAAAGACCAACAACGATCGAGAATACCCTCGACAAGGTAAACTCCAAATGATCAAGGAAAGACCAACAACGACCGAGATTACCATCAACACGGTAAACTCCAAACAAACAACAATAATGGATCTCAAAGAAATAACCCCGACTATCGAACATACCCCTCGGGCGTATGAAACAACCAGTCACAAACCGTTGAACATACCCTACCATAAATGGAGAATGAACGACCAAACAATATGGCTCAAAGATGGACGTCACAGTACGCCCGATCCAGAAATGTGTCCGTGCACAAGCCACCCCGTGTATCGATCAAATACACGTGTGGTATTGTACCTAATCAGTCTCACGAAGTAATCTTCTGTGTGCACAGCCCAATGTGAGGACATGACCCCATCACACGTCTATATGTGCCCGCCCTGAAAATCCTACACATAACCGATCGGCATGCAGATATAACTCCAGATATGTCACGATACAACATGACAACAAAACTCAAAGAATCACATATCCAATTAAGGATCAAAAGACTCACCGAAGTGAACAACAACAGACTGACAATGAAAAATCGACGCGACTAGTCAATATCCAAAACAAACCCTGGGATCCTCATCCCCAATGAATGATCCACACGATCAACGACCTCAATACATCAGTCCTGGGGCCAACATCTCTCAACAGTCAATACGAATCTCATCATACGAAACCTCAACATACAACATATAAAACAACTCAACTTTATAATGATTATTCTCATGACTGAACAATAATTAAATTACCTCAAGCCGAAGATACTATCCTCTCCACGAACAAACCATCATCCCGACAATTTACATTCTAACAACATTGCTATACGAATTATAAATGAAATGAAAATGAGAGCATTCATCAAATATTATAAACTGAACAAGTATAAGTTGCCTCAATGTCGATACGACGAAGCCGAATCTGCCCAGTAAAGTGCAGCAGCAATAACTCACAGTCTAGAACTCCAAATCACGATCTAACCGGTCAAAATGAAGGACCATGAGTAGGAAACAAGCTATCCAAAATTCAGTAAAATCGGACCACGTCTTTCCCTTCATCGAGCTAGTCAATCAGTGCTGCTCCACCGAAAATGGAACTCCAAATATGGAAGAAAACCACGATCCACTCAAAAAAAGACTTCAATATATGATAAATTTCTACAATCATATTGAATTTATTTCTTTTAACTCGACACCCCTACACTATTACAAGTCTACATAATTCTCACCCTTCTCACCACTCTCTTTAAAGAGAATACAAGAAAGGAATTTAATTTGAATCAAATAAGACCAAAGTGTATTACTTGGGTGTACTTGTAAGAAAGGCACCAAGACTCCTTATATAGAATAAAGAAGGCTTTTCCCTTTCATTCTCAACTGATGTGGGACAAAAAATATATTCTTATAGCATAACCAATGCTTCTCATCTTTATTCTCAACCGATGTGGGATAAAACACATCCTTCAAAACACAACTATTGTCCGAGAGCCATAACTCTTATAAACAAAATCTAAGTATAATCTCCACCATTTATATTATACCAAACTATTTGGTAAATAACATATCCAAAATTTAGCATAATTCAATGGTTAAATCTTCGGAAATCTACAAAAGACCGAGACTTCTCAATATGAATCCGAAAACAAGAACCTCTCGTTCTTTTAATTAGTACGGTCACATGATATATCCAAATCCAATCTTCACCATCCAAAATATAGTTTATGGTGTTGAGAACTGACTGAAAACATTTCATATTAATCCGACGGTTGGACTTTTATAAACTATATCTGTAACATTACTGCACGGGTGAATGTTCGTTGACGGAACTAAATTTCTCAAATAGTTTCCACTAATTCGACCATAACTTCTTCGTCCGAACCCCGATTGGATCGTCGTTTGAACCATTGGAAAGCTAACTCAAATATATATAATATTATTAATTTTTAGAATTTTTGAACATCCCAAAAGTCCATGGTGATTTTCCAAAATCAAGCCTTGTGCACAACACTTTCGAAAAAATATCCAATCTTATTTTCACTAATACTTTCGGTACTTTTTCGTACTTTAAACCATCCGAGAACATAATTGCATGTTCAATATATCTATGACAACTAAAGAATCCCTTACTTAATCCAGATAATTTCTCTAACCTTCGTCGAATAATTTATCAGAGAATATAACGTTGTACACCGCTGCATTCTACCAACGATTATTCGACGGGATTATAAAATACCATCCGACTTATTAAATCTCATTCACATGAAGTCACGAAGATAAATTCACCATATCAATATTTCAATAAAATAATCAAAAAAAATAATGCTTGAAAATTCAGGATATTACATACTACCCCCCTTAAAATAAGTTTCGTCCTCGAAACTTGCAATTCTTGTCATAAACAATAGCTCAACCACACTATCCAAAAATCATCACGAAAACAATCAATCATCACTACAAGTGAACAACCAAAATAGTATACTTACAAGTGCGTGAAGCCGATGATCTCCCGTGATACTAGCATACAACTCCCATACGAAGTCTCAACAGTCAACACAATACACCAATATCGCAATTATAGAAATTTTAAAAATATCTCCAAAAGAAAATTTGGAACCTCCAGAAATTGGTTTGACTCAAAAGTCAGAAAAATCATTTCTAAAAATCACGCTACTACCGTACCAGTAGAGCCACATAACACACATGCCCAGGTTTCACAAAACCCAAGCTTTGATACCATCTTCTGTAACACCCCCAAAACCATCCGGGATATTACAGTAGGCCTCACTGAACCCACTGTGCTAAAAATTATTTTCAAAAACGTTCAAAAAATCCCGAAAGGCGGATGACGGTAATATTTTCCAAATACTCACAAAAGTCATTATAAAGTATCAAATACCGTCATGAAAATATCGTTAAAACGTTCAAGGCCAAAATGCCAAAACTCGGTCCAGAGAATCTGTTTTACGAAATAATCCAAGTTTACGAAGTACCCAAAAAGCCATTTTGAAATGTACACACGATTTAGTAAAAATACCGGAAAGACATTTTGAAATATACACACGCAGCGGATAAAATACAGTTAAAAATACACAATTATAGTGGAAATAAATAACCAGAAAAGAATACTCAATTCTCCGAAAACATGCCGCAGCCAGTATCACTCGGGAAGCTCACCCCTTCACGACCGCTACTAGCTCGATCTCCGTGTACCTAAAAATAAAGCCTACGACGGGGTCAACCACAATACTCAATAATGATATCGATCACATCACATAAATAATTACATACCAATGTAATAATACTGTAAGAATACTACCAACGTAATCTTATCGTCATAACCTTACCAATCCATAGAAATCCATACCAATTCAATCCTTACCATAATCCACATTTTGCATTCTCAATTAAGAAATGAACTTAACAACAACAATCGTCTGTACAGAATCAAAATAGTACTCAAAATCCTCAAAAATATCATCATAACTCATAAGTGGGAAATAATCCATCTGTGCCAAATCCTGTCCGTCGGATCGCACAATCAAGTACCAATCCTGGAAAACCAATAGCCTACAATATATCAATAGATCAACTACCACAAAACAATGAATACAAATCCCGAAACATCGACGTACAGTCCGAATGCTCATACGATCAATAACAATGATCAACCAACACATCAACCGAGAATATCATCGACATGATAACTCCAAACGATCAACGAAAGACCAACAACGATCGAGAATACCCTCGACAAGGTAAACTCCAAATGATCAAGGAAAGACCAACAACGACCGAGATTACCATCAACACGGTAAACTCCAAACAAACAACAATAATGGATCTCAAAGAAATAACCCCGACTATCGAACATACCCCTCGGGCATATGAAACAACCAGTCACAAACCGTTGAACATACCCAACCATAAATGGAGAATGAACGACCAAACAATATGGCTCAAAGATGGACGTCACAGTACGCCCGATCCAGAAATGTGTCCGTGCACAAGCCACCCCGTGTATCGATCAAATACACGTGTGGTATTGTACCTAATCAGTCTCACGAAGTAATCTTCTGTGTGCACAGCCCAATGTGAGGACATGACCCCATCACACGTCTATATGTGCCCGCCCTGAAAATCCTACACATAACCGATCGGCAGGCAGATATAACTCCAGATATGTCACGATACAACATGACAACAAAACTCAAAGAATCACATATCCAATTAAGGATCAAAAGACTCACCGAAGTGAACAACAACAGACTGACAATGAAAAATCGACGCGACTAGTCAATATCCAAAACAAACCCTGTGATCCTCATCCCCAATGAATGATCCACACGATCAACGACCTCAACATCAGTCCTGGGGCCAACATCTCTCAACAGTCAATACGAATCTCATCATACGAAACCTCAACATACAACATATAAAACAACTCAACTTTATAATGATTATTCTCATGACTGAACAATAATTAAATTACCTCAAGCCGAAGATACTATCCTGTCCACGAACAAACCATCATCCCGACAATTTACATTCTAACAACATTGCTATACGAATTATAAATGAAATGAAAATGAGAGCATTCATAAAATATTATAAACTGAACAAGTATAAGTTGCCTCAATGTCGATACGACGAAGCCGAATCTGCCCAGTAAAGTGCAGCAGCAATAACTCACAGTCTAGAACTCCAAATCACGATCTAACCGGTCAAAATGAAGGACCATGAGTAGGAAACAAGCTATCCAAAATTCAGTAAAATCGGACCACGTCTTTCCCTTCATCGAGCTAGTCAATCAGTGCTGCTCCACCGAAAATGGAACTCCAAATATGGAAGAAAACCACGATCCACTCAAAAAAAGACTTCAATATATGATAAATTTCTACAATCATATTGAATTTATTTCTTTTAACTCGACACCCCTACACTATTACAAGTCTACATAATTCTCACCCTTCTCACCACTCTCTTTAAAGAGAATACAAGAAAGGAATTTAATTTGAATCAAATAAGACTAAAGTGTATTACTTGGGTGTACTTGTAAGAAAGGCACCAAGACTCCTTATATAGAATAAAGAAGGCTTTTCCCTTTCATTCTCAACTGATGTGGGACAAAAAATATATTCTTATAGCATAACCAATGCTTCTCATCTTTATTCTCAACCGATGTGGGATAAAACACATCCTTCAAAACACAACTATTGTCCGAGAGCCATAACTCTTATAAACAAAATCTAAGTATAATCTCCACCATTTATATTATACCAAACTATTTGGTAAATAACATATCCAAAATTTAGCATAATCCAATGGTTAAATCTTCGGAAATCTACAAAAGACCGAGACTTCTCAATATGAATCCGAAAACAAGAACCTCTCGTTCTTTTAATTAGTACGGTCACATGATATATCCAAATCCAATCTTCACCATCCAAAATATAGTTTATGGTGTTGAGAACTGACTGAAAACATTTCATATTAATCCGACGGTTGGATTTTTATAAATTATATCTGTAACATTACTGCACGGGTGAATGTTCGTTGACGGAACTAAATTTCTCAAATAGTTTCCACTAATTCGACCATAACTTCTTCGTCCGAACCCCGATTGGATCGTCGTTTGAACCATTGGAAAGCTAGCTCAAATATATATAATATTATTAATTTTTAGAATTTTTGAACATCCCAAAAGTCCATGGTGATTTTCCAAAATCAAGCCTTGTGCACAACACTTTCGAAAAAAATATCCAATCTTATTTTCACTAATACTTTCGGTACTTTTTCGTACTTTAAACCATCCGAGAACATAATTGCATGTTCAATATATCTATGACAACTAAAGAATCCCTTACTTAATCCAGATAATTTCTCTAACCTTCGTCGAATAATTTATCAGAGAATATAACGTTGTACACCGCTGCATTCTACCAACGATTATTCGACGGGATTATAAAATACCATCCGACTTATTAAATCTCATTCACATGAAGTCACGAAGATAAATTCACCATATCAATATTTCAATAAAATAATCAAAAAAAATAATGCTTGAAAATTCAGGATATTACATACTACCCCCCTTAAAATAAGTTTCGTCCTCGAAACTTGCAATTCTTGTCATAAACAATAGCTCAACCACAGTATCCAAAAATCATCACGAAAACAATCAATCATCACTACAAGTGAACAACCAAAATAGTATACTTACAAGTGCGTGAAGCCGATGATCACCCGTGATACTAGCATACAACTCCCATACGAAGTCTCAACAGTCAACACAATACACCAATATCGCAATTATAGAAATTTTAAAAATATCTCCAAAAGAAAATTTGGAACCTCCAGAAATTGGTTTGACTCAAAAGTCAGAAAAATCATTTCTAAAAATCACGCTACTACCGTACCAGTAGAGCCACATAACACACATGCCCAGGTTTCACAAAACCCAAGCTTTGATACCATCTTCTGTAACACCCCCAAAACCATCCGGGATATTACAGCGCCGTGGGCCCCGCGCCGGAACCCACCAGGCTAAAAATTATTTTCAAAAACGTTCAAAAAATCCCGAAAGGCGGATGACGGTAATATTTTCCAAATACTCACAAAAGTCATTATAAAGTATCAAATACCGTCATGAAAATATCGTTAAAACGTTCAAGGCCAAAATGCCAAAACTCGGTCCAGGGAATCTGTTTTACGAAATAATCCAAGTTTACGAAGTACCCAAAAAGCCATTTTGAAATGTACACACGATTTAGTAAAAATACCGGAAAACATTTTGAAATATACACACGCAGCGGATAAAATACAGTTAAAAATACACAATTATAGTGGAAATAAATAACCAGAAAAGAATACTCAATTCTCCGAAAACATGCCGCAGCCAGTATCACTCGGGAAGCTCACCCCTTCACGACCGCTACTAGCTCGATCTCCGTGTACCTAAAAATAAAGCCTACGACGGGGTCAACCACAATACTCAATAATGATATCGATCACATCACATAAATAATTACATACCAATGTAATAATACTGTAAGAATACTACCAACGCAATCTTATCGTCATAACCTTACCAATCCATAGAAATTCATACCAATTCAATCCTTACCATAATCCACATTTCGCATTCTCAAATGACGAAATGAACTTAACAACAATCATCTGTACTGAATCAAAACAGTACTCAAAATCCTCAAAAATATCATCATAACTCATAAGTGGGCAATAATACATCTGTGTCAAATCCTGTCCGTCGGATTGCACAATCAAGTACCAATCCTGGAAAACCAATAGCCTACAACAATTCTGTAGATCAACTACCACAAAACAATGAATACAAATCCCGAAACATCGACGTACAGTCCGAATGCTCATATGATCAATAACAATGATCAACCAACATATCAACCGAGAATATCATCGACATGATAACTCCAAACGATCAACGAAAGACCAACAACGACCGAGAATACCCTCGACAAGGTAAACTCCAAATGATCAAGGAAAGACCAACAACGACCGAGATTACCATCAACAAGGTAAACTCCAAACAAACAACAATAATGGATCTCAAAGAAGTAAACCCGACTAGCGAAGATACCCCTCAGGCGTATGAAACAACCAGTCACAAACCGTCGAACATACCCAACCATAAATGGAGAATGAACGACCAAACAATATGGCTCAAAGATGGATGTCACAGTACGCCCGATCCAGAAATGTGTCCGTGCACAAGCCACCCCGTGTATCGATCAAATACACGTGTGGTCTTGTACCTAATCAGTCTCACGAAGTAATCTTCTGTGTGCACAGCCCAATGTGAGGACATGAACCCATCACACGTCTATATGTGCCCGCCCTGAAAATCCTACACATAACCGATCGGCACGCAGATATGACTCCAGATATGTCACGATACAACATGACAACGAAACTTAAAGAATCACATATCCAATTAAAGATCAAAAGACTCACCAAAGTGAACAACAACAGACTGACAATGAAAAATTGACGCGAATAGTAAATATCCAAAACAAACCCTGGGATCCTCATCCCCAATGAATGATCCACACGATCAACGACCTCAATACAACAGTCCTGGGGCCAACATCCCTCAACAGCCAATACGAATCTCATCATACGAAACCTTAACATACAACATATACAACAACTCAACTTTATAATGATTATTCTCATGACTGAACAATAATTAAATTACCTCAAGCCGACGATACTATCCTCTCCACGAACAAACCATCATCCCGACAATTTACATTCTAACAACATTGCTATGCGAATTATAAGTGAAATGAAAACGAGACCATTCACTAAATATTATAAACTGAACAAGTATAACTTGCCTCAATATCGATACGACGAAGCCGAATCTGCCCAGTAAAGTGCAGCAGCAATAATTCATGGCCTAGAACTCCAAATAACGATCCAACCAGTCAAAATGAAGGACCATGAGTCGGCAACAAGCTGTCCAAAATTCAGTAAAATCGGACCACGTCTTGCCCTTCATCGAGCTAGTCAATCAGGGCTGCTCCACCGAAAATGGAACTCCAAATATGGAAGAAAACCACGATCCACTCAAAAAAAGACTTGACTATATGATAAATTTCTACAATCATATAGAATTTCTTTTTTTAACTCGACATCCCTACACTATTACAAGTCTATATAATTCTCACCCTTCTCACCACTCTCTTTAAAGAGAATACAAGAAAGGAATTTAATTTGAATCAAATAAGACTAAAGTGTATTACTTGGGTGTACTTGTAAGAAAGGCACCAAGACTCCTTATATAGAAGGCTTTTCCCTTTCATTCTCAACAGATGTGGGACAAAAAAATATATTCTTATAGCATAACCAATGCTTATCATCTTTATTCTCAACCGATGTGGGATAAAACACATCCTTCAAAACACAACTATTGTCCGAGAGACATAACTCTTATAAACAAAATCAAAATATAATCTCCACCATTCATATTATACCAAACTATTTCCTAAATAACATATCCAACATTTAGCATAATCCAACGGTTATATCTTCGGAAATCTACAAAATACCGAGACTTCTCAATATGAATCCGAAAACAAGAACCTCTCGTTCTTTTAATTAGTACGGTCACATGGTATATCAAAATCCAATCTCCACCATCCAAAATATAGTTTATGGTGTTGAGAACTGACTGACAAAATTTCATGTTAATCCGACGGTTGGATTTTTATGAATTATATCTGTAACATTACTGCACGGGTGAATGTTCGTTGACGGAACTAAATTTCTCAAATAGTTTCCACTAATTCGACCATAACTTCTTCGTCCGAACCCCGATTAGATCGTCGTTTGAACCATTGGTAAGCTAACTCAAATATATATAATATTGTTAATTTTTAGAATTTTTGAACATTCCAAAAGTCCATGGTGATTTTCCAAATTCAAGTCTTGTGCACAACACTTTCCAAAAAAATATCCAATCTTATTTTCACTAATACTTTCGGTACTTTTTCGTACTTTAAACCATCCGAGAACATAATTGCATGTTCAATATATCTATGACAACTAAAGAATCCCATACTTAATCCAGATAATTTCTCTAACCTTCGTCGAATAATTTATTGGAGAATATAACATTGTACACCGCTGCATTCTACCAACGATTATTCGACGGGATTATAAAATACCATCCGACTTATTAAATCTCATTCACATGAAGTCACGAAGATAAATTCACCATATCAATATTTCAATAAAATCATCGAAAAAAATAATGCTTGAAAATTCAGGATATTACATACTACCCCCCTTAAAATAAGTTTCGTCCTCGAAACTTGCAATTCTTGTCATAAACAATAGCTCAGCCACAGTATCCAAAAATCATCACGAAAGCAATCAATCATCACTACAAGTGAACAACCAAAATAGTATACTTACAAGTGCGTGAAGCCGATGATCTCCCGTGATACTAGCATACGACTCCCATACGAAGTCTCAACAGTCAACACAATACACCAATATCGCAATTATAGAAATTTTAAAAATATCTCCAAAAGAAAATTGGGAACCTCCAGAAATTAGTTTGACTCAAAAGTCAGAAAAATCATTTCTAAAAATCACGCTACTACCGTACCAGTAGATCCACATAACACACATGCCCAGGTTTCACAAAACCCAAGCTCTGATACCATCTTCTGTAACACCCCCAAAACCATCCGGGATATTACAGCGCCGTGGGCCCCGCGCCGGAACCCACCAGGCTAAAAATCATTTTCAAAAACGTTCAAAAAATCCCGAAAGGCGGATGACGGTAATATTTTCCAAATACTCACAAAAGTCATTATAAAGTATCAAATACCGTCATGAAAATATCGTTAAAACGTTCAAGGCCAAAATGCCAAAACTCGGTACATGGAATCTGTTTTACGAAATAATCCAAGTTTACGAAGTACCCAAAAAGCCATTTTGAAATGTACACACGATTTAGTAAAAATACCGGAAAGACATTTTGAAATATACACACGCAGCGGATAAAATACAGTTAAAAATACACAATTATAGTGGAAATAAATAACCAGAAAAGAATACTCAATTCTCCGAAAACATGCCGCAGCCAGTATCACTCGGGAAGCTCACCCCTTCACGACCGCTACTAGCTCGATCTCCGAGTATCTAAAAATAAAGCCTACGACGGGGTCAACCACAATACTCAATAATGATATCGATCACATCACATAAATAATTACATACCAATGTAATAATACTGTAAGAATACTACCAACGTAATCTTATCGTCATAACCTTACCAATCCATAGAAATTCATACCAATTCAATCCTTACCATAATCCACATTTCGCATTCTCAAATGACGAAATGAACTTAACAACAATCATCTGTACTGAATCAAAACAGTACTCAAAATCCTCAAAAATATCATCATCACTCATAAGTGGGCAATAATCCTTCTATGTCAAATCCTGTCCGTCGGATTGCACAATCAAGTACCAATCCTGGAAAACCAATAGCCTACAACAATTCTGTAGATCAACTACCACAAAACAATGAATACAAATCCCGAAACATCGACGTACAGTCCGAATGCTCATATGATCAATAACAATGATCAACCAACATATCAACCGAGAATATCATCGACATGATAACTCCAAACGATCAACGAAAGACCAACAAAGACCGAGAATACCCTCGACAAGGTAAACTCCAAACGATCAAGGAAAGACCAACAACGACCGAGATTACCATCAACAAGGTAAACTCCAAACAAACAACAATAATGGATCTCAAAGAATCACATATCCAATTAAGGATCAAAAGACTCACCAAAGTGAACAACAGACTGACAATGAAAATTCGACGCGACTAGTCAATATCCAAAACAAACCCCGGGATCCTCATCCCCAATGAATGATCCACACGATCAACGACCTCAATAAAACAGTCCTGGGGCCAACATCTCTCAACAGCTAATACGAATCTCATCATACGAAACCTCAACATACAACATATACAACAACTCAACTTTATAATGATTATTCTCATGACTGAACAATAATTAAATTACCTCAAGCCGACGATACTATCCTCTCCACGAACAAACCATCATCCCGACAATTTACATTCTAACAACATTGCTATACAAATTAAAAATGAAATAAAAACGAGACCATTCATCAAATATTATAAACTGAATAAGTATAACTTGCTTCAATGTCGATACGACGAAGCCGAATCTGCCCAGTAATGTGCAGCAGCAATAATTCACGGTCTAGAACTCCAAATCACGATCCAACCAGTCAAAATGAAGGACTATGAGTCGGCAACAAGCTGTCCAAAATTCAGTAAAATCGGACCACGTCTTGCCCTTCATCGAGCTAGTCAATCAGGGCTGCTCCACCGAAAATGGAACTCCAAATATGGAAGAAAACCACGATCCACTCACAAAAAGACTTCACTATATGATAAATTTCTACAATCATATATAATTTCTTTTTTTTAACTCGACACCCCTATACTGTTACAAGTCTACATGATTCTCACCCTTCTCACCACTCTCTTTAAAGAGAATACAAGAAAGAAATTTGATTTAAATCAAATCTTATATACTAAAAGCTTAAGTTGTCTTATAAATGCAAAGTGCTCACAATAAATGTTTCATGAATTGAAAGTGAAATGTGAAAGGTTTATGTGTTAGTACATTGATTTAATAGTCATGCATAAGGGTAAGTACATAGGAATCGTGCACAAAAGTCTCAAAGAATACAAACCAAAAATGCCATGAATGCATAAATTAAACACACCAATTAGTGGTTAGTCTTTTTACCTTCCCGTCCATGAGTTACAAATATTTTATCAACTATATAATATGTCAAAAATCACACACAACAAACCACAACTTCCTC
Organism: Orobanche coerulescens; assembly: GCA_033398695.1. Lineage (NCBI taxonomy): Eukaryota > Viridiplantae > Streptophyta > Magnoliopsida > Lamiales > Orobanchaceae > Orobanche > Orobanche coerulescens. Next base: position 143,529,877 of record CM065813.1, on the reverse strand, counting down.
CACACCGCGTGCACATTGGGCTACAACTTATTATGGTGGTAAAGTAAGCATCATATCGTCTTACTTATTTAGCATATTGATTTATATTATTTTATGTAAATTTCACGTGTGTTTTTTGTGTGTAACAATGTAGGACATAAAGATGGTAGCTTAGGAGATTTGGTAGTAACATCATCTTTTCTAATGGTTTAAGAGATCCTACACATCATTGTCTTATCAATTAAGTGGAACATGCACGAACATTTTTACTTTGATCGAGAATGCAATATATTGATTAACTGTATTTAAGTTACTAACGATCAACTATATCTATTTTTTTGTAGCGCATCAAGAAGCATTAAAGAAAGAGATCGAGAAGTCAAAAAAATTATGTCAAGAACAAAACATGCAAAAGGCCAATGAACAACAACGACAAAGACAACAACAACAAAAACAACAGCAATAATAAGATCAACGCCGCGGCCACCGGTGGGATGAATACTTAGCATTCGTATTAATAGTACATTACAAATTAAACATGCAATATTTTACTTCATGTAATATCGATAAACGGGCTAATACTATTGATTCGTTAGCAAGTAAGTTTATTGAAAATAATGTGACGAGCATTCAATTTTTAGTCAATAATTATTACTACACTTTGTTGGTGCATTTTAATATTTTTGCTCTTAATGTAGTTTTTTGTCTTGCGTTGTGTTAATGTCACTTTTTTAATTAAACGTCTTGGAATATTGTGTGACTTTGATATTTGATATGACTGCAAATTATGTCGATGTTACATATTGCAAATGATAGTATATAATAAAAATATCTTCACACTATCATCATAACAATGAGAATCTTCTAAATCGAAGAAGTATATAAAGGAGAAGAAAATTGTATTTCAAATGTTATCCACATATCACGAGGTAAGCATATTCATTTGAGTTTGAGATCATGTGATTCATGTCGTCATACTGTAAATACTTAGAATGAGTTACTAATGAATGCTTCAAATTCGATATTATAGTTTATGGAAAATTGTTGTAATAATGCATTAATTAAAAAATAATTTATGTAAGTTACTCACATTAAAAGATTACATATGAAAAGCCTCATTTAAATATAACATTTTGCGAAAAACCTCTTCACATTAAAGAAAGAGATTGACAAGTCACGAAAATTGTATCAAGAACAAAACATGCAAAATGCCAAAGAACAACAACGACAAAGACAACAAGAACAACAACAACAATAAGAACAACGCCACTACACCTGTCAATATAGATGAATACCTGACATTCATATTAATAGTACGTTACAAATTAAACATGTAATATTTTACTATACGAATTATAATTTATTATACGAATTATAATTTATACTCTTGAATATACTAATCACTTTAATGTTTTATGTTTTTATAGTTTTGTTAAAAAGGAAATTTGTTTTATAGTTTGCTTTTAATAATGTAATTTATTTGAACAACGAAGTCCGTCTTTCACAAAAAAATGAAAGTTTCAAACATGAACCGAAAATTAGTCCCGAACATTACGAAAAAAACAATTAGATCCACCCTGAGTGCATCACATGGGTCCTGAGGCAGTCCAAACCTGTGTGCATTGCACGTGGATGAATATAAAATGTCTCCAACATTAATGTCATCGCTTCATATTTAAAATAATTTATGTAACTTATACATATTAAAAAATTACATGTGAATAGACTCTTTTCAATGTAACATCTTGAAAGAAATCTCTTCACATATACTCTTTTAATGTCAATAAACTATTTTAAATGTGTGTCATGCTTAGAAATGTGATACCATCACAGCTTAGATATATAATGACGAAAATAAGTTCTGAAGATTACGATATAAAAACTTATGTACAGCTCATGTGCAACTCAATAAAGTATTCTAAGTACGTATAAAGCTTAGCAAATGTGTGACACCATGAAAACTTAAATATAAAATGACGAAAATAAATGCCGAATATTACGCTATGAAAACTTCTATATAGCCCATGTGCATCGCACGTATTTTAAATTTATAAAAACTTTTATACAGCACATGTGCATCGTACGGGCATCGTTGACTATCATAAGAAATAGTTATAACTTAGCCCAATGTATTAATATTAGTTAGTTCCAATTAAAAATGTTAGAGTCAATACCAAAATAAATAGACAAAAAATATTACGTAAAAAATACATCTTAAAAGATTACATGTCAATAAACTATTTTAAATACATATCATGCTATAAAATGTATGCTACCATGACAACTTATATATACAATGACAAAAATACGTCCCGAATATAAAATGACAAAAATAAATGACGGATCCATGATCAAAATAACGAAAATTTGTGCTGAACAATAACAATTTAAATATATAATACCATCATATACAGCTCGGGGCATCGCCCGGGTCTGAATGACTCGTAAGATTAAAGTGTATTACTTGGGTGTACTTGTAAGAAAGGCACCAAGACTCCTTATATAGAATAAAGAAGGCTTTTTCCTTTCATTCTCAACTGATGTGGGACAAAAAATATATTCTTATAGCATAACCAATGCTTCTTATCTCTATTCTCAACCGATGTGGGATAAAACACATCCTTCAAAACACAACTATTGTCCGAGAGCCATAACTCTTATAAACAAATCTAAATATAATCTCCACCATTCATATTATACCAAACTATAACATATACAAAATTTAGCATAATCCAACGGTTAAATCTTCGGAAATCTACAAAATACCGAGACTTCTCAATATGAATCTGAAAACAGGAACCTCTCGTTCTTTTAATTAGTACGGTCACATAGTATATCCAAATCCAATCTCCACCGTCCAAAATATAGTTTACTGTGTTTAGAACTGACTGACTAAATTTCATGGTAATCCGACGGTTGGATTTTTATGAATTATATCTGTAACATTACTGCACGGGTGAATGTTCGTTGACGGAACTAAATTTCTACAAATAGTTTCCACTAATTCGACCATAACTTCTTCGTCCGAACCCCGATTGGATCTTCGTTTGAACCGTTGGAAATCTAACTCAAATATATATAATACTGTTAATTTTTAGAATTTTCGAACATCCCAAAGTCTATGGTGATTTTCCAATGTCAAGCCTTGTGCACAACACTTTCCAAAAAAATATCCAATCTTATTTTCACTAATACTTTCGGTACTTTTTCATACTTTAAACCATCCGAGAACATAATTGCATCTTCAATATATCTATGACAACAAAAGAATCCCTTACTTAATCCAGATAATTTCTGTAACCTTCGTCGAATAATTTATCGGAGAATATAACGTTGTACACCGCTGCATTCTACCAACGATTATTCGACGGGATTATAAAATACTATCCGACTTATTAAACCTCATTCACATGAATTCACGAAGATAAATTCACCATATAAATATTCCAATAAAATCATCGAAAAAAATAATGCTTGAAAATTCAAGATATTACAATTATAACAATGTATTCTACTTTGGATTCTAAGTCATTCCCATGGGATTGACTCCCCTTCATGATACCTTTATAGGTCATTCATGGAAATCCACCCATATTCCTTATGAAATATATGCTTCCCCCTTTCTTCCCCGCTTCTTAATTCCTACCCCGTGTCACGCTCCGACTGTGCCATCCCTAGGGATAAGGGGTCGTGACAGAATGGTATCAGAGCGGTTCGTCCCTTTGAGTCTATGTACCTTCAATCGAAGTTTAGTTCGATTCTCTAAACTGAGTTAAGAATCAATTATCAACTCAACACCCAGCCACATCATGCTCAACTGAAGAGTAAGGTAAAAGATATACTAGTCTTTACGATTCAAACTTCTTTTGCCATGAAAATGTATCTCTTTATGAGCTTTTATGAAATGTTAATTATGAACATATATGGAATGATATATGTATGACGAAGCATGTACAATATGAATTCTTATTTTTCGATTATGCATGAATTGTTGCTGATGAAGAAACACGAAACACGATAACCTAGAAACTTCCTTAGTGTCTTCTATTTACAGAACGAGAACTTATGCGCCTTAAATATTTCAGCACATGTACGAGTATGAAGGACGAACAATGACGATGTAATAACGAGGATCGATGATGCAGTGACGTCTCCAACGAATATGACTTACGTACGAGTATGGTTATTTTATCGGGATGTCCATTTATGGCGGAACCCGAATAACTTTCATAACATACCTCGTCAGGGAGTATATTATTATTTTTATGTTAGGTGTTTCTCAGAGTCCAGATTTCGAGTCGAGAACTTGGGACGAGATTTATATCCTTCTTCTGAGAACCCTTTAGTAGAGTTGTTCTATTATGTCAAGACGTTGATGTATTATACGTATACCTTATTCATAGGATGGCGACCACGAAGACGACGCTATGCAAGTCAACAAGGAGAAGGCGTACATCGTACACTCATGGTACTATATCTTTTTGCGTGAGCCCACTTTAGTATTGTCCAGGGATTTCGTGGCCTTTGCTATCCGCATCACCACTCAGTACCTCCAGCACCGTGCACCTCCCCCTGGAGCTTGCGTGTATCGACCTTATGCTAGGAGAGCTTTGCCGAAGAGGCTAGCTACACCTCTACCGAGCCGGGTGGTTCTTGTTACACCGTCTCATGCTCAGGATGGGTTAGACATAGAGGCAGGGACATCAACACCTCGCCGCAGGGACATGAGGACCGAGCCTTTTGTTCCCAGGAGAACGTTTCCGCCACTTCGACCTATGCCAGTCATCGATCCAGTCCACCCACGACCGATCGCAGATGATGCTCATCTATTTCTCCCGAAGAAGCGCAGAGTCACTGAAAACCCTGTTGCAGTCTCTCCAGCTTTAGAGGAGGAGTCAGAAGAAGATCTAGAAGAAGATCTGGATGAGGATCCAGAGGTGTCTTCTGAAGAGGATAGCTCGACCGCCTAGTCGAGGGCGACTTGAGATAGCTCAGGATGGTGCTAGCCATTTATTTTGTGTTTTGTATGCGGAACGTCACTTCTTTTGCTTATACATGTCGTTCCAATGTCTAGCACTTTCTTATTTTATAGACGGCAATGCTATTTGTTAGAGCATCCCGTATATTGATATATGTGTGGGCATGTAGCCTAGATCACCTTATATTAATAGTCAGTAAGACCTCCTTGAAGGCAATTGTACAATTATGATGTATATGATATATTGATATATATTTTGACCCTTCATGGGCTTTTCTTCTCCTGAGTATGATGTTATTTCTGATCTCTTTCCCGACCTTTCTACAAGAGTTATCTATGAGTATGTGTTGATGCGTTATGATTATGTAGTCGCGAACTCCCTTCTATGATCTAGTATGACGATAATTACGGACCAATGAGAATGAACTGATGATGATTATGTGCACTACAGAATGCCACCTAGAAGAGAAAGAAGGAGAGGAGGGCATGAACGCGTCCCTACACCACCTCCTCCTCCACCCCAACGGGCTATTGAAGAGCTTTTTCTCAAGCAAAATCCCCCTACTTTCAATGGGTCAGGAAACCCGAGCGACGCTGAACTTTGGGTTAGAGCTATGAAACGAATTTTTAACTTCCTAAGGTGTACTGTAATACCCGCCATTTTCATAATGCAATATAATTATTTATAATAATATTATAATGTATTTCATGTCATTTAATTTCATTTAGAGGATCATGAACATTATTCCGACGTATCACAAGTCCGAGCCCGAGTCATTTTATTAGATATATATTTAAGTGGTCATTATTTATTTTATAATAGTATTATTAATTATTCAAGTGTAATACTAATACTATTATTATTATTATTAATATTATTATTATTAATAATATTATTAATACCATTTTTATTAAGTATTAATATTATTATTATTATCTTTATTATTTTCAGATTTTTATTACCAATTAATTGTTATTCTATATTTACTATTATTAGTTTTATTATTATACTATTTATATTTTAACCATATGTCTTAATTTAACCAAACTATGATTAAATTTAATTAACCACAATTAAGAATTCTGGTGCAGTCATCGTCCTTTCATCAGAGTTCTCAATTTATCAAAATTACTCAATCTTTATCTAATACACAAACCTAATTCAACTAAAACACTTAAAATCTACACCTATAAATACAAATTATGCCGTGCAGAAATCCTTTACAAAAATCCATCGATCAAACATCCAGAAAACAAAAAAAAAAAATACAATACACCAATTCAGTGGAAGAGTCTCGTCTGCAGCAGGGTTTTCAAGCAACACAAGGGTACATCTGCTTCAAGAATTCATCACAAATCACCATGTCAAAAAGTTGTTCATCCACATCTTAACATCGGATTCCTGCCAATTCCGCAAGGTAAACTGTCAGACTCTAACTTCTGAGTAATTGTTTCACATCACTTTCTCAAAATCTGCCTATTCGAATTTCATGTCAAATTTCTTCCACCAATCCGCATTTGGCTGCCATGAATACTCGACTGAATTATGTAAGAATTCATATATAGAATCCAGACGTTTGATTTCCATCTAAATCAACCAAGAATTTTAATTTCAAACACATCTATGCCAGAACCAATTTTCTTATCATGTAATCAGAAATCAAAACCCATAAAATTATACCCATTCGAGAACCAAAATTCTCGAACCCGGAAGCTGTACATGAACCCATCAACATTACCTTCAGTCGTCTAAGCCCGAACACTGTATTTAAACCCCCAAATCGGACCTGTCGAACCACGAATCAGCTTTTTCCAACCCATAATCAGACTCAAAATCTATTTTCAGAAAAATTGTAACTTTTACCTAAATTACAAAACACAATCCCATCTTTAATCCATACCTGAGTTCCTAACTGTCGCCGCCTTGTAGTACGCCGCCGCCGCCGGTTACTAGAGGGCAGAAACCTGAAACCTTCAAATCCGAACCCATACCTGACCGGAATTGGAGATTGGCGACGAGCTGCCGTCGAAGAACGACCATCCACATCGATTTCAATCGCCGCCTTCTCCTGGCTTCCAATCCACCACGGCTTGTGTACTTCGTTTCAGATGTAGAATCGTCTGTATGTATGTTTTCTGCCTCCGGCCAAATTGAAGAAATTTAGAAAGGGTAGAGAGGATTAGAGAAAGAGAGGTAAGGCTCAGAGGGAGTATCGGGGAGAAGAGAGGAGAGTTATGGTTGAGATGTCGGCCGATAGAATAGGTTTAGGATATATATACCGCGAAACTTTAGGAGTTATTCAATTTAGCCCCATCAGTTTTCAGAAACTTTCAATTTAGCCCCAGTCTGATATATATAATTCCTCCAATTGACCCCAATCAACTTTTCAGTAATTAAGATTCAGTTCGATTTTGACCAAGACATAAATATTGACTTTCAATTAATATTAATAACTAATCCGAAATTTATACATAAATATTTTAATCTCAGTCATCTATAATGTTAACTCTTCGATTAATATTAATAACTAATTGTTATTTATTTTCAGTGATAAGTATATCTTTTCATTTATTATATAAATAATAAATTGTAAGGAATATAATAATTATTATTATATGTAGACTATATTAAGGATTTACGGGCTTAGGACTGTGAGACGAGCATCTTCATTTCAAGTCAGACATCATCATTTATTTAGGTGGGAATTTTCACTATCACTTTAATTGCTTTAATTGGACTGTATATGTGATATTCTATTCACGTTTAAAATTATTATGCACGTTGTAAATCAGGCTAACATGTATTCGTGTAAGAGACCATCTTAAGATATATGTTGTTGCGGGGACACCTGCGCAACCTCAATATTCACATGCGTGCTCGATTCATGTTATGTGTGGTATTGTGTTTATGTTTGATGTTGTTGCGGGGGCACCTGCGCAACCTCAATATTCGTGTTATGCATGCTCGATTCATGCTACATGTAATATTGTGAGTATGCATTTACGTTGAGAAAAAATATGGTAGATTATTCATGTTATGCTTTCCATGAGATTGTATATTACTGTGATCAGTGTGATTACCACGAGCTGAAGGAAGCTCACCCCCACCTTTATTGATCCCGCAGGTTGAACTGAGCCGGATGGACGAAGGGGCGAGCCGAGAGGGCATATGAAAGAGGATATATTATATTATGTTTTTCGTTATGTCTAATGTTTTGAAACTTATTTGGGGAAACGTTGACTAGAAATTTTAATTTATGATTTATTCTTCCGCCACAAAATTTTATCTCATATCTATGAAGAAATGTTGTCTTATTTAAAGGTATTAAATTTTTGCCAGTGTAGCGACTCGACTTTGTAGGTGAGAATCTTAATATTCCCAAAGAAAATTATTTTTGTCAAAATTTACCTTTTATTTATTTTCCCTAATAAATACCCTAGAAAGTCGGGACGTTACATAGTGGTATCAGAGCGAGGTTTTACTTTTCTATAGACTCGCTAAAATGTAAAAGTATTATATGCTCTCAGTTTCGCCACTTCGTCACTCCGTCAAAGGTACCAAGTTTCAGTCATTATTCATGCATATGTCATTTCATTTTTACTTACATAATTATATATGTATGTACGAACTGTTAAAATGGCCAAACCTAGGATGACGCCACGTAAGAAGGTCCCAGCTACTTTTGACTCGCGTCTTCGAGCACGCAAAGACTGGTTGGACGATCCTAGTTTACCCAGAAATGCACCACACTATGTCATTAATAGGCCGAGTAAGTGGCTGCAATCTGGGAAACAAGGTTCCGTCACGCGACAGCTAGAGCACCTGATGGAGAAGTTATCCGAAGACTGGAGTTGCTGCATCTTCCGGCTTTGGAAAAAGGCCATCAAGAGATCGCTATAAAAGCGAGAGGCCGCGGATGATTTCCGATTCATCGCTGGACGCTTATTGGATTTGTATGCTCGAGAGGCAATTCCAGCTGCAAATTGGGATGCCGAATCTACGGACGAGGAAGTCTCGGAGGAGGATCCCGAAGAAGATCCAGAGGAAGATCTAGAAGAAGTTCCCGATGAGAGCTCAAAGATGGATCTCGCCAAAAATATGAAGGATGTTTTGATGGCAGACATCGAGTCTGAAGATGAAGTCACTTCGTGGATTGAGCCACGACCCCCTATTCCCATTGTAGAGATTATTAGTAGTGATGATGAGGAGTAGTCATAGGCTTAGTTCATTTTATTATAACTATTATTGTTAAAATTTCCAGTGGATGTTCCAAACATATTATATAATGAAAATCAGTTCTTTTATTGCATTTTTATTTTTATGTGTTGTGACTATTATATGCGTTCTACCTATCTCCCCATTCTTTATTTCTCACACTGCATTGACTAGTGGGTTTTACAACTCGTTGTCAGACTCATGGCTAACAAAGGAAACCGCAACGCTCAACCCACCCAAGATCAACTTTTGGCTGGATTGGCCACCTTACTTCAAGGCGCAACCATCTTACCGCCTAATAACCCTGAGCAAGCTCAAGCTCAAGTTATCAAGCATTTCAATCATTTCAATCCACCCGTCTTTCTTGGTCGTGAGGGACCAGCATCCATAGAAGAGTGGTTGTTAAACCTAGACATCATCTTCGACTACATGGCGTGCACCGATGCTCCGAAGGTGTCATGTGCCGTGTTCCAGCTCAAGAAAGATGCTAGGACATGGTGGATTGGAGTGTGGAGGCTCAAAACCCAAGAAGAGAAGACGCATTCACTTGGGACCAGTTGAAGGAGACAGTTATGGAAAAGTACTACCCGAGGGCGTACAAAATCAAGATGCAAAAGGAGTTCCTCGATCTGACCCAAGGTGGAATGTCGGTCACCGAGTATGAGCGCAAGTTTAACCATATGCGCCGTTTTGCTCCTTACATGGTCAAGACAGATGACATGAAGTCTCAAAAATTCCGGGATGGGCTACATGACCGAATTCGTCACCATCTGGATGGTCATGGTCGTCTGAGCTATAATGAAGCAGTTGCAAGGGCCGAGGATATTTCTGCCAGTTTGGATGTGGAGATGGCAAGAGCACCACCAGTTGCAGCAAATAACAAGCGCAAGTGGCACGATCAAGGAGGTGGTAGTAAGAAGAACGTTAAGACTAGATCTTCGGGGGTGAAACCCCAGTCCGATAAACCTACATGTGCTACTTGTGGCAAGGGGCATAAAGGTGCATGTATGCTTGGTCAGAAGCGGTGCTACTTTTGCCGTGAGGAAGGACACCTGGCCCCAGCATGTCCGAAGATAGGAAAAGGCCCAGGCAATAATGTGCAAGGTCAAGGCTATGGAGGCAAAGATCGAGTGTATAGCATGGCCGAGGCCGAAGAATAGACTGAACCCCAAACCATATCAGGTATGTTGTCAGTTGTGAATATTCATGCTTTGATATTTTTGATACGGGTGCATCTCATTCATTCATCTCTAGGAAGCTTTGCACTATGATTGGTTGTAGAAGTAGTGAAGCCCCTAGATCATTGTTAGTTAGCATGACTGCGGGGGGAGTAGTGCGTGTAGACTCGATAACTAACAATATGAAGATAGATATTAACGAACATAGCTTCTTAGCCAACTTGCACATAGGTGAACTTAGTGATTTCGATGTCATTTTGGGTATGGATTGGTTGGACAAACATAGAGCTGCAGTTGAATGCTCTGAAAGGAGGGTAACATTATGTCCGTCTGTTGATATCAAGACCGTATTCGAGGGAGTAAGACACTCTAGTACCCCGAAGGTGATTTCAGCTATGAAAGCCGTGAAGATCTTGAAGAAGCGTAGTTGCCAAGGATTCTTGGTGAACGTGATGGGGAAAACAACTTCAGAGAAGACGGTAGCTGATGTACCTATCGTCAAGGAGTATCCAGACATCTTTCCCGAAGACTTTCCTGGAGTTCCACCGAATCGTCAAGTTGAGTTCTAGATTAATTTAGTGCCAGGAGCGGCACCAATATCGAAAGCTCCCTATAGAATGGCGCCCAAGGAATTGCAAGAGCTGAAAGTACAACTTCAGGAACTGCTCGACTCTGAATTTATCCAACCGAGTGTTTCGCCATGGGGTGCGCCACTGCTCTTCGTGAAGAAAAAGGACAGAAGTTTGAGGATGTGCATAGACTATCGTGAACTTAATCGACTCACGATAAAGAGTAAATATCCACTTCCTAGAATAGAGGACCAATTCGATCAACTTGGAGGCTCGGGAGTATTCTCGAAAATAGATTTGAGATCCGGATATCACCAGCTCAGGATTAAGGATGATGATATCCCGAAGACAGCATTTCGAACTTGATATGGACACTATGAGTTTATAGTGATGCCATTGGGTTTGACTGATGCGCCAGCGGTATTCATGGACCTCATGAACCGTGTATTTCAACCTTATTTGGATAAGTTTGTCATTATGTTCATAGATGACATACTTGTGTATTCAAAGAGCAAAGTTGAACATGAGCAGCATCTTAGGACAATATTGGGAATACTGCGCAAGGGGAAGTTGTATGCGAAGTTCAATAAATGTGAATTCGGGCATAACCGAGTTACATTTTTGGGACATGTGGTCACTTCTAAAGGAATTGAGGTCAACCCGATTAAGGTAGAGGCAGTCAATGATTGCAAAGTACTGAGTAATGCAAATGAAGTTCATAGCTTCTTGGGATTAGCCGGTTATTATGGAAGATTTATCGAGGGATTTTCAAAGATAGCTGCACCTATGACTAGATTGACTAGAAAGGGAGAAGTTTTCTTATGGAATGAGAAGTGCGAAAAGAGTTTCCAAGAACTCAAGGGAAAGTTGACCGCAGCACCAGTTTTGACGATTCCCGATCCAACGAGAGAATTCATCATCTACAGCGATGCATCCAAGCAAGGCTTGGGATGTGTATTGATGCAAGAGGGCAAGGTAGTTGCCTATGCTTCGAGACAGTTGAAACCGCACGAGCTGAACTACCCTACTCATGATTTGGAATTAGCAGCGGTAGTTCATGCCTTGAAGATTTGGATACATTACATTTATGGAGGTAAGTGTGAAATTTATACAAACCACAAAAGTCTGAAATATATTTTCACACAGAAGGAATTGAATACTAGGCAGCGCATATGGCTAGAGTTGGTCAAAGACTACGACTGTACGATTCATTACCACCATGGTAAAACAAACGTAGTTGCTGATGGATTGAGCCGTAAGGCGAGAGGAGACCTAACTTGTTTGTTGACCAAAGAGGAAAGCTTGGTCAAGGAATTTGCAAGGATGAACCTTGAGATGGCTACACCATCGAATCCAGTTGAGTCGTTATTGGCCAGTTTGGTGGTACAACCAACCTTGAAGAAGCAGATCAAAGAAGGTCAAGGACAAGACGACTTCTTGGTCAAGATGAAAGAACGTACTCATTCAGGTGAGGATAAGGGTTTCAGCGTGTCCGACGATGGCACAATGTACTATGAGGAAGGATTTGTGTGCCCAATGTTGCCAAGTTGAGAGAAGCGATATTGAAGGAGGCACATAGTACTCCGTATACAACACACCTTGGGAGTACAAAGATGTACCAAGACCTTAAGGGGACATTTTGGTGGGATATTTCACTATCACTTTAATTGTTTCAATTGGACTCTATATGTGATATTCTATTCATGTTTAAAATTATTATGCACGCTGTAAATCAGGCTAACATATATTCGTGTAAGAGGCTATCTTAAGATATATGTTGCTACAGGGACGCTTGCGCAACCTCAATATTCACATGCGTGCTCGATTCATGTTATGTGTGGTTTTTATGTTTGATGTTGTTGCGGGGGCACCTGCGCAACCTCAATATTCGTGTTATGCATGCTCGATTCATGCTACACGTAATATTGTGAGTATGCATTGACGTTGAGGAAAAATATGATGGATTGTTCATGTTATGCTTTCCATGAGATTGTATATTACTGTGATCAGTGTGATTTTCACGAGCTGAAGGAAGCTCACCCCCACCTTTATTGATCCCGCAGGTTGAACCGAGCCAGATGGACGAAGGAGCGAGCCAAGAGGGCATATGAAAGAGGATATATTATATGATGTTTTTCGTTATGTCTAATGGTTTGAAACTTATTTGGGAAAACGTTGACTAAAAATTTTAATTTATGATTTATTCTTCCACCGCAAAATTTTATCTCATATCTGTGATGAAATGTTCCCTTATTTAAAGGTACTAAAGTTATGTCAGTGTATCGACTCGACTTTGTACGCGAGAATTTTAATATTCTCAAAGAAAATTATTTTTGTCAAAATTTACGTTTTATTTATTTTTCCCAATAAATACCCTGAAAAGTTGGGGCATTACATAGTGGTATCAGAGCTTGGCGACGAGCTGCCGTCGAAGAACGGCCATCCACAACGATTTCAATCGCCACCTTCTCCTGGCTTCCAATACGCCACGACGTGTGTGCTTCGTTTCAGATGTAGAATAGTCTATATGTATGTTTTCTGCCTTCGGCCGAATTGAAGAAATTTAGAAAGGGTAGAGAGGATTAGAGAGAGAGAGAGAGGAAAGTCTCAGAGGGAGTATCGGGGATAAGAGAGGAGAGTTATGGTTGAGATGTCGGTCGATAGAATAGGTTTAGGATATATATATATATATATATATATATATATATACCACGAAATTTTAGGAGTTATTCAATTTAGCCCCACCAGTTTTCAGGAACTTTCAATTTAGCCCCAGTCTGATATATATAATTCCTCCAATTGACCCCAATCAACTTTTCAGTAATTAAGATTCAGTCCGATTTTGACCAATACATTTAAAATATTGACTTTCAATTAATATTAATAACTAATCCGAAATTTATACATAAATATTTTAATTTCAGTCATCTATAATGTTAACTCTTCGATTAAGATTAATAACCAATTGTAATTTATTTTCAGTGATAATTGCATCTTTTCATTTATTGTATAAATAATAAATTGTAAGGATTATAATTATTATTATTATATGTAGACTTTATCAAGGATTTACGGGCTTAGAACTATGAGACGAGCATCTTCATTTCAAGTCAGACATCAACATTTATTCAGGTGGGAATTTTCACTATCACTTTAATTGGATTGTATATGTGATATTCTATTCATGTTTAAAATTATTATGCACGTTGTAAATCAGGCTAACCTGTATTCGTGTAAGAGGCTATCTTAAGATATATGTTATTGCGGGGACACCTGCGCAACCTCAATATTCACATGCGTGCTCGATTCATGTTATGTGTGGTATTGTGTTTATGTTTGATGTTGTTGCGGGGGCACCTGCGCAACCTCAATATTCGTGTTATGCATGCTCCATTCATGCGACACGTAATATTGTGAGTATGCATTGAAATTGAGGAAAAATATGATAGATTACTCATGTTATGCTTTCCATGAGATTGTATATTACTGTGATCAGTGTGATTTCCACGAGCTGAAGGAAGCTCACTCCCACCTTTATTGATCCCGCAGGTTGAACCGAGCTGGATGGATGAAGGAGCGAGCCGAGAGGGCATATAAAAGAGGATATATTATATGATGTTTTTCGTTATGTCCAATGTTTTGAAACTTATTCGGGGAAACATTGACTAGAAATTTTAATTTATGATTTATTCTTCCGCCGCAAAATTTTATCTCATATCCATGATGAAATATTGCCTTATTTAAAGGTATGAAAGTTATGTCAGTGTAGTGACTCGACTTTGTAGGCAAGAATCTTAATATTCTCAAAGAAAATTATTTTTGTCAAAATTTACCTTTTATTTATTTTTCCCAATAAATACCCTAGAAAGTCGGGGCGTTATATGTACCAACCAAGAGCGTCTTTCTTATGTGCTCTCCCAACTCACTGGATCTACATACTTTTGGTGGGAAGCGCGCAGGAAGATCCTGACGGCTGAGCAACTAGAAAACTACTCTTGGGAGGAATTCAAGGAGGCACTGTATGACAAGTATGTTCCAAAAACCTTTAAGGTCAAGAAGGAAGTTGAGTTCTATAATCTGAAGCAATGAAGGATGTCAGTGACCGAGTATGATAGAATGTTTTGTGAGTTATCAAGGTATGCTCCAAACCAAGTTGATACGAATGAGAAGGTGGCAGGAAAATTTAGATCAGGACTGAGGCATGAGATAGGCATGTCCCAAGCTAGCTATGGAAGGCTGAGCTACACTGAATCGCTAAACAGAGCTCTGGATATTGAGGCAGCAATGCCAGAAGAGAAGCGAGCGCCCACAGTTACACCACCACCCACTCAGACAAATTCCCACGAATATAAGGGGAAGCGTAAGTAGGAAGGACGAAACAATGGTGGCAATGGGAACAACCAGGCTAGCAGGAAGTCGTGGCACGGAAATATACCTCATGGACAACCTCAGGCTCAGGGAGGCAACAATCAGGGACGACAGATGGTTCCTGCTCAAGGAGGCAATAATCAGGGGCGAGTTGCAAACCCCGTATGTCCTAAGTGTAACAAGCAGCATCATGGTGCCTATCTGTTGGGCAGTGGAAGTTGTTACACGTGTGGTCAGAAAGGCCATATTATGAGGAATTGTCCTAAGCAGCAATAGGGAGAGAGACCAAACCACCAAGGTCAACCCCAGCCACTGAGAGCAATACAAGGACAGCCGCAACTACCACCACCACCTAAACAGCAGAATCAGAATGCTAGGTCGTATGTCATCAATCAGAAGCAACCCAAGAAGGATAAAGGTAACTTGGCAGGTATGGGCAAACTTCTTAACCTACCTGTAATTGTTTTGTTTGATACTGGAGCATCGCATTCATTTATTGCTAGAGCATGTGTGGATAATCTTAGTATTATACCGGAATATGCTAGTCATGTCATGAGAGTATCTTCACCACCAGGAGGAATTTCAATTACCACACATGTTTGTTCTAATCTGGAATTAGAACTCGGGAATCTTAAAGTGGTAACTAATAAGCTGAATGTTATGACGATGTGGGATGTTGATGTAATCCTAGGAATGGATTGGTTAGCCGAGAATTATGCCACAATTCTTTGTTATGAGAGCAAAATTTCCTTCAGACCACCGGGTGAGGAGCCCATAGACTTTCATAGCTTAAGAATGGGTAGAGGATCACCCGTTATCTCTGCTCTCCAAGCCAAGAAGATGATGAGAAAGAAGGATTGTCAAGCTTTCCTTGTTTACCTTAATGGAGAAGCTGGAGAAGAGCAGACGATAGGTGACGTGCCAATTGTGCGGGAATTCGAGGATGTATTCCCAGGAGTGTTACCGAGTTTACCACCAGATCGACAAGTGGATTTCAACATCGACCTGGAGCCAGGGCCAGCCCCAGTGTCGAAAGCACCATATAGGATGGCACCGAAGGAACTGCAAGAACTCAAGATCCAACTGCAAGAGCTATTGGATTTAAGTTTCATTAGACCGAGTGCTTCTCCATGGGCAACACATGTCCTTTTTGTGAAAAAGAAGGATGGTACACTGAGAATTTGTATAGATTACAAGGAGCTGAACAAGCTCACACTCAAGAACAAGTATCCTCTGCCAAGGATAGATGACTTGTTTGACCAACTCAAGGGAACAACTGTGTTTTCTAAGATAGACCTTAGGTCTGGGTATCATCAGTTGAAGATTCGACCAGAGGATATACCCAAGACAGCTTTCTGAACAAGATATAGACACTATGAGTTTATAGTCACGCCATTCGGATTAACTAATGCCCCCGCAGTATTCATGGATCTTATGAACAGAGTTTTTCCACCTGTACTTGGATAAGTTTGTCTTGGTGTTCATAGATGATATTCTCATCTACTCTAGAAATGAGAAAGAGCATGAAGAACATCTCAAGATAGTGTTGGAAACACTAAGAACGGAGAAACTCTTTGCCAAATTCAGTAAGTGCGAATTTTGGTTGAAAGAAGTAATGTTTCTTGGGCATACTATGTCAGCAGATGGTATTAAGGTAGACCCAGCTAAAGTGGAAACAGTACATGATTGGAAGCCACCAACCAACCCTAATGAGATTAGGAGTTTCTTGGGTCTAGCTAGGTACTACCGAAGGTTCATCGAAGGATATTCCAAGATTGCTAGACCAATGACACAACTATTATGGAAAGGAATTAAGTATTTATGGACAGATGAATGTGATGAGAGTTTTCAGGAACTCAAGAAAAGATTGACTACTTGTAACACCCCCAAATCCCATTGGGTTATTACAGTGCCGTGGACCCCACACCAGGTGATCCACCAGGCGAACACGACTAAAATACAACAAACTGACCAAAATAGGAAATCACAGACCCTACTATGATGTCTGACATACTATTGTGATATGGAATTTAAACGACAAGGGTGGGCCTACATGGCCAAAATAAAATACAACAACATCCACGAGCCTTGCTCGGATAATACAAAATGACAACGACTGAACAAAATTGGAGTACTCCAAACTGTCTTACTGACATGAACCCACAATATCTCGGACTAGTATCGCTCGAATGCCTCATCGCCATCGTCATGCCCCTGTGTCTCAACTCTCTCCTCGCAAGCACCTAAAACATGAAAACATGTTCCGCCCCCACGGGGTCAGTCATCCAGATAATGAATACCAAATACATGCACAACATGATATGCATCCAAACGCAGAATGAACAGTACAACAATGGTAATACGAGATGCTCACAAATCAAAGTAAGAATCGAGCATTCGTGGAACACTATGCCCACGGCATACGATCAATACCTGCTCAATAGGTTAGAACATAAGTGCCCAACGGCGAATCATCAATATAGAACACAACCATACATTACCCGAAGGTAAATCAAACCAATGCTGAAATAAATAAGAATCACAATGTCCGAAGGATCCAACGGAAATACCGATACATCACAATGGCCTGAAAGCCCTCAGCCGAAGCTGTATATCATAATGGCTCAAAGCGACCAGAAAGTCAGAATCAAAGACAATGAGATCTCAAAAATAAACTCGATCACGAACATACCCCTCGGGCGTATGAACGCTCAATCAACGTCGAACACATCCAATACTATGGACGATCAAAATTGTACGGCTCAAAGATGGACATCACAGTACGCCCGATCCGGAAATGTGTCCGTACACATGTCCGCCTCGTATACGGAATCCAGAATATACGTGGGACAATATACCTAATTAGCCTCACGAAACTACGTCTCGTGTGCACAGTCCAATACGGAAATAATATTCACACATGACTATATATGTGCCTGACTAAAAATCCTACACAATAACCAATCAGAACGCAGATATGATTCCAGATAGGTCACGATGCAACATGACAACGAAACTCAAAGGATAACACATCCAATACGGATCATACGACTCACCAAATGAATGATGACACACGAATAATGAAAGATCGACACGACCAACAATATTCAAAACAACCATCCTGG
Organism: Orobanche coerulescens; assembly: GCA_033398695.1. Lineage (NCBI taxonomy): Eukaryota > Viridiplantae > Streptophyta > Magnoliopsida > Lamiales > Orobanchaceae > Orobanche > Orobanche coerulescens. Next base: position 143,511,464 of record CM065813.1, on the reverse strand, counting down.
GATCAAAATCCCTAAGGACCGATTAACACGAGCAACGATCACAACACAACAGTCCGGGAAATCCTCAACCTCCAACGATCACGAAATTACCGAGTTCACAAGAATAATAGTGTGCTGCCTTGAGTCGGTCAACACGACAATAATAATTCAACGGATGGGAACTATCCTCGACAGTCCCAATTCAATACTTCGATTACCGTAGAACGGCCAATCGATAATAACGATACAACAGATGAGAATATTTTTGACAACGGATGGGAATTATCTTTGATAATCCCAATTCAATATATCGATTACCTCTAGAGCGGACAATCGATAATAATTATACAACGGATGGGAATTATCTTTGATAATACCAATTCAATATATCGATTACCTTCAGAACGGTTAACCGATATCAATTATACAACGGATGTCTCGGCACCTTTAATCGGTTACCGGGAACGAAGATGATAATCGAATACGTCAATGCCTTCAATCGGCCAAAACGACATCAATAGAAAAACATGATATCAATAACGACGATTCACAAAAATATCTTGATGGAACATCAATCAATAATAACAATCGATACGTCGATGCCACGAACCGGCTATCGACAACAATATCTCAAAGGAACATCAATCAATAATAACAATCGATACGTCGATGCCGCGAACCGGCTATCCACAACAATATCTCAAAGGAACATCAATCAACAATAACAATCGATATGTCGATACCGCGAACCGGCTATCGACAAATATATTACCAACAAGTATCGCAATGCCTTAAATCGGCCATTTACGAACAACAATAATATTTGGCATAATTTTCCGAAGGGAATCGTATCAAACAATCCCTTGATGTCAACAAAATCATAAAGAGACCAAGTCTCGAAATGATACACACATTCATACACATATATGATAACATTAATCTCATTGACTAGTATAAGTATAAAACTTGCCTCAAACCGAAGGCGAGAAAGTCCTTCCACGATCAACGTCCTACCACGAATCGATCAACGGTGTCCTCCGACAATCACAAGCACTCGAACAACTTTGAATGAAATACAATTCATTCGATAACACGATATCGACCGAAAACAACATAATAGATAACTCCGATTCCAACACGAACACATACTATACTCATATTAATCCGTATACACAAATATATATATATATATATATATATATATATAATATACATACATCACACACACAATACACAATATATATGTATATATACCCATTGACACAATATATATATATATATATATTCACATGACACATACACTGCACACACAATATATATATATATATATTTATACACTTAACACACCCACACACTTACACATTATATATATATATACACAACACACTTGCACACAATATATATATATATATATATATATATATATACTCAACACACTTGCACACAATATATATATATACTCAACACACACTGCACCTAACATAGTACACACAATATATATATATATATATATATACTGCAAAAATACACACAGGCTTACCAGAAGCCGATCGGTCAGGTCCGAAAAAAAAAAACTCCCATGTGAAATTCGCCGCCGAAACTCGACCACGGGACTTCGTCCAACCCCAGCCCGTTCCCGTCCATGGCCGGTTTTCACCATCTCCGCCTGCAACTCCTCGCCGGAAGTCTGTCAAGCCTCCATTCCGCCGTCCGTTCCGGACAGAAACTACCTCCGGTCGTCGGAAACAATGGAGCCGCGTCCATGGCCGGAAACCATGAAGAACCGGCGCCTGAGCTCCGTCTCGCCAGAAGAAAAAAATGCCGGAACAGCTCGACCGGATTTGCAATGCCTTCCGATCCGGAAATTCCGACCGGCCGTCGCTGCTCCAGTCACGAGCCACCTACCGCCGCCGAGCTCTGGTCGTCGCCGGAGATGTCAGCAAACTCCGATTGTCAACTCCAGTCCGTCGCCGGAAATGTCAGACCCTCTAACTCCGGTCGTCAACTCCAGTCCGTCACCGGAAATGTCAGCCCCTCTAACTCCGGTCGTCAACTCCAGTCCGTCGCCGGAAAGAAGTCGGCTGCCATCCAAGCTCTACCTCGTTGGAAAAAAAAACGAGAGAGAGAAGGCGAGAGAGGGAGGAGAGAGAGCTGGACACGAGAAAGTGAGATGGAGAGAGAGATGATAACATGTATATATATATATATATATGTATATATAACATGAGGGAGAGAGAGTGATGATGAGAGAGAAAGGGACGAGAGAGAGAAAGGTGAGGGAGGTGAGATAAGATATAACGTGAGGGAGAGAGAAGACAATGAAGATAATATATATATATATAAAAATATATATATATATATATATATATATATATATATATATATATATATAAATGATCCCCCAAAGATACCCTCGCCCCGAAAGTTGATCACGAGGAAGGTTCCTACCACTTACCACGCATTACGTACGTAACCTCAGGGCGTAACGTACGTAATCGCAACAAATTAGCGTACGTAATGCTACATAGGTAGCGTACGCTATGACTATAAAATTACCCAAAATTCCAAACTCGCCAAGCAATAACCAAACGACGAAACCAAACCGACGACCAGTATAAATATTTCGATCCCTGAATATTCTAATACAATATACTTTGTATAGGTCCAAACAACAACACTTGTACAATTCCAAATGAATACGTACAACTCAACAGTAACACAAAAAAAAAATTACCCCCGGATATTACATACTCCCCCCTTAAAAAGAGTTTCGTCCCCGAAACTCAGGGTGCACAAGTCGGGGCATGGACTATCCATCAGGATAAGAAAACAACATCTCCAGGAATACTCCTCAATACGAGTAATTCCGCCTGAGTAACTGGGCCGACCCCACGGGTCCCCACGTCTCCTCTACCTGAACAAGGCGAAAAAATCAAGTGATAAAGACACTCAACCAAGTGCGAGATTAGCCGAATCATGACTCTCCCGCTAGAGGCTAGCTAGGAAGTCGCACCAACCGCATGACTAGTAACACCGGCGTACACGTCCCGAGGGAGCCGCTCATTGTACATGCCTACAACCATCGGTGTACACTTCCCCGTTCTCGTCAGTATCGAACGCCCATGCAAACACGGACTCGCACCACAAAAGATAATAACAACACAAACATAGTCCTCGGGACTATATCGAATGCATGCCCAAGTCCTCACGACTTGACGTCTTGAATCACAACAAACAATTACCCAGATCAGCACAAAAATCTCGGGTACAGGACCAAAAGGAAAGAAAATCACATCAAATGACTCAAGTGTCAAGATTCTCAGATACAATCATTATAAGATAGATCAACCATAAATGGTTCGCAACCGCAATACTAAAGTACAGACCGAGTCAAACATCAATCCGAAAGACAAGAAAAATACAAATCAAGGCTACATCTCAAATGTACCCGAAATCAACCTCCTCCAGATCATCGAGCTCCTCGATCGAAAGCTCTTCTCCAAGAGCCTTCTCGATGAATTCGCCAAGTGAACTACAATTGTGATTGAACAACTGCATCCTCCATCGCGGGTTCAGCCTCTTGCTAAAATACTTCATCTTATCTGCCTCAGTACGGATAACAGATGAAGTAAACTAAAGAAGTCCTTGAAACTTTTCAGCAATAACAATAACACCCTCGTCCTCGACGGATTCGGGGTTCAAAACCTCCGACAACTTGGCTTCACGAAGTGGAGCCGGATAATACCTCTCTAACATGAGAGTGTTGAACTCACTCCAAGCACAATCACGATCGGTGGGTTCTCGAGCACGACTCCGAAAATGATTCGTCAGCCAACAAAGTATTGGTATGAGGTTTCGGGTTTTGGCCCACTCTGCGGCCTCTACCCCCTCTGTTACGTCCTCTTTCTAGACTGAAAGAATAGCGTTCAATCATGACCACAACACAAATACGCCTCAACGGCCAGAATGCTAGGTCAACGCCAAACATGATTATACATACTCAACAGATAAACGATCACATCGATCGCGCTAATCATAGGCGATACAGAGCCCACACGCTCCAAAGCAAATAATCATAAATCAATCGCACCCGATCGTCACATACAAGTGTCAACAAAACAGGTTTAATCAATGACATAATGAATGTATGCACATAAAAGAGAATAGAGTCCTTACACAGGTCATACAAAGCTTCGAGGTCTTGCGATACTAGTCTTCACTGACGACGACTCGATGAAAGAATGACTCATACAGTCGTCCAACTGTCACGACTCACAAAACCCGACTGTCCAGATTGTCACAACCTGACAGCCCCACTACTACCGCCTTGGTAGAGCCACATAACACACTGGTCAGGGTATCTCACAACCCAATGTCTCCGATACCATCTTCTGGAACACGCCCAAATCCCATTGGGTTATTACAGTGCTGTGGACCCCACACCAGGTGATCCACCAGGCTAACACGACTAAAATACTACAAACTGACCAAAATAGGAAATCACAGACCCTACTATGATGTCTGACATACTATTGTGATATGGAATTTAAACGACAAGGGTGGGCCTACATGGCCAAAATAAAATACAACAACATCCATGAGCCTTGCTCGGATAATACAAAACGACAACGACTGAACAAAATTGGAGTACTCCAACTGTCTTACTGACATGAACCCAAAATATCTCGGACTAGTATCGCTCGAATGCCTCATCGCCATCGTCATGCCCCTGTGTCTCAACTCTCTCCTCGCAAGCACCTAAAACATGAAAACATGTTCCGCCCCCACGGGGTCAGTCATCCAGATAATGAATACCGAATACATGCACAACATAATATGCATCCAAAGGCAGAATGAACAGTACAACAATGGTAATATGAGATGCTCACAAACCAAAGTAAGAATCGAGCATTCGTGGAACACTATGCCCACGACATATGATCAATACCTGCTCAATAGGTTAGAACATAAGTGCCCAACGGCGAATCATCAATATAGAACACAACCATACACTACCTAAAGGTAAATCAAACCAACGCTGAAATAAATAAGAATCACAATGTCCGAAGGCTCCAACGGAAATACCGATACATCACAATGGCCTGAAAGCCCTCAGCCGAAGCTGTATATCATAATGGCCTGAAAGCCGAACAGCCCGAAGTTGTAAATCAGCACAATACATATCTCAAAGAAACAAACCTGACTGTCGAACATACCCTTCGGGCGTATGAACGCTCAATCACAAAACGTCGAACACATCCAATACTATGAACGATCAAAATTGTACGGCTCAAAGATGGACATCACAGTACGCCCAATCCGGAAATGTATCCGATCAGGAAGTCGTGGCAGGGAAATATACCTCATGGACAGCCTCAGGCTCAGGGAGGCAACAATCAGGGACGACAGATGGTTCCTGCTCAGGGAAGCAATAATCAGGGGCGAGTTGCAAACCCCGTATGTCCCAAGTGTAACAAGCAGCATCATGGTGCCTATCTGTTGGGCAGTGGAAGTTGTTACACGTGTGGTCAGAAAGGCCATATTATGAGGAATTGTCCTAAGCAGCAACAGGGAGAGAGACCAAACCACCAAGGTCAACCCCAGCCACTGAGAGCAATACAAGGACAGCCGCAACTGCCGCCACCACCTAAACAGCAGAATCAGAATGCTAGGTCGTATGTCATCAATCAGAAGCAACCCAAGAAGGATAAAGGTAACTTGGCAGGTATGGGCAAACTTCTTAACCTACCTGTAATTGTTTTGTTTGATACTGGAGCATCGCATTCATTTATTGCTAGAGCATGTGTGGATAATCTTAGTATTATACCGGAATATGCTAGTCATGTCATGAGAGTATCTTCACCGCCAGGAGGAATTTCAATTACCACACATGTTTGTTCTAATATGGAATTAGAACTCGGGAATCTTAAAGTGGTAACTAATAATCTGAATGTTATGACGATGTGGGATGTTGATGTAATCCTAGGAATGGATTGGTTAGCCGAGAATTATGCCACAATTCTTTGTTATGAGAGCAAAATTTCCTTCAGACCACCGGGTGAGGAGCCCATAGACTTTCATAGCTTAAGAATGGGTAGAGGATCACCCGTTATCTCTGCTCTCCAAGCCAAGAAGATGATGAGAAAGAAGGATTGTCAGGCTTTCCTTGTTTACCTTAATGGAGAAGCTGGAGAAGAGCAGACGATAGGTGATGTGCCAATTGTGCGGGAATTCGAGGATGTATTCCCAGGAGTGTTACCGAGTTTACCACCAGACCGACAAGTGGATTTCAACATCGACCTGGAGCCAGGGCCAGCCCCAGTGTCGAAAGCACCATATAGGATGGCACCAAAGGAACTGCAAGAACTCAAGATCCAACTGCAAGAGCTATTGGATTTAAGTTTCATTAGACCGAGTGCTTCTCCATGGGCAACACATGTCCTTTTTGTGAAAAAGAAGGACTGTACACTGAGAATTTGTATAGATTACAAGGAGCTGAACAAGCTCACACTCAAGAACAAGTATCCTCTGCCAAGGATAGATGACTTGTTTGACCAACTCAAGGGAACAACTGTGTTTTCTAAGATAGAACTTAGGTCTGGGTATCATCAGTTGAAGATTGGACTAGAGGATATACCCAAGACAGCTTTCCGAACAAGATATGGACACTATGAGTTTATAGTCACGCCATTCGGATTAACTAATGCCCCCGCAGTATTCATGGATCTTATGAACAAAGTTTTTCCACCTGTACTTGGATAAGTTTGTCTTGGTGTTCATAGATGATATTCTCATCTACTCTAGAAATGAGAAAGAGCATGAAGAACATCTCAAGATAGTGTTGGAAACACTAAGAACGGAGAAACTCTTTGCCAAATTCAGTAAGTGCGAATTTTGGTTGAAAGAAGTAATGTTTCTTGGGCATATTATGTCAGCAGATGGTATTAAGGTAGACCCAGCTAAAGTGGAAGCAGTACAAGATTGGAAGTCACCAACCAACCCTAATGAGATTAGGAGTTTCTTGGGTCTAGCTAGGTACTACCGAAGGTTCATCGAAGGATATTCCAAGATTGCTAGACCAATGACACAACTATTATGGAAAGGAATTAAGTATTTATGGACAGATGAATGTGATGAGAGTTTTCAGGAACTCAAGAAAAGATTGAATACTTGTAACACCCCCAAATCCCATTGGGTTATTACAGTGCCGTGGACCCCACACCAGGTGATCCACCAGGCGAACACGACTAAAATACAACAAACTGACCAAAATAGGAAATCACAGACCCTACTATGATGTCTGACATACTATTCCGATATGGAATTTCAACGACAAGGATGGGCCTACATGGCCAAAATAAAATACAACAACATCCACGAGCCTTGCTCGATAATACAAAACGACAACGACTGAAAAAAATTGGAGTACTCCAAACTGTCTTACTAACATGAACCCAAAATATCTCGGACTAGTATCGCTCGAATGCCTCATCGCCATCGTCATGCCCCTGTGTCTCAACTCTCTCCTCGCAAGCACCTAAAATATGAAAACATGTTCCGCCCTCACGGGATCAGTCATCCAGATAATGAATACCAAATACATGCACAACATGATATGCATCCAAAGGCAGAATGAACAGTACAACAATGGTAATACGAGATGCTCACAAACCAAAGTAAGAATCGAGCATTCGTGGAACACTATGCCCACGGCATACGATCAATACCTGCTCAATAGGTTAGAACATAAGTGCCCAACGGCGAATCATCAATATAGAACACAACCATACATTACCCGAAGGTAAATCAAACCAACGCTGAAATAAATAAGAATCACAATGTCCGAAGGCTCCAACGGAAATACCGATACATCACAATGGCCTGAAAGCCCTCAGCCGAAGCTGTATATCATAATGGCCTGAAAGCCGAACAGCCCGAAGCTGTAAATCAGCACAATACAGATCTCAAAGAAACAAACCTGACTGTCGAACATACCCCTCGGGCGTATGAACGCTCAATCACAAAACGTCGAACACATCCAATACTATGGACGATCAAAATTGTACGGCTCAAAGATGGACATCGCCCGATCTGGAAATGTGTCCGTACACATGTCCGCCCCGTATACGGAATCCAGAATATACGTGGGACAATGTACCTAACTAGCCTCACGAAACTACGTCTCGTGTGCACAGTCCAATACGGAAATAATATTCACGCATGACTATATATGTGCCTGACTAAAAATCCTACACAATAACCAATCAGAACGCAGATATGATTCCGGATATGTCACGATGTAACATGACAATGAAACTCAAAGGATAACACATCCAATACGGATCATACGACTCACCAAATGAACGATGACACACGAATAATGAAAGATCGACACGACCTACAATATTCAAAACAACCATCCTGGGATCAAAATCCCTAAGGACCGATTAACACGAGCAACGATCACAACACAACAGCCCGGGAAATCCTCAACCTTCAACGATCACGAAATTACCGAGTTCACAAGAATAATAGTGTGCTGCCTTGAGTCGGTCAACACGACAATAATAATTCAACGGATGGGAACTATCCTCGACAGTCCCAATTCAATACTTCGATTACCGTAGAACGGCCAATCGATAACAACGATACAATGGATGAGAATATTTTTGACAACGGATGGGAATTATCTTTGATAATCCCAATTCAATATATCGATTACCTCTAGAACGGACAATCGATAATAATTATACAACGGATGGGAATTATCTTTGATAATCCCAATTCAATATATCGATTACCTTCAGAACGGTTAACCGATATCAATTATACAACGAATGTCTCAGCACCTTTAATCGGTTACCGAGAACGAAGATGATAATCGAATACGTCAATGCCTTCAATCGGCCAAAACGACATCAATAGAAAAACACTGATATCAATAACGATGATTCACAAAAATATCTTGATGGAACATCAATCAATAATAACAATCGATACGTCGATGCCGCGAACCGGCTATCGACAACAATATCTCAAAGGAACATCAATCAATAATAACAATCGATACGTCGATGCCGCGAACCGGCTATCCACAACAATATCTCAAAGGAACATCAATCAACAATAACAATCGATATGTTGATACCGCGAACTGGCTATCGACAAATATATTACCAACAAGTATCACAATGCCTTAAATCGGCCATTTACGAACAACAATAATATTTGGCATAATTTGTCGAAGGGAATCGTATCAAACAATCCCTTGATGTCAACAAAATCATAAAGAGACCAAGTCTCGAAATGATACACACATTCATACACATATATGATAACATTAATCTCATTGACTAGTACAAGTATAAAACTTGCCTCAAACCGAAGGCGAGAAAGTTCTTCCACGATCAACGTCCTACCACGAATCGATCAACGGTGTCCTCCGACAATCACAAGCACTCGAACAACCTTGAATGAAATACAATTCATTCGATAACACGATATCAACCGAAAACAACATAATAGATAACTCCGATTCCAACATGAACACATACTATACTCGTATTTATCCGTATACACAAATATATATATATATATATAATATACATACATCACATACACAATACACAATATATATGTATATATACCCATTGACACAATATATATATATATATATATTCACATGATACATACACTGCACACACAATATATATATATTTATACACTTAACACACCCACACACTTACACATTATATATATATATATATACAACACACTTGCACACAATATATATATATATATATATATATATACTCAACACACTTGCACACAATATATATATATATACTCAACACACACACTGCACCTAACACAATACACACAATATATATATATATATATATATATATATATATATATATATATATATAACACAGGCTTACCAGAAGCCGATCGGCCAGGTCCGAAAAAAAAAAAAAACTCCCATGCTGGAAATTCGGCCGCCGGAAAACCTGACCCGCCGGACTTCGTCCAACGCCAGCCCGTTCCCGTCCATGGCCGGTTTTTACCATCTCCGCCTGCAACTCCTCGCCGGAAGTCTGTCAAGCCTCCATTCCGCCGTCCGTTCCGGACAGAAACTACCTCCGGTCGCCGAAAACAATGGAGCCGCGTCCATGGCCGGAAACCATGAAGAACCGGCGCCTGAGCTCCGTCTCGCCAGAAGAAAAAAATGCCGGAACAGCTCGACCGGATTTGCAATGCCTTCCGATCCAGAAATTTCGACCGGCCGTCGCTGCTCCAGTCACGAGCCACCTGCCGCCGCTGAGCTCTGGTCGTCGCCGGAGATGTCATCAAACTCCGATTGTCAAATCCAGTCCGTCGCCGGAAATGTCAGACCCTCTAACTCCGGTCGTCAACTCCAGTCCGTCGCCGGAAATGTCAGCCCCTCTAACTCCGGTCGTCAACTCCAGTCCGTCGCCGGAAAGAAGTCGGCTGCCATCCAAGCTCTACCTCGTTGAAAAAAAAAACGAGAGAGAGAAGGCGAGAGAGGGAGGAGAGAGAGCTGGACACGAGAAAGTGAGATGGAGAGAGAGATGATAACATGTATATATATATATGTATATATAACATGAGGGAGAGAGAGTGATGATGAGAGAGAAAGGGACGAGAGAGAGAAAGGTGAGGGGGTGAGATAAGATATAACGTGAGGGAGAGAGAAGACAATGAAGATTATATATATATATATATATATATATATATATATATATATATATAAATGATCCCCCAAAGATACCCTCGCCCCGAAAGTTGATCACGAGGAAGGTTCCTACCACTTACCACGCATTACGTACGTAACCTCAAGGCGTAACGTGCGTAATCACAACAAATTAGCGTATGTAATGCTACATAGGTAGCGTACGCTATGGCTATAAAATTAGCCAAAATTCCAAACTCGCCAAGCAATAACAAAACGACGAAACCAAACCGACGACCAGTATAAATATTTCGATCCCGAAATATTCTAATACAATATACTTTGTATCGGTCCAAACAACAACACTTGTACAATTCCAAATAAATACGTACAACTCAACAGTAACACGAAAAAAAAATTACCCCCGGATATTACATACTCCCCTCCTTAAAAAGAGTTTCGTCCCCGAAACTCAGGGTGCACAAGTCGGGGCATGGACTATCCATCAGGATAAGAAAACAACATCTCCAGGAATACTCCTCAATACGAGCAATTCCGCCTGAGTAACTGGGCCGACCCCACGGGTCCCCACGTCTCCTCTGCCTGAACAAGGCGAAAAAATCAAGTGATAAAGACACTCAACCAAGTTCGAGATTAGCCGAATCATGACTCTCTCGCTAGAGGCTAGCCAGGAAGTCGCACCAACCGCATGACTAGTAACACCGGCGTACACGTCCCGAGGGAGCCGCTCATTGTACATGCCTACAACCATCGGTGTACACTTCCCCGTTCTCGTCAGCATCGAACGCCCATGCAAACACGGACTCGCACCACAAAAGATAATAACAACACAGACATAGTCCTCGGGACTATATCGAACGCACGCCCAAGTCCTTACGACTTGACGTCTTGAATCACAATAAACAATTACCCAGATCAGCACAAAAATCTCGGGTACAGGACCAAAAGGAAAGAAAATCACATCAAATGACTCAAGTGTCAAGATTCTCAGATACAAGCATTACAAGATAGATCAACCATAAATGGTTCGCAACCGCAATACTAAAGTACAGAACGAGTCAAACATCAATCCGAAAGACAAGGAAAATACAAATCAAGGCTACATCTCAAATGTACCCGAAATCAACCTCCTCCAGATCATCGAGCTCCTCGATCGAAAGCTCTGCTCCAAGAGCCTTCTCGATGAATTTGCCAAGTGAACTACAATTGTGATTGAACAACTGCATCCTCCATCGCGGGTTCAGCCTCTTTCTAAAATACTTCAGCTTATCCGCCTCTGTACAGATAACAGATGAAGTAAAATGAAGAAGTCCTTTCAGCAATAACAATAACACCCTCGTCCTCGACGGATTCGGGGTTCAAAACCTCCGACAACTTGGCTTCACGAAGTGGAGCCGGATAATACCTCTCTAACATAAGAGTGTTGAACTCACTCCAAGCACAATCACGATCGGTGGGTTCTCGAGCACGACTCCGAAAATGATTCGTCAGCCAACAAAGTATTGGTACGAGGTTTCGGGTTTTGGCCCACTCTGCGGCCTCTACCCCATCTGTTACGTCCTCTTTCCAGCGGAAAGAATAGCGTTCAATCATGACCACAACACAAATACGCCTCAACGGACAGAATGCTAGGTCAACGCCAAACATGATTATACATACTCAACAGATAAACGATCACATCGATCGCGCTAATCATAGCCGATATAGAGCCCACACGCTCCAAAGCAAATAATCATAAATCAATCGCACCCGATTGTCACATACAAGTGTCAACAAAACAGGTTTAATCAATGACATAATGAATGTATGCACATAAAAGAGAATAGAGTCCTTACACAGGTCATACGAAGCTTCGAAGTCTTGCGATACTAGTCTTCACTGACGACGACTCGATGAAAGAATGACTCATACAGTCGTCCAACTGTCACGACTCACAAAACCCGACTGTCCAGATTGTCACAACCTGACAGCCCCACTACTACCGCCTTGGTAGAGCCACATAACACACAAGTCAGGGTATCTCACAACCCAATGGCTCCGATACCATCTTCTGTAACACCCCCAAATTCCATTGGGTTATTACAGTGCCATGGACCCCACACCAGGTGATCCACCAGGCGAACACGACTAAAATACAACAAACTGACCAAAATAGGAAATCACAGACCCTACTATGATGTCTGACATACTATTCCGATATGGAATTTCAACGACAAGGATGGGCCTACATGGCCAAAATAAAATACAACAACATCCACGAGCCATGCTCGGATAATACAAAACGACAACGACTGAACAAAATTGGAGTACTCCAAACTGTCTTACTGACATGAACCCAAAATATCTCGGACTAGTATCGCTCGAATGCCTCATCGCCATCGTCATGCCCCTGTGTTCTCAACTCTCTCCTCGCAAGCACCTAAAATATGAAAACATGTTCCGCCCCCAAGGGGTCAGTCATCCAGATAATGAATACCAAATACATGCACAACATGATATGCATCCAAAGGCAGAATGAACAGTAGAAAAATGGTAATACGAGATGCTCACAAACCAAAGTAAGAATCGAGCATTCGTGGAACACTATGCCCACGACATACGATCAATACCTGCTCAATAGGTTAGAACATAAGTGCCCAACGGCGAATCATCAATATAGAACACAACCATACATTACCCGAAGGTAAATCAAACCAACGCTGAAATAAATAAGAATCACAATGTCCGAAGGCTCCAACGGAAATACCGATACATCACAATGGCCTGAAAGCCCTCAGCCGAAGCTGTATATCATAATGGCCTGAAAGCCGAACAGCCCGAAGCTGTAAATCAGCACAATACAGATCTCAAAGAAACAAACCTGACTGTCGAACATACCCCTCGGGCGTATGAACGCTCAATCACAAAAGGTTGAACACATCCAATACTATGGACGATCAAAATTGTACGGCTCAAAGATGGACATCACAATACGCCCGATCCGGAAATGTGTCCAATCAGGAAGTCGTGGCAGGGAAATATACCTCATGGACAGCCTTAGGCTCAGGGAGGCAACAATCAGGGACGACAGATAGTTCCTGCTCAGGGAGGCAATAATCAGGGGCGAGTTGCAAACCCCGTATGTCCCAAGTGTAACAAGCAGCATCATGGTGCCTATCTGTTTGCCAGTGGAAGTTTTTACACGTGTGGTCAGAAAGGCCATATTATGAGGAATTGTCCTAAGCAGCAACAGGGAGAGAGACCAAACGACCAAGGTCAACCCCAGCCACTGAGAGCAATACAAGGACAGCCGCAACTGCCGCCACCACCTAAACAGTAGAATCAGAATGCTAGGTCGTATGTCATCAATCAGAAGCAACCCAAGAAGGATAAAGGTAACTTGGCAGGTATGGGCAAACTTCTTAACCTACCTGTAATTGTTTTGTTTGATACTGGAGCATCGCATTCATTTATTGCTAGAGCATGTGTGGATAATCTTAGTATTATACCGGAATATACTAGTCATGTCATGAGAGTATCTTCACCGCGAGGAGGAATTTCAATTACCACACATGTTTGTTCTAATATGGAATTAGAACTCGGGAATCTTAAAGTGGTAACTAATAATCTGAATGTTATGACGATGTGGGATGTTGATGTAATCCTAGGAATGGATTGGTTAGCCGAGAATTATGCCATAATTCTTTGTTATGAGAGCAAAATTTCCTTCAGACCACCGGGTGAGGAGCCCATAGACTTTCATAGCTTAAGAATGGGTAGAGGATCACCCGTTATCTCTGCTCTCCAAGCCAAGAAGATGATGAGAAAGAAGGATTGTCAGGCTTTCCTTGTTTACCTTAATGGAGAAGCTGGAGAAGAGCAGACGATAGGTGATGTGCCAATTGTGCGGGAATTCGAGGATGTATTCCCAGGAGTGTTACCGAGTTTACCACCAGATCGACAAGTGGATTTCAACATCGACCTGGAGCCAGGGCCAGCCCCAGTGTCGAAAGCACCATATAGGATGGCACCGAAGGAACTGCATGAACTCAAGATCCAACTGCAAGAGCTATTGGATTTAAGTTTCATTAGACCGAGTGCTTCTCCATGGGCAACACATGTCCTTTTTGTGAAAAAGAAGGATGGTACACTGAGAATTTGTATAGATTACAAGGAGCTCAACAAGCTCACACTCAAGAACAAGTATCCTATGCCAAGGATAGATGACTTGTTTGACCAACTCAAGGGAACAACTGTGTTTTCTAAGATAGACCTTAGGTCTGGGTATCATCAGTTGAAGATTCGACCAGAGGATATACCCAAGACAGCTTTCCGAACAAGATATGGACACTATGAGTTTATAGTCACGCCATTCGGATTGACTAATGCCCCCGCAGTATTCATGGATCTTATGAACAGAGTTTTTCCACCTGTACTTGGATAAGTTTGTCTTGGTGTTCATAGATGATGTTCTCATCTACTCTAGAAATGAGAAAGAGCATGAAGAACATCTCAAGATAGTGTTGGAAACACTAAGAACGGAGAAACTCTTTGCCAAATTCAGTAAGTGCGAATTTTGGTTGAAAGAAGTAATGTTTCTTGGGCATATTATGTCAGCAGATGGTATTAAGGTAGACCCAGCTAAAGTGGAAGCAGTACATGATTGGAAGTCACCAACCAACCCTAATGAGATTAGGAGTTTCTTGGGTCTAGCTAGGTACTACCGAAGGTTCATCAAAGGATATTCCAAGATTGCTAGACCAATGACACAACTATTATGGAAAGGAATTAAGTATTTATGGACAGATGAATGTGATGAGAGTTTTCAGGAACTCAAGAAAAGATTGACTACTTGTAACACCCCCAAATCCCATTGGGTTATTACAGTGCCGTGGACCCCACACCAGGTGATCCACCAGGCGAACACGACTAAAATACAACAAACTGACCAAAATAGCAAATCACAGACCCTACTATGATGTCTGACATACTATTCCGATATGGAATTTCAACGACAAGGATGGGCCTACATGGCCAAAATAAAATACAACAACATCCACGAGCCTTGCTCGGATAATACAAAACGACAATGACTGAACAAAATTGGAGTACTCCAAACTGTCTTACTGACATGAACCCAAAATATCTAGGACTAGTATCGCTCGAATGCCTCATCGCCATCGTCATGCCCCTGTGTCTCAACTCTCTCCTCACAAGCACCTAAAATATGAAAACATGTTCCGCCCCCACGGGGTCAGTCATCCAGATAATGAATACCAAATACATGCACAACATGATATGCATCCAAAGGCAGAATGAACAGTAAAACAATGGTAATACGAGATGCTCACAAACCAAAGTAAGAATCGAGCATTCGTGGAACACTATGCCCACGACATACGATCAATACCTGTTCAATAGGTTAGAACATAAGTGCCCCACGGCGAATCATCAATATAGAACACAACCATACATTACCCGAAGGTAAATCAAACCAACGCTGAAATAAATAAGAATCACAATGGCCGAAGGCTCCAACGGAAATACCGATACATCACAATGGCCTGAAAGCCCTCAGCCGAAGCTGTATATCATAATGGCCTGAAAGCCGAACAGCCCGAAGCTGTAAATCAGCACAATACAGATCTCAAAGAAACAAACCTGACTGTCGAACATACCCCTCGGGCGTATGAACGCTCAATCACAAAACGTCGAACACATCCAATACTATGGACGATCAAAATTGTACGGCTCAAAGATGGACATCGCCCGATCCGGAAATGTGTCCGTACACATGTCCGCCCCGTATACGGAATCCAGAATATACGTGGGACAATGTACCTAATTAGCCTCACGAAACTACGTCTCGTGTGCACAGTCCAATACGGAAATAATATTCACGCATGACTATATATGTGCGTGACTAAAAATCCTACACAATAACCAATCAGAACGCAGATATGATTCTGGATATGTCACGATGCAACATGACAATGAAACTCAAAGGATAACACATCCAATACGGATCATACGACTCACCAAATGAACGATGACACACGAATAATGAAAGATCAACACGACCTACAATATTCATAACAACCATCCTGGGATCAAAATCCCTAAGGACCGATTAACACGAGCAACAATCACAACACAACAGTCCCGGAAATCCTCAACCTTCAACGATCACGGAATTACCGAGTTCACAAGAATAATAGTGTGCTGCCTTGAGTCGGTCAACACGACAATAATAATTCAACGGATGGGAACTATCCTCGACAGTCCCAATACAATACTTCGATTACCGTAGAACGGCCAATCGATAACAACGATACAATGAATGAGAATATTTTTGACAACGGATGGGAATTATCTTTGATAATCCCAATTCAATATATCGATTACCTCTAGAGCGGACAATCGATAATAATTATACAACGGATGGGAATTATCTTTGATAATCCCAATTCAATATATCGATTACCTTCAGAACGGTTAACCGATATCAATTATACAACGAATGTCTCAGCACCTTTAATCGGTTACCGAGAACGAAGATGATAATCGAATACGTCAATGCCTTCAATCGGCCAAAACAACATCAATAGAAAAACACCGATATCAATAACGACGATTCACAAAAATATCTTGATGGAACATCAATCAATAATAACAATCGATACGTCGATGCCGCGAACCGGCTATCGACAACAATATCTCAAAGGAACATCAATCAATAATAACAATCGATACGTCGATGCCGCGAATCGGCTATCCACAACAATATCTCAAAGGAACATCAATCAACAATAACAATCGATATGTCGATACCGTGAACCGGCTATCGACAAATATATTACCAACAAGTATCGCAATGCCTTAAATCGGCCATTTACGAACAACAATAATATTTGGCATAATTTGCCGAAGGGAATCGTATCAAACAATCCCTTGATGTCAACAAAATCATAAAGAGACCAAGTCTCGAAATGATACACACATTCATACACATATATGATAACATTAATCTCATTGACTAGTACAAGTATAAAACTTGCCTCAAACCGAAGGCGAGAAAGTCCTTCCACGATCAACGTCCTACCACGAATCGATCAATGGTGTCCTCCGACAATCACAAGCACTCGAACAACATTGAATGAAATACAATTCATTCGATAACACGATATCGACCGAAAACAACATAATAGATAACTCCGATTCCAACATGAACACATACTATACTCGTATTTATCCGTATACACAAATATATATATATATATAATATACATACATCACACACACAATACACAATATATATATATATATATGTATATATACCCACTGACACAATATATATATATAAATATATATTCACATGACACATACACTGCACACACAATATATATATTTATACACTTAACACACCCACACCCTTACACATTATATATATATATTATATATATATACACACACAACACACTTGCACACAATATATATATATATACTCAACACACTTGCACACAATATATATATATACTCAACACACACACTGCACCTAACACAGTACACAATATATATATATATATATACTGCAAAAACACACAC
This sequence comes from Orobanche coerulescens, assembly GCA_033398695.1. Classification (NCBI taxonomy): domain Eukaryota; kingdom Viridiplantae; phylum Streptophyta; class Magnoliopsida; order Lamiales; family Orobanchaceae; genus Orobanche; species Orobanche coerulescens. The sequence goes on along the minus strand of CM065813.1, from coordinate 143,493,187 downwards.
AGGCTTACCAGAAGCCGATCGGCCAGGTCCAAAAAAAAAAAACTCCCATGCTGGAAATTCGACCGCCGGAAAACCTGACCCGCCGGACTTCGTCCAACCCCAGCCTGTTCCCGTCCATGGCCGGTTTTTACCATCTCCGCCTGCAACTCCTCGCCGGAAGTCTGTCAAGCCTCCATTCCGCCGTCCGTTCCGGACAGAAACTACCTCCGGTCGCCGGAAACAATGGAGCCGCGTCCATGGCCGGAAACCATGAAGAACCGGCGCCTGAGCTCCGTCTCTCCAGAAGAAAAAAATGCCGGAACAGCTAGACCGAATTTGCAATGCCTTCCGATCCGGAAATTCTGACCGGCCGTCGCTGCTTCAGTCACGAGCCACCTGCCGCCGCCGAGCTCTGGTCGTCGCCGAAGATGTCAGCAAACTCCGATTGTCAAATCCAGTCAGTCGCCGGAAATGTCAGACCCTCTAACTCCGGTCGTCAACTCCAGTCCGTCGCCGGAAATATCAGCCCCTCTAATTCCGGTCGTCAACTCCAGTCCGTCGCCGGAAAGAAGTCGGCTGCCATCCAAGCTCTACCTCGTTGAAAAAAAAAACGAGAGAGAGAAGGCGAGAGAGGGAGGAGAGAGAGCTGGACACGAGAAAGTGAGATGGTGAGAGAGATGATAACATGTATATATATATATATGTATATATAACATGAGGGAGAGAGAGTGATGATGAGAGAGAAAGGGACGAGAGAGAGAGAGAAAGGTGAGGGGGGTGAGATAAGATATAACGTGAGGGAGAGAGAAGACAATGAAGATAATATATATATATATATATAAATGATCCCCCAAAGATACCCTGACCCCGAAAGTTGATCACGAGGAAGGTTCCTACCACTTACCACGCGTTACGTACGTAACCTCAGGGCGTAACGTACGTAATCGCAACAAATTAGCGTACGTAATGCTACATAGGTAGCGTACGCTATGGCTATAAAATTAGCCAAAATTCCAAACTCGCCAAGCAATAACCAAACGACGAAACCAAACCGACGACCAGTATAAATATTTCGATCCCGAAATATTCTAATACAATATACTTTGTATCGGTCCAAACAACAACACTTGTACAATTCCAAATGAATACGTACAACTCAACAGTAACACAAAAAAAATTACCCCCGGATATTACATACTCCCCCCCTTAAAAAGAGTTTCGTCCCCGAAACTCAGGGATCACAAGTCGGGACATGGACTATCCATCAGGATAAGAACACAACATCTCCAGGAATACTCCTCAATACGAGCAATTCCGCCTGAGTAACTGGGCCGACCCCACGGGTCCCCACGTCTCCTCTGCCTGAACAAGGCGAAAAAATCAAGTGATAAAGACACTCAACCAAGTGCGAGATTAGCCGAATCATGACTCTCCCGCTAGAGGCTAGCCAGGAAGTCGCACCAACCGCATGACTAGTAACACCGGCGTACACGTCCCGAGGGAGCCGCTCATTGTACATGCCTACAATCATCGGTGTACACTTCCCCGTTCTCATCAGCATCGAACGCCCATGCAAACACGGACTCACACCACAAAAGATAATAACAACACAGACATAGTCCTCGGGACTATATCGAACGCACGCCCAAGTCCTCACGACTTGACGTCTTGAATCACAATAAACAATTACCCAGATCAGCACAAAAATCTCGGGTACAGGACTAAAAGGAAAGAAAATCACATCAAATGACTCAAGTGTCAAGATTCTCAGATACAAGCATTACAAGATAGATCAACCATAAATGGTTCGCAACCGCAATACTAAAGTACAGACCGAGTCAAACATCAATCCGAAAGACAAGGAAAATACAAATCAAGACTACATCTCAAATGTACCCGAAATCAACCTCCTCCAGATCATCGAGCTCCTCGATCGAAAGCTCTGCTCCAAGAGCCTTCTCGATGAATTCGCCAAGTGAACTACAATTGTGATTGAACAACTGCATCCTCCATCGCGGGTTCAGCCTCTTGCTAAAATACTTCATCTTATCCGCCTCAGTACGGATAACAGATGAAGTAAACTGAAGAAGTCCTTGAAACTTTTCAGCAATAACAATAACACCCTCGTCCTCAACGGATTCGGGGTTCAAAACCTCCGACAACTTGGCTTCACGAAGTGGAGCCGGATAATACCTCTCTAACATGAGAGTGTTGAACTCACTCCAAGCACAATCACGATCGGTGGGTTCTCGAGCACGACTCCGAAAATGATTCGTCACCCAACAAAGTATTGGTATGAGGTTTCGGGTTTTGGCCCACTCTGCGGCCTCTACCCCCTCTGTTACGTCCTCTTTCCAGACTGAAAGAATAGCGTTCAATCCTGACCACAACACAAATACGCCTCAACGGCGAGAATGCTAGGTCAACGCCAAACATGATTATACATACTCAACAGATAAACGATCACATCGATCGCGCTAATCATAGCCGATACAGAGCCCACACGCTCCAAAGCAAATAATAATAAATCAATCGCACCTGATCGTCACATACAAGTGTCAACAAAACAGGTTTAATCAATGACATAATGAATGTATGCACATAAAAGAGAATAGAGTCCTTACACAGGTCATACTAAGCTTCGAGGTCTTGCGATACTAGTCTTCACTGACGACGACTCGATGAAAGAATGACTCATACAGTCGTCCAACTGTCACGACTCACAAAACCCGACTGTCCAGATTGTCACAACCTGACAGCCCCACTACTACCGCCTTGGTAGAGCCACATAACACACAAGTCAGGGTATCTCACAACCCAATGGCTCCGATACCATCTTCTGTAACACCCCCAAATCCCATTGGGTTATTACAGTGCCGTGGACCCCACACCAGGTGATCCACCAGGCGAACACGACTAAAATACAACAAAGTGACCAAAATAGGAAATCACATACCCTACTATGATGTCTGACATACTATTCCGACATGGAATTTCAACGACAAGGATGGGCCTACATGGCCAAAATAAAATACAACAACATCCACGAGCCTTGCTCGGATAATACAAAACGACAACGACTGAACAAAATTGGAGTACTCCAAACTGTCTTACTGACATGAACCCAAAATATCTCAGACTAGTATCGCTCGAATGCCTCATCGCCATTGTCATGCCCCTGTGTCTCAACTCTCTCTTCGCAAGCACCTAAAATATGAAAACATGTTCCGTCCCCACGGGGTCAGTCATCCAGATAATGAATACCAAATACATGCACAACATGATATGCAACCAAAGGCAGAATGAACAGTACAACAATGGTAATACGAGATGCTCACAAACCAAAGTAAGAATCGAGCATTCGTGGAACACTATGCCCACGACATACGATCAATACCTGCTCAATAGGTTAGAACATAAGTGCCCAACGACGAATCATCAATATAGAACACAACCATACATTACCCGAAGGTAAATCAAACCAATGCTGAAATAAATAAGAATCACAATGTCCGAAGGCTCCAACGGAAATACCGATACATCACAATGGCCTGAAAGCCCTCAGCCAAAGTCAGATATCATAATGGCAAAGCCGAAGCCGAAGTCGTAAATCGACAATACAGATCTCAAAGAAACAAAACCTGACTGTCGAACATACCCCTCGGGCGTATGAATGCTCAATCACAAAACATCGAACACATCCAATACTATGGACGATCAAAATTGTACGGCTCAAAGATGGACATCACAGTACGCCCGATCCGAAAATGTGTCCGTACACATGTCCGCCCCGTATACGGAATCCAGAATATACATTGGACAATGTACCTAATTAGCCTCACGAAACTACGTCTCGTGTGCACAGTCCAATACGAGAATAATATTCACGCATGACTATATATATGCCTGACTAAATATCCTACACAATAACCAATCAGAACGCAGATATGATTCCGGATATGTCACGATGCAACATGACAACGAAACTCAAAGGATAACACATCCAATACGGATCATACGACTCACCAAATGAACGATGACACACGAATAATGAAAGATCAACACGACCAACAATATTCAAAACAACCATCCTGGGATCAAAATCCCTAAGGACCGATTAACACGAGCAACGATCACAACACAATAGTCCGGGAAATCCTCAACCTTCAACGATCACGAAATTACCGAGTTCACAAGAATAATAGTGTGCTGCCTTGAGTCGGTCAACACGACAATAATAATTCAACGGATGGGAACTATCCTCGACAGTCCCAATTCAATACTTCGATTACCGTAGAACGGCCAATCGATAACAACGATACAACAGATGAGAATATTTTTGACAACGGATGGGAATTATCTTTGATAATCCTAATTCAATATATCGATTACCTCTAGAGCGGACAATCGATAATAATTATACAACGGATGGGAATTATCTTTGATAATCCCAATTCAATATATCGATTACCTTCAGAACGGTTAACCGATATCAATTATACAACGGATGTCTCGGCACCTTTAATCGGTTACCGAGAACGAAGATGATAATCGAATACGTCAATGCCTTCAATCGGCCAAAACGACATCAATAGAAAAACACTGATATCAATAACGACGATTCACAAAAATATCTTGATGGAACATCAATCAATAATAACAATCGATACGTCGATGCCGCGAACCGGCTATCGACAACAATATCTCATAGGAACATCAATCAATAATAACAATCGATACGTCGATGCCGCGAACCGGCTATCCACAACAATATCTCAAAGGAACATCAATCAACAATAACAATCGATATGTTGATACCGCGAACTGGCTATCGACAAATATATTACCAACAAGTATCGCAATGCCTTAAATCGGCCATTTACGAACAACAATAATATTTGGCATAATTTGTCGAAGGGAATCGTTTCAAACAATCCCTTGATGTCAACAAAATCATAAAGAGACCAAGTCTCGAAATGATACACACATTCATACACATATATGATAACATTAATCTCATTAACTAGTACAAGTATAAAACTTGCCTCAAACCGAAGGCGAGAAAGTCCTTCCACGATCAACGTCCTACCACGAATCGATCAACGGTGTCCTCCGACAATCACAAGCACTCGAACAACCTTGAATGAAATACAATTCATTCGATAACACGATATCGACTGAAAACAACATAATAGATAACTCCGATTCCAACACGAACACATACTATACTCGTATTTATCCGTATACACAAATATATATATATAATATACATACATCACACACACAATACACAATATATATATGTATATATACCCATAATATATATATATATATATTCACATGACACATACACTGCACACACAATATACATATATTTATACACTTAACACACCCACACACTTACACATTATATATATATATACACAACACACTTGCACACAATATATATATATATACTCAACACACACACAGCACCTAACACAGTACACACAATATATATATATATATATACTGCAAAAACACACACAGGCTTACCAGAAGCCGATCGGCCAGGTCCGAAAAAAAAACTCCCATGTTGGAAATTCGGCCGCCGGAAAACCTGACCCGCCGGACTTCGTCCAACCCCAGCCCGTTCCCGTCCATGGCCGGTTTTCACCATCTCCGCCTGCAACTCCTCGCCGGAAGTCTGTCAAGCCTCCATTCCGCCGTCCGTTCCGGACAGAAACTACCTCCTGTCGCCGGAAACAATGGAGCAGCGTCCATGGCCGGAAACCATGAAGAACCGGCGCCTGAGCTCCGTCTCGCCAGAAGAAAAAAATGCCAGAACAGCTCGACCGGATTTGCAATGCCTTCCGATCCGGAAATTCCGGCCCGGCCGTCATTTGCTCGATCCGAGCCACCGCCGAGCTCGGTAAATCGCCGGAGATGTCAGCAAACTCCGATTGTCAACTCCAATCTGTCGCCGGAAATGTCAGACCCTCTAACTCCGATCGTCAACTCCAGTCCGTCGCCGGAAGTGTCAGCCCCTCTAACTCCGGTCGTCAACTCCAGTCCGTCGCCGGAAAGAAGTCAGCTGCCATCCAAGCTCTACCTCGTTGGAAAAAAAACGAGAGAGAGAAGGCGAGAGAGGGAGGAGAGAGAGCTGGACACGAGAAAGTGAGATGGAGAGAGAGATGATAACATGTATATATATATATATGTATATATAACATGAGGGAGAGAGAGTGATGATGAGAGAGAAAGGGACGAGAGAGAGAGAAAGGTGAGAGGGGGTGAGATAAGATATAACGTGAGGGAGAGAGAAGACAATGAAGATAATATATATATACATATATATAAATGGTCCCCCAAAGATACCCTCGCCCCGATAGTTGATCAAGAGGAAGGTTCCTGTAATACCCGTACTTTTACTGACTGTTTGACTCTGTCATCCTCCTTATTTTTGTCGCTCTGTAAATGCTTGGAGACGTGGTTGATATTGCTATTGAGTTTCGTATCTCATTTGGTTCTTGATCATGTCGTTTAGACCTTGCGGGAATGTTATGTGCTAGAGAATTAGCGTACGCTAGGCCTAGACTAACGCACGCTAATTCTGCTTGATTAGCGCACGCTAGCTCTGAGCCGTAGCGCACGCTAAGAGTATCAGTCAGGTCAGAACCAGTATTCGGACTGCTCTCTGGACTGGCGGATTAACGCACGCTAGGAGTTTGTTAGCGCGCGCTATCCATGTATAGTAGCGCACGCTAACATCCGTCCGTAGCGCACGCTACCGGGCTGGTCAGCAGAGGCAGTGAAGTTGCCAGGTTTTCTGGACTATCGGATAGCGTACGCTAGGCTTCGACTAGCGCACGCTAAAGCTATAGCATAACGCACGCTAAGTCTTAGCGCCAGCGCACGCTAAGTGTTGAGCAGGGCCGAGACAGTAAGTTCCACATTTTGGACTAGCGCACGCTAGAGACAGATGATTAGCGCATGCTAACGAGACCGACAGAAGCCACTGGACTATCCGGTGACTTCGCTAGCGCACGCTAATGAAGAAGGCGTAGCGTGCGCTAGACTGGACATACATAAATATGGCAGTTGACTTTATTTTCGTCATTTCTCACCTTCTTCACTCCTTTTCGACGGGAATCACTCGGGAGAGGCGATCTTAGGCGTTTGGAAGCGATCTTCCTTCTAACAACAATATATTTGCTTGGAGAACAAGGATTTCTCAACATCTAATTCCTCCTAACGTCCGAATCAAGGTAAAAATCCTTAGAACCCTACCTTTTGGGAATTTTGGGGTTTTTCGTAGATTCGTCCGATTTACCCGTGTTGAAGCTTGAGAACCTTGAGATTATGATGTATCTATACCGTGTGTATACTTTTCCTACGATTTTATGGTTTATATTGTGACATTTTCGGACTTGTGAGATTTAGGACGATTTTCCAACCTTTAGTTGATTATCCGTATATCTTTATGAATCGTAGACGGGTTTGGGGAGTTCCTTCGTGTAGTTTGAATATGGATGATTGATTATCATACTCCTTGCGAATCATTTAGGTGCCGGAAGCGCGTTCTTGGACCTACCGAACTCATACCCTTCCTCCGTTCAATTTTCTCGATGTCTCAAAGGCAAGTATACATTTATGATTGTGCGTTCTCGACTTTGAAAGTAAGAGGAATTGATGGTGTGATATGAACGAACCGTTTTTACGGCATTCATATATGTATTATTGGCATGTAACGAACGAACCGTTTTGACGGCATTCCTACATGTAACGGCGTATGATCTGAACGAACCGTTTCTACGGCATTCACGTACGTCATGAGATTTTAGTCATTCCGGAATACTAGTCTTATATTGATGAATTGACGGATTACATTTACTTTATTGTCGAGGAGTATGGTGTTTCATACTTGATATACTTGCACTAGCTATTCGACGGCTAACCCCTTTATGGGGGAAATACTTTTCATGTATTTCAGGTTCCAGAAGATCGGACAGGCAGGTACCGGGTCGGCATGAAGATGGTGGGCAAGTGTGATACTGTGTTGGTCTTCCAGTTATGTTTTGAGCTTTCCATTCAGTGTTGTTGTACTGGATTGGTTATTGAGTACTCGAGTATTGTTGTTCCTCTTTCCTTGAAGTTCCGGCCTGTGTTTGCCGAAGTATTGACTTGTGATGTAATGTCTGTGAATACATTGGTTATGTTTTTGAATACCTTTGCATCGTCTTTCTTCTCATTATATGTAGACCTTCTCGGTCAAGTTTTATAGTTCCGTACATGTTTAGCCTTGTGTGTCCCACGGCGGGGCTCACGGCGCTGTAATATACCCTGAACAACTTGGGGGTGTTACAGAATATGGTATCGGAGCTTAGGTCCATGGATACCTAGGCTGTCGGTCTTTTGGGTCGAATGAGTCGTCAATTTTCCACAGTATCACTACTCTGCCATCATCACAGTGCGACCGGTACTTGTAAGACCTCTTACTCTTCTGATGTTTCCTTATTCATTATGCTTCATCTATGGATGTTCTTGCGAATCGATCACCTTAATGACGTGTGTTTGAATTATGCTTACGTACCTAGTGTGTTCTTCAGTATGTCAGCTGGTAGGGGCCGTGGCCGTGGTCGTGGCCGTGGACGAGGAAGAGGTCGTGGCGCGGCCGTTTCCATCAGTTCAGTTGCGGGGTCGACCAACCCCAGTTTGTCGAACTCGGTGCATCCCGATACCGAGAGTCAGCACGACCAGTCAGGCGGTCAAGGGAACAACGCGGACGTTGGAGTGGCGAATGCACTTCAACAATTGGCTACTCAAATGACTATTTTGGCCCAAACTGTCCAGATGAATAACCCGAACCCAAACACGGATGCCTTGCTCCAGAATGTAATCCGTATGCACCCTCCACAGTTTGGCGGTGCCACAGACCCGTTAAGTGGGAAGGCGCTAGCGGAATTAGAGAAGATTTTCAAGCGGTTGATTGCCCCGAGGTGAGGAAAGTACCAATTGATCAGTATTTCCACACTAAGGAGGACGATACTAGGTGGAATGTCATCAAGCAAAACTATCGAATAGCCTCGAGTGACGAGTATAAGGAGATCTTGGAGGCCGAATTTTGTCCTTGGCCGGTGCGAGAGGCGAATCCGAGCCTTCTTCGAGGCTAAACCACAAGATATTCCCGTTTCGCAGCGATCGTGGAGTATAACCAACAATTGATCCATGTGAAGGATCAAGTGCGTAACGAGCGTGATAAGATCCGTTATTTTGATATGCGGATGAATTTGGATTTACGGTACATGGCGGATTTGCTTGTACCACACTAAAAGAGTATCAAGACGAGCTTTGGCCCATGATATGTTGAGCCCGACAACGATACCGTTGAAGAACCGAAGAAAGCAGAAAGTTGCGGGAAATTTTTACGGATCTAAAGGTGGCAACTTTCGAAGTCTCGAGACGACTAACCATTTCGCGGACGATCGTCGCGTTCTAATAAAGGGAAGAGGGTTACCGTTCCACTCAGTACCTCAAATCGCACGGTGACTTGCTATAAGCGTGGCCGCCTGTGCCACTTGAATTGAATGCTACTTTCCACCATTAAAGTGTCACACGTGCGGACAGATGGGACATAGAGCGGCTTATTGTTCGAGCCGAATCGGACTTTGGACACTCGGGCTTCGCCCGGTGGTCAACCTCAACGAGAATTTCGGCGGGGCGGGGGCCGAGTCGAGAATCTTTGGAGAAACTCTAGCGTCGGTTCGGTACAACCACGAGTTTATGAGATGCGCGAGCGAGCGAACTGTGTGCGGTGGCTTCAGGTACCATTCATATTCTATCTCATCCAGTCCGTGTACTTTTTGATTCAGGTGCTACACATTCTTTTATTTCTTTGGAGTGTGTACGCCGTTTGAATATAACTTGTTTGACTGCTTGTGATCCTTTCTTCGTGAAACTGCCTAGCGGGGATAGAATTGTGGGGAACCGGGAGATTAGAGATTTTCCGGTGATTATATCTGGTGTGGAATGGTTATCGAATCTGATTGTGGTTGATATGGAAGGCGAGGATATAATCCTCGGTGAGGATTGGCTTAATAGTCATCAAGCGATTATGAATTACCGTACCAAGGTTGTCACCATGATGACTGAAGACGGGTCTGAGTACTCATTTTTGGGGCGTAAGTCGGGACTACCCAAGTTACTTATCAGTGCCATGAAGGCCGTAAAACTTTTGAATAAAGGTTGTGCGGGCTATTGGTGTTATGCCTTGAAAATGGAAGGAAACGAAGTCGATCTCTCTTCGATTCCGGTTGTTAATGAGTATCCTGATGTTTTTCCGGATGACCTCCCGGGATTACCGCCAGATCGAGAAATAGAGTTTACCGTGGACCTAGAGCCAGATGCGGCTCCGATTTCTAAAGCACCTTACCGGATGGCACCTTCCGAAATGCAAGAATTGAAGAATCAGTTGGGAGAACTTCTGGAAAAAGGGTATATCAGACCGAGCGCTTCGCCTTGGGGCGCGCCTGTTCTTTTTGTGAGGAAGAAGGATGGTTCACTACGTTTGTGCATTGACTACCTTGAGCTGAACAAAGTAACCATCAAGAACAAGTATCCTTTGCCATGTATAGACGATTTATTTGATCAATTGCAAGGGGCTGCAGTTTTCTCGAAAATTGATTTAAGATCCGGGTATTACCAACTCAGGGTGAAGGAGTCAGACGTTCCGAAGACGGCATTTCGGACGAGATATGGGCATTATGAATTTGTAGTTATGCCTTTTGGGTTGACTAATGCACCGGTAGTTTTCATGCAATTAATGAATAAAATATTCATCGAGTACCTCGACAGGTGTGTAGTCGTCTTTATTGACGACATCTTGATCTACTCCCGAGATAAGGAGGAACATGCCCGACACCTGCGTTTGATATTAGACATTTTGAGAACCGAGCACCTCTATGCAAAATTCTCGAAATGTGAATTTTGGTTGGAAGAAGTTATGTTTCTCGGCCATGTGATTTCGGCCGAAGGGGTTCGTGTAGACCCGCAGAAGATCGAGGCAGTGCTAGATTGGGCACCGCCTAAAAATGTTAAGGAGGTTCGTAGCTTTTTGGGCCTTCTTTGGGTATTACCGTCGGTTTGTCGAGGGTTCTCGAAACTCGCTCGACCGCTTACAAAATTACTCCGGAAGACCGAAAAGTTTGTTTGGACGGATGAGAGACGCAGAGCTTCGATGAACTAAAGAGACGATTGACTTCAGCGCCGATTCTAACTTTACCACATGGTAGCGAAGGCTTTGCGGTTTGATGGCGCTTGGTCAAGGCACAGGTTGTGTCCTTATGCAGCATGATAAGACAATAGCTTTTGCGTCACGACAATTAAAGCCTTACGAAATGAATTATCCTACTCACGATTTGGAATTAGCCGCAATTGTCTTCGCACTCAAGATTTGGCGACATTATTTGTATGGTTCTTCGTGCCGGATTTATACCGATCACAAGAGTCTGAAATATATTTTCAGTCAGAAGGAGCTGAATATGAGACAGAGGCGTTGGTTAGAGTTGATAAAGGATTATGATTTGGAAATTCTTTACCACCCCGGAAAAGCTAATGTCGTTGCGGATGCTTTGAGCCGCAAATCGGCATCTCTTCAAATGCTCGAGGTTCTTACACCTCAGCCAAAAATCCGTCAGGACTTAATTGAACAAGGGATAGAAGTTTGGCTTCAACGAGTGCAGGGGCAACTGTGTACTCTTGAAATTACTTCGTCTTTAGTTGATGGCATCAAAGGGAAGCAGTGGAGTGACCCGATGATTTCTCAACTGAAGGAAGACGTAATTAAAGGAAAAGCTCCTGGCTTTATGGTACACGAGGATAGTATTCTGAGATTTCAGGGCAGGCTTTGTGTTCCGAACGATTTAGAGTTGAGACAGAGAATTCTCCGAGAAGCGCATGCTACGCCTTACTCAATCCACCCCGGGACGAGTAAGATGTACAAAGATTTGAAGCGAAATTTTTGGTGGAATAACATGAAGAAGGATGTTACGGAGTTTGTACTACGGTGCTTGACGTGCCAACAAGTCAAGATTGAACATCAACGACCAGTGGGGTTGTTGAAACCGCTTCCCATTCCCGAGTGGAAGTGGGAAGACATTTCTATGGATTTCATCACCGGCATGCCGAGAACTCGGACCGGAATGAATATGATTTGGGTAGTTGTCGATCGGTTGACCAAGTCTGCACACTTTTTGGGTATTAAGGATACTTGGGGGCCGGATAGACTGGCTCGAACCTTTATTGCTGAGATCGTGAGGTTACATGGTGCCCCCAAAACCATTGTTTCGATCGAGACGGCCGTTTAAATGTCGCACTTTTGGCGAGCCGTTCATCGGGCTTTGGGTGCGAGTTGAGATTGAGCACTTCTTTTCATCCTCGGTCGGATGGTCGAGACGAGAAGGACGATTCAAACGTTGGAAGATATGTTACGGGCTTGTGCCTTAGGCGGAGTAATGATTGGGAGCTTCACTTGCCGTTGATCGAGTTTGCTTACAATAATAGTTGGCATGCGTCGATCCAAATGGCACCCTTCGAGGCACTTTATGGTAGGCGATGTAGGTCGCCATTATGTTGGGACGAGGCTTCTGAGCTAGTTGGGACGGAGCCGGATATGTTGATGGAGACTAAGGAAAAGATTTCTATTATCCGGGACCGATTATTGGCCGCCCAGTCGTCGAAATCTTATGCGACACTCGTCGTCGACCCTTGGAGTTCGAAGTGGGGGATCATGTCTTACTCAAGGTGTCGCCGACCCGTGGAGTTTTCCGCTTCGGGAAAAAGGGGAAACTTAGTCCGAGGTATATCGGACCTTTCGAGATTTTGGACAGAGTTGGAGATTTAGCTTATCGCTTGGCGTTGCCTCCAGCTTTGAGTCACGTCCATAGTGTTTTTCATGTGTCTCAGTTGAGGAAGTACGTACCGGATCCGAGCCACATCATCGACTACGGTGAGATTGACGTAGCCGAGGATATTACCTTTCCAGAGAGACCCGTGAAGATCCTTGAGCGTCGCAAGAAACAACTTCGGCATAAGACCATTCCACTGGTTAAAGTGCAATGGTCGAGACATGGAGTCGAGGAGGCAACTTGGGAGACGGAAGAGAAGATGCGGGTGGAATACCCCGAACTATTTATTTTTTAAGTTTCGGGACGAAACTTCTTTTTAGAGGGGGAGAATGTAATACCCGTACTTTTACTCACTGTTTGACTCTGTCATCCTCCTTATTTTTGTCGCTCTGTAAATGCTTGGAGACGTGGTTGATATTGCTATTGAGTTTCGTATCTCATTTGGTTCTTGATCATGTCGTTTAGACCTTGCGGGAATGTTATGTGCTAGAGAATTAGCGTACGCTAGGCCTAGACTAACGCACGCTAGTGCGCTTGATTAGCGCACGCTAGCTCTGAGCCGTAGCGCACGCTAAGAGTATCAGTCAGGTCAGAACCAGTATTCGGACTGCTCTCTGGACTGGCGGATTAACGCACGCTAGGAGTTTGTTAGCGCGCGCTATCCATGTATAGTAGCGCACGCTAACATCCGTCCGTAGCGCACGCTACCGGGCTGGTCAGCAGAGGCAGTGAAGTTGCCAGGTTTTCTGGACTATCGGATAGCGTACGCTAGGCTTCGACTAGCGCACGCTAAAGCTATAGCATAACGCACGCTAAGTCTTAGCGCCAGCGCACGCTAAGTGTTGAGCAGGGCCGAGACAGTAAGTTCCACATTTTGGACTAGCGCACGCTAGAGACAGATGATTAGCGCACGCTAACGAGACCGACAGAAGCCACTGGACTATCCGGTGACTTCGCTAGCGCACGCTAATGAAGAAGGCGTAGCGTGCGCTAGACTGGACATACATAAATATGGCAGTTGACTTTAGTTTCGTCATTTCTCACCTTCTTCACTCCTTTTCGACGGGAATCACTCGGGAGAGGCGATCTTAGGCGTTTGGAAGCGATCTTCCTTCTAACAACAATATATTTGCTTGGAGAACAAGGATTTCTCAACATCTAATTCCTCCTAACGTCCGAATCAAGGTAAAAATCCTTAGAACCCTACCTTTTGGGAATTTTGGGGTTTTTCGTAGATTCGTTCGATTTACCCGTGTTGAAGCTTGAGAACCTTGAGATTATGATGTATCTATACCGTGTGTATACTTTTCCTACGATTTTATGGTTTATATTGTGCCGTTTTCGGACTTGTGAGATTTAGGACGATTTTCCAACCTTTAGTTGATTATCCGTATATCTTTATGAATCGTAGACGGGTTTGGGGAGTTCCTTCGTGTAGTTTGAATATGGATGATTGATTATCATACTCCTTGCGAATCATTTAGGTGCCTAAGCGCGTTCTTGGACCTACCGAACTCATACCCTTCCTCCGTTCAATTTTCTCGATGTCTCAAAGGCAAGTATACATTTATGATTGTGCGTTCTCGACTTTGAAAGTAAGAGGAATTGATGGTGTGATATGAACGAACCGTTTTTACGGCATTCATATATGTATTATTGGCATGTAACGAACGAACCGTTTTGACGGCATTCCTACATGTAACGGCGTATGATCTGAACGAACCGTTTCTACGGCATTCACGTACGTCATGAGATTTTAGTCATTCCTAATACTAGTCTTATATTGATGAATTGACGGATTACATTTACTTTATTGTCGAGGAGTATGGTGTTTCATACTTGATATACTTGCACTAGCTATTCGACGGCTAACCCCTTTATGGGGGAAATACTTTTCATGTATTTCAGGTTCCAGAAGATCGGACAGCAGTGCCGGTCGGCATGAAGATGGTGGGCAAGTGTGATACTGTGTTGGTCTTCCAGTTATGTTTTGAGCTTTCCATTCAGTGTTGTTGTACTGGATTGGTTATTGAGTACTCGAGTATTGTTGTTCCTCTTTCCTTGAAGTTCCGGCCTGTGTTTGCCGAAGTATTGACTTGTGATGTAATGTCTGTGAATACATTGGTTATGTTTTTGAATACCTTTGCATCGTCTTTCTTCTCATTATATGTAGACCTTCTCGGTCAAGTTTTATAGTTCCGTACATGTTTAGCCTTGTGTGTCCCACGGCGGGGCTCACGGCGCTGTAATATACCCTGAACAACTTGGGGGTGTTACAGTTCCTACCACTTACCACGCATTACGTACGTAACCTCAGGGCGTAACGTACGTAATCGCAACAAATTAGCGTACGTAATGCTGCATAGGTAGCGTACGCTATGGCTATAATATTAGCCAAAATTCCCAACTCGCCAAGCAATAACCAAACGACGAAACCAAACCGACGACCAGTATAAATATTTCGATCCCGAAATATTCTAATACAATATACTTTGTATCGGTCCAAACAACAACACTTGTACAATTCCAAATGAATACGTACAACTCAACAGTAACACGAAAAAAAAAATTACCCCCGGATATTACACTACTGCGCTAGTTTTAGCAGTACCAGAAGCGAACAAGGAGCATGTGGTTTACACGGATGCTTCTAAGAATGGGCTAGGTTGTGTATTGATGAAAGATGGGAAAGTGATAGCTCACGCATCAAGACAACTTAGGCCGCATGAGGTGAATTATCCTACGCATGATTTGGAACTAGCTGCAGTTGTGTACTCATTAAAGATATGGAGGCATCACCTTTATGGGGTAAGATGTGAAATTTTCACTGACCACAAGAGTTTAAAGTACTTTTTCGAGCAGAAGGACTTGAACATGAGACAGAGAAGATGGCTCGAATTGGTAAAGGATTATGATTGTGGTACTAACTATCATCCCGACAAGGCTAATATGGTAGCAGTTGCCTTGAGTCGTAAGACTCAATCGCAATTAGGATACCTACTTTCCTCAGAAGGGGATCTAATCCAAGATTTTGAAGGAATGAGTTTAGAGGTGGTTCATACACTGGAAATGATAATGGGTCGCGTCGCGACGTTAGTGACGAAACTAGATCTGATAGGGCGGATAGTGAATGCGCATAAGAGAGATAAAGCATTCGAGAAACTACGTATGATAATTAGATCCGATAACCCAGAAAGTTACTGCGAAGCGGCTGATAATGCAATTATGTTCGAAGAGAGAATATGTGTCCCACATGATGAGGAATTAAGGAATGATATTATGAGTGAGGCTCATGATACTCCCTATACCGCTCATCCCGGGAGTACCAAGATGTACCAAGACCTGAAGAGAAATTTCGGGTGGGACGGTATGAAACGGGATGTAGCTTCTTTTGCCGAGCGGTGTTTGGCTTGTCAGCAAGTGAAAGCACTACACCAATGACCGTATGGAAAGTTACAGCCATTGACCATTCCAAAGTGGAAGTGGGAAGGAATTGCTATAGATTTTATGACTAGTTTGCCGAGGACTAAATGACGAAACACTACTATATGGGTTATAGTAGACAGACTCACAAAATCAGCTCACTTTTTGCCTATCCCAATCACTTACGGATCTGGAAGTTGGCACAGTTATATGTCCGTGAAATTGTACATTTGCACGGAGTGCCGATATCAATCACGTCAGATCGAGATCCAAAATTTACCTCTAGATTTTGGACGAGTCTACAGAAGGAATAGGGTACACATCTGAACTTTAGTACCGCTTTCCACCCGTAGACCGATGGACAATCGGAAAGAACGATTCAAACACTAGAAGACATGTTAAGAACTGTAGTGTTGGATCAAGGTGCAAATTGGGAGCATGTTTTGCCGTTAATCGAATTTGCTTACAACAACATTCCCCAGGCAACGATAGGTATGGCGCCGTATGAAGCCTTATACGGCAAAAAATACAAGTCACCACTTTATTGGGATGAAGTGGGTGAGAGAAATATTTTAGGGCCAGACACGGTCAGCGAGATGATCGAGATTATCCGCAAGATACGATAGAGAATACAAGAGGCCCAAACTCGACAGAAGTCATACGCCGATACACACCGAACTGAATTGCATTTCGAAAGTGGGGATAAGGTTTTCCTCAAGGTTTCCCCTTCTAAGGGAATAATCAGGTTTGGCGTTAAAGGCAAGCATAGGCCACATTTTATAGGACTATATGAGATTCTTGAGAGGATCAGCCCAGTTGCTTATAGGTTCTCTGCCACCGAGTCTTGGGAATGTTCACAATGTTTTCCATATTTCTCAGCTGAGGAGTATGTATTTGATCCCAAGCAAGTGATTCACCACAGTGACATAGTTCTTAGTCATGATACGAGTTATGTAGAGAGGACTAAAGCTATTTTAGACCATATGGTTCAAGAACTGAGGAATAAGTGTATTCCTTTGGTGAAAGTATTATGGAGTCACCACGGTCAGGAAGAAGCAAGATGAGGGAGAAATACCCAGAAATTTTTGATAAGGTATGTAAATTTCAGGAGGGAATTTATTATTAGAGAGGTAGGATGTAATGCCCCGGTATTTTATATGCATGAATTATTATGACCTCAAGTGCAACAATAGGGTTTTGCATTCACAAATAATAAAATTCTGGCTAACGGAATAAGTTTAGAACTATTTACACGTTTTAAATTTAGAAATCGGATGTTCGGTTATCTGGTTGGGTTTATCTTCCAAATTTGATTTTTATGTTTTGATAGACAGAATCGTGATTCCGTCGCCTTCTGTATACACAACTTTTACGTTACGAGTACGATTTTCAGAAGTTTGCTTTTTGAATTTTTGGGTATATTTTATGTCGAGTCGTTTTCTCAGATAATTCGCGTTCCGTAAATCGCGAAACTTTTCTCTGACTTTAAGATGTAAGTGCGACACTATAATTTAAGTATATGACATACATTTAATACCCGAGTAATTTTATCTATGGAGGACGAAACATAGAATATTATTCGACCGCTTTATTGATGATGTCTAGGGTTAACCTAGTATTTAAGAGACATCACCTCCCTTTCTTTTCCCCCTCACTTCATCTTCTTCCTCCTTTCCCTTCCCCTTTGGCCACCCCCTCCCCCTTTTGAGTGAAGAACACCATTGTTCTTCCATTCAAGCTCAAGTTACAAGCTCATTTTGTGTGCCAAACTTAAATCCAAGTTCATATTCAAGTAAGTTACCTCATTCTCTTCATTTATATTTAAGTAGAAATAGGTTTTATGTAACTTTAAAATTTGGGAATATATGAAGAGCTTAGGTTTAAGTATTATAATGTTTTGTATGTTGTTTTTAAGTTGATTTTAAGGTTCTTAAAAGTGTCTAGAACAAGTTTTAATCATGTTTTGATTTTTACATGTTGGCCGAAATTCCTAGGGTTTCATAACCCAATTATCTATTGTTTTTCTTATGTTTTTATTACACAATATGTTGTTATATGATGATATGATGCTATTATGAATTTATGAGATTTTTATAAAATGTTTGGTATTTTGGAAAGTAAGGAAGAAACATGTTTAGTTCTTGATATGTTGTTGTATGTTCAAAAGTGACTTGATAATTATGATGATGTATGAAAGGAGTACATATGTTTTTGTTAGATTTTTATAAAATTTTTTGAAAATTTATTTGAAAGCAAGAGCATGAAGTTAGATTTATGAAGTTGGAAGATGTGTTGGTAATATTTGATGTAGTTAAGAAGCATGTTATGTATTGAGGATTTTAAAGTCATGTTTAGGTGATTTGTATGTTAGGACAAAGACCTTGATTGTCAACATAAGTAGATATTAAATGTGTTGTTGATGTTAGTGATATTTGATATGTGGTGTTTGAATGTTATTGTTGGAAAAATAAGAGTGAGTAAGTAGTCATGTTTTCAAAAGAAAAGATTATGAAATGGAGTTCGTAATGTCGAGAAGCATGATTGTATATCGACTCCTATATGTGTTATAAGCATGATATGCATTATTAAAGTTTACATGTTTAGGGTTTTCGTTGCTAGAAACGAGCTCTAGGTTAATATGATGTTTTTCCCATTTTTGCCGGATATTGGCAGTTTCGTTACACTTCACGGAAACGGCCATAACTTTCTCCACGTTAAATATTTTTGAGATAAATAAAATGTACATGAAACTAGACCTCAGTGGCTTTCCAGTGGTATAAGATACACTATCTAGTTCTTAGAGTGCATTAACAAAATGCTAATTACTTCCATCCTTAATGCACATTATGTTATGATTATGTTAAGTGTTTGATGTTGGTTTTCGAACAAAGGAATGTGTAACGGAATCGAGTATCGGTTACCCTTGTTAGTATCTTTATATGTTATATGGTCAGTTATATTCTCTAAGAGAATCATAGCTTTTATTATTAAACTTAATTCGAATGCAAAACTCTAAAGTCCAAATATGTAGATCGAGTCCGTTGTCCGTTAGACTTCATTAAGCTCGATCGACTGCTAAACTTAGTTGTTTCCAATGAAAGGTGGAGCAACAGACTTAAGCATAAAGAAGAGCCGAGAATCATTTTTGCCTGCGTTTATTACTTGTCCAGGTGGGCATTCTATACGAAAATGATTTGAGCTTTGCTCTATTTTGATGGAATGTTTTACAAGCAAATTATGATTTCAAATGATTATGATGCATAAAAACTTTTATGTGTATTCTTATGAACCTATCACTGTTGGTGTAATACCACCGGTATTTCATGCTTAATTACTTTGTACTGTGTGAATTCTTGTAATGTGATGTCATTTCTATTTATGTATTTCATTAAGTGCTATACAGGTGTTCTATTTATGTATTTCATTAAGTGCTATACAATTGTGCGATGTGGATAAAACGGAGGTGAAATGCCTTGACGCTTTTGAACGATCGTCGGTGCGAATATGACGGTGGCCAATGTCTTGTTCCCCGATAATTGTTGACGAGTGGAAAGGATGGTCACCCCGAGATGGTTAAAATGTGTTATGTGGCTAAAGGATTGAATATCTAACGCACGCTATAGCATATGCCTAACGTACGCTAAAATTCGAGTATTACGTACGTTAAGGTGCCTACCTTACGTACGTAACGAGTGAGTTGGTCTCCCGACCAGAATCTTTCTTTTGACACAGAGGAAGCTACTTTCGGTGGGCTAGAGGACAAACGAGTCAACTCTTCATAGCGTACGCTATCCTCCAATTGTAACGTACATTACGGACTGTAGCCTTACGTACGTAAATACGACTTACGTACATAACACATGGGCACATTTCAGTCAATGTCCTCTGGACGGCCTTTACGTACGTTAATCACTATGCATAGCGTACGTAAAATCTATTACGTACATATTTTCTGCAAATCTCTTCATTTTTTCGTGCGATTCTTTGTTACTTCGCATTCTTTCAACTACAGAATGTCGACTTCACAAACATCTTACCTCTCAATGAAGAATATGGAAACCATAATTGATGGATGTATCTGTTAGGAATATGCCCTCAAATGCCACTCAGAGGATGAGAGAGTGAGAGCAATTGTATTGTAATTATGAATATTTAATAAGGCAGTTATTATTTCTATATTATTGTATATCACTGGCATTGTGATTTAGTATATAGAATAATAGTCCTTGCATTTGAGAGCGAACATTCTACTCCATATGGAGATAAGGAGATATGCACTAGAAGTGTTTACAGCTCGAATGCTTAACTAGTTCGCAAGTCGATAAAACTTAATTGGGCAGTAAGTTTAGACAAGACTTGTATAACGTGTACTTTGACATGTAGAGTACAAGTTTTCACTAACAGTTAGTGGGAGCACACGTTATAGGTATGCTAATGGGATTAGTATACTCGAACATGACTCACCTCGATTCGGTCACATGGATATCACTCAGGGATTGTCAATGACTGGATCGAAAGGTTGTGATAGGTATACGTGGACCTTTGACTTGAGGTTTCAGTAGGAGATGTGCTTGTGACATTAAGTTAGTCATTAGAGTAGTTCGATCCAATCGCCGGTAGGTGTGGTCAACCTCGAAATGCAACTTAGTGGGCAAGTAGCAGTCTCTACTGAATACCAAGATAGAATTCTTTCTCCTGTTAGTGAGCAGGTAAATGTCCTATGCGGTTAATGGCAAATGAGATCATAAGTCTTTGGCCAAAGCAGTTAGAGCTAGTTGTATTTGATACACGAGAGCTCGATGATCTCGATTTGTATTAACAAATGCATAGAGTCAAGATACAATAGGGTTTGACTTTACCGTGACCCTAATACTTGACCGGGACATATGATTGAAGGGTTTATACATATACGGTATTCACGACATAGTGGTTTTGGAATGATCGTATCATTCATTCTTAGTTAGGTTACGGTGTGGGCCACGAGACTGGCTAAGTGGTGCTAACACTCATTGGATCCTCCCAATGCTAACTAAGACGAACCTACAGAGTCACGGCACAGGAATTGACGACGGATTATATTTAACTTATTCTCTCTTGGTTAATATTGGACATTGGATGCCTAATTCAATTTATTGGATAAATTAAATCGGTCTCGTGAATTAAATAAATTACTAGGTAATTAATTTATTCATATTATTTCTTAGAGAATTTATTTTTAATATAATTAATTAATTGGATTAATTAATTGTATTAATATTGAGACGTACCAAGGTTTATCTATCGGATTAGATACACGAGGGTCCGTTTCACGGACCAAAACGGACCAACACCTAAAATCTCATCATAGCTGCCCCACTCACTTCATCATGGTGATGAATTATCTGTTTTGTCTTTAGAAGACATTTTATATTATGTGGGGTTTTAATTAATTTATTTAATGAATTAATTATATCTTAATGATTGAGATGATGAGTGTGTTATGCTTGTATTTATATATACATAGTTTCCACCTCCATTAATATTACTTTGAGCTGTCGTGAGTTGGAGTAAATGAAAGAGAGAAAGTTTTCTAACTTTATACATTTTGAGTTCTAAGTGTATTTTGAGAGAAAACAATTTTTATAAAATACTTAGAGTATTTATAAAAATATATATAAGTTAATTCTATCAATTTCTAGCCGTATACTTAGAGTATAAGTTAATAGAAATATTTTCCGGTCATCTTCCGACGCGTGATACGTAGAGGCACGGTGTTTTCGGTGCTCGAGAATTTCCAAAATCTTGTTCGATTGGATTTGTGCTCGTACTCGGAATCAAAAAGATATTATCAAAGGTCTACGAGGGTATGAATTCTTAATTTATCTTCGTACATTTATATTCGTTTATACGATGCTTGATCGATCCGGTTATGGGGTTTGGTTTTTATCCGGTTTGACCAGTTTATTTCCGCTGCGTAACTCGTTTTTAATCACCGAATCCCATCAGTGGTATCGGAGCGAGGTCTATGCAATCTTATATTCGATATTTGCATTTGGAATGCTTGATTTTTTTTTTTTATGATTTAGAATCATAATCGTTTTAATTGTTGATGTTTAATTGTTCATCTAAAAATTATTTTTCATGATTTTATGTTATAATATAAATCTATTTTTCTTTTGAAAAACTGATTTAATTATGTTATATAAAAATTAGAAAAATATTATTTTTAGATTCGGGACGAAAAAATGAGCTTGTGGACCCGGCTAAAATTCTTGAAATTTCTTTAAATTTTATTTAATTTGGCTGGCCAAATTTGGCGGAAGTGGTCAAATTTCTTGGTCATTGGCGGCCTGTCAGACCACGGCTTGGCCAGGCCTTGTGTTTTCCGACTCCGTTTTTATATTTCGTTCGGTAAATTAATTTTCCGCAAATTAAATTGGATTTAATTTGACTAAAATATAATTATGGTAATTTATTTTAAGGAATTAATTTAATGAAATATTTATTTTGTCCTATAGCAAATTAAAATTAACGGTTAAGTGAATTAATTTGATTAATTCTAATTGTTGGATTATTTCTTGTTGATTAGATCAATTTTAGATTAATCATTATTGCCATTTATTTTAATGTAATTGTTGCATTAATTTTGAATGGGGATGTAGTTCATGGACCTAGTTTTGAATCATTTGTTTTGTTCGATTGGGTTGTAAGGTCTGTTTTGAGCCTATTTATTTTACTAGAAAATTTGTATATGATGCAATTTTTCAAATGTAAAATTTATATGTAATGATGAAGATCGGAGGAAGATCCGTTCGAGAAAACGAAGATTCAAGACCCAAGACCTGTAATTAGATTACGATGTTTTTGTTCTAGGAACGGTCCATGAAGACATGTTGTTAGTTTTAGGTTGTGTATGTTTTCATATTGTATGACAAACAAACAAACCGACAAACCACGCTTATAAATGAATTAACGTGCAAAGTGTGACATATAATCGCGGTAATACTCCCACTTACAAACACTAAGTTATAAAGGTTACGAGGTTTCCTACCCTCCCTCAAACTCATGGAAAATTGAAATCTAAACCGGAATATTATTCTTCCGAGTATCTCGGGGTAATATTTTTGGGGAAGGTTGATAAATTCCTACAGTGCATTAGATGTCTTTGGTTGTGACAAATCAAACCCCTATAAACCGTATGGGTTGCCGGGTAAGATTCAATTGTCAGACTAATAGGAGTTGACAGTTTAAACTTAGATAGTTCAGCGAGCCATAGAAACCGAATGGGTTGAGGGCAAGTGAACTAGGGGTAAAAGAAGATCGAATCATCCATTAGATGGGTTGGTGTTAGACACAACTTTATAAAGAATAATAGAATATAAACCGTATGGGTTGCCCTCTATTAAACTTTGTAAAGAAATCGATCACCACTATGAAGTCACCCAAGACTTCCGGATTTAACATGGGAGTGTGTAAATGCCGATAAAATAGTGGGAGCCGAGTTATGAATAAAGAAAGTCCTTAAATTCTTTACTCGGATCATTATTAAATAATCACTAACGAATCTTAAATTATTCTCTGCAGTTAACAAAACTCTCAATATGACAATGAACCCACTCGCTATACTACTTGAAAAGAACGTCCTGATCGTCCGAACTATGTGGATCAAGCCGGAACTTGAGGATTGTCCTAACTATGGAAATGCTAGGATACGTCTTGGAGGCGGACATCCCAGCGGCTCCTGCAAGAACCCGAGCCAATCAGGAAGATGTCGATGCCCATGAGAAATGGGTAAAAGACGACATAAGAGTGCGAGGGTACATGTTAGGCTCAATGACCAATGAGCTTCAACGTGCCCATGAAAAGATGACGTCTTCAAGAGCCATCTTATCGCACCTGGCTGAGATCTATGGAGAGCATAGCCGAACTGCTAGATATGAGATATCGAAGCAATTATTCGGCGCCAGGATGAAGGAAGGAGAGAGGGTTGGGGACCATGTCCTCAAGATGATCTCGATGATTGAGAGATTGGAAGCTCTTGATTTTCAGATGCATGCATCTCTCCAAACTGGCCTTATCCTGCAGTCACTTCCTGACTCATTTTCATAATTTGTCATGAACTTCAACTGCAATGAGATTGCATGTAACTTAGGTGGGCTAATGAACAAACTGACGACTGCCCAGTCTCAGATGAAGACAAAGGGAAAGGAAGCTGCACTTGTGATTTCTTCTGGGACTCAGAAGTCCAAGAATAAGAAGAAAAAGAACAAGAAGCAGTTAGGTCCAATAGCCAAGATCAACAAGGGAAAGGGCAAGGCCCCAATGATTCAAAAGAGCAAGTGGGCCAAGAAAACGGATGTGTGCCTCAACTGCGGTGAGCTGGGCCACTGGAAGAGGTACTGTCTAAAGCTTGACTGTAATGCGCCTTCAGGTACGGAACTACTGGTTTTCGAAACAAATTGTTCTGTAACTGTATATTCTACTTCTTGGATACTTGATTCCGGTGCGAGTTCTCACATTTGTACAATGAATCAGGATCTGGAACAAAGTAGGAAGTTGGATTCAGGGGAGGTGATGGTCACCGTCGGAAGTGGGCATAGTGTCGAGGCTTCTGATATCGGATCCCTTATGTTGGATTTAGAATCTGGTTTTATTCTTAATTTAGATGATGTACTTGTTTTGCCCAAGGGGCACAAGAATATTGTATCAATTCCGGTCATGGACCGAAAGGGATTTCACTTCTTTATTGGAGAGGGGTCCTGTCGTATTTATTTCAGAAATAAATTGGTTGGTATTGCTACATTATTAAATGGTTTATACCATTTAAATCTAAAGAATAAAACAATTGTGAACACTATAACTAGGAAGCGTGGTAGGGATGAAACGAACCAAGCACTTAAGTGGCATCTTAGACTTGGTCATATTGGTCAGACCAAGGTTCATAAAATGGAGAAAGATGGGCTTACGGGTCCATTGGGATCATATCCCTATCCAACTTGTGAATCTTGCCTTCAAGGCAAAATGACTAAGTTACCCTTCGCAGGGACTTTTGAAAGAGCTGCTGAAAAACTTGGATTGATCCATACCGATGTCTGTGGCCCTTTTGAAATGGCACGGGATGGCTTTCAGTATTTCATTACATTCACTGAAGACCATACCAGATATGGATTCGTGTATTTAATGAAACATAAGTCTGAAGCTTTTGATAAATTCAAGGAATTTAAAGCCCTAGTTGAAAATCAAACAGGTAACCGTGTTAAGACTCTTCGGTCAGACCGAGGTGGTGAGTACATGAGTACCGAATTTGATGAGTTCTTAAAAGAACTAGGAATAGTGTCACAATTCACTCCTCCAGCTACTCCACAATTAAATGGTGTATCAGAAAGAAGGAACCGAACCTTGTTGGACATGGTTCGCTCCATGCTTAACTATACTGATCGACCGATTTATCTGTGGGGTTACGCGCTCCTTATCTGTGCATATCTTGAACAGATGTCCTTCCAAACTGTTTCCTAAGACTCCACATGAGATGTGGAGAGGTAGGAAACCAAGTCTTAATCACATTAGGATTTGGGGATGCCCTGCTTATGTCAAGAAGACTAAAGTAGAGAAATTGGAAGCTAGGTCTGTGAAAGGTCGTTTCATAGGATATCCAGGGGATTCCATGGGATATCTATTCTACATGCATGAAGATCATAGGATCATCGTTGCTATACAAGCATACTTCCTGGAAGATCAGTTTATTCAGGAAGGAGGGGCAGGTAGAAATATTTCTTTGGAAGAAATAAAAGAAACACCAAATGAGACACCTATGCAAGATATTAGAACCCAACCTTTTTAAATACAAACACAACCTCGCAAGTCTAGTAGAATTTCTCAATTACCTGAGAGGTATGGCTATCTGCATCAAGAAGAACTGGGTGTCCATGCGATGACAGAAAGTAGTCAAGAGAATGATCCTTCTACATACGACCAAGCTATGGTAGATGTTGACTCCACCAAGTGGCAAGAAGCTATGGAAGCTGAGATAGACTCAATGCATGCTAATCAGGTCTGGACTTTAGTAGATCGTCCTAAAGGCATAGTGCCTATTGGAAACAAATGGATCTATAAAATAAAGACTGATGGAGATGGCAAGGTTGATACCTATAAGGCCAGGCTTGTGGCAAAGGGTTATTCCCAAAGAGAAGGAATCGATTACTTCGAGACCTTCTCGCCTGTAGCTATGATTAAGTCTATTCGCATGATGCTTGCCATAGCAGCCCACTTAGATTATGAAATATGGCAAATGGATGTGAAAACGGCATTCCTAAATGGATTCCTCGAGGAGGAGATTTACATGGAACATCCTAAGGGATTCATATCTCAAACCAATATTCATAAAGTATGCAAACTTCAGCGTGCCATTTATGGACTGAAGCAAGCTTCACGGAGTTGGAATCTTCGTTTTAACGAGACAGTCAAAGAGTTTGATTTTGTCCAAAACGAAGAGGAGCCCTGTATTTACACGAAGGTTAGTGGGAGCAAAATTGCGTTCTTAATACTATATGTAGATGACATTCTACTTATAGAAAATGACGTAGGAATGCTCAGTTCTGTGAAAGCTTGGCTTTCTAAAGAGTTCTCAATGAAAGACTTAGGAGAAGCTACCTATATTCTGGGTATTCGTCTCTACCGGGATAGAGCGAAAAGAATGTTAGGTCTTTCCCAAGCCCTCTACATAGAAAAGATCCTGAAGCGATTTAGGATGGAAGATTCTAAAAGAGGGTTTCTACCTATGCAACATGGTGCAAAACTTTTCTTAGAGATCTGTCCTCAAAGTGAGGAAGATAGGAAGGAAATGATCAAGGTACCTTATGCTTCAGCAGTAGGTAGCCTTATGTATGCAATCATTTGCACTAGACCGGACATTGCCTATGCTGTGAGCGTAGTAAGTCGGTTTCAGTCAAATCCAGGGCAGGAACATTGGACTGCTGTAAAGAACATTCTTAAGTACCTAAGGAGGACTAAAGACTTGGCTCTTACATACGGCGGTGGAGAACTAAGAGTGATGGGTTATACAGACTTAGATTTTTCGGGGGACATGGATGCTCAGATGTCCACATCAGGGTATATCTTCACTCTGAATGGTGGGGCAGTTTCTTGGAGAAGTGCCAAGCAAAGTTCGACTGCTATCTCTACATGTCAAGCCGAATATCAGGCAGCCACGAAGGCTGCTAAAGAAGCTTTTTGGATTAAGAAGTTCACTGAGGAACTTCAAGTGGTTCCTAATGCGGAGAAGCCCGTGACACTGTTTTGTGACAACGACGGAGCTGTTGCACAGGCTAAGGAGCCTAGGGCTCACCACAACACCAAACATATTGCGAGAAAATATCATTTTGTTAGAGAAATGGTTCGAGATGGGAATGTTATACATCAGAGAGTAGACACAGCAAATAACGTTGCTGATCCGCTTACCAAGCCACTATCTCAGAAGGTCTTAGAAAGACATCTGGAGAGTATGGGTATTAGATACCATAGTTTGTGGCATTGAGTGCAAGTGGGAGATTGTTAGGAATATGCCCTCAAATGCCACTCAGAGGATGAGAGAGTGAGAGCAATTGTATTGTAATTATGAATATTTAATAAGGCAGTTATTATTTCTATATTATTGTATATCACTGGCATTGTGATTTAGTATATAGAATAATAGTCTTTGCATTTGAGAGCGAACATTCTCCATATGTAGATAAGGAGATATGCACTAGAAGTATTTACAGCTCGAATGCTTAACTAGTTCGCAAGTCGATAAAACTTAATTGGGCAGTAAGTTTAGACAAGACTTGTATAACGTATACTTTGACATGTAGAGTACAAGTTTTCACTAACAGTTAGTGGGAGCACACGTTATAGGTATGCTAATGGGATTAGTATACTCGAACACGACTCACCTCGATTCGGTCACATGGATATCACTCAGGGATTGTCAATGACTGGATCGAAAGGTTGTGATAGGTATACGTGGACCTTTGACTTGAGGTTTCAGTAGGAGATGTGCTTGTGACATTAAGTTAGTCATTAGAGTAGTTCGATCCAATCGCCGATTGGTGTGGTCAACCTCGAAATGCAACTTAGTGGGCAAGTAGCAGTCTCTACTGAATACCAAGATAGAATTCTTTCTCCTGTTAGTGAGCAGGTAAATGTCCTATGCGGTTAATGGCAAATGAGATCATAAGTCTTTGGCCAAAGCAGTTAGAGCTAGTTGTATTTGATACACGAGAGCTCGATGATCTCGATTTGTATTAACAAATGCATAGAGTCAAGATACAATAGGGTTTGACTTTACCGTGACCCTAATACTTGACCGGGACATATGATTGAAGGGTTTATACATATATGGTATTCACGACATAGTGGTTTTGGAATGATCCTATCATTCGTTCTTAGTTAGGTTACGGTGTGGGCCACGAGACTGGCTAAGTGGTGCTAACACTCATTGGATCCTCCCAATGCTAACTAAGACGAACCTACAGAGTCACGGCACAGGAATTGACGACGGATTATATTTAACTTATTCTCTCTTGGTTAATATTGGACATTGGATGCCTAATTCAATTTATTGGATAAATTAAATCGGTCTCGTGAATTAAATAAATTACTAGGTAATTAATTTATTCATATTATTTCTTAGAGAATTTATTTTTAATATAATTAATTAATTGGATTAATATTGAGACGTACCAAGGTTTATCTATCGGATTAGATACACGAGGGTCCGTTTCACGGACCAAAACGGACCAACACCTAAAATCTCATCATAGCCGCCCCACTCACTTCATCATGGTGATGAATTATCTATTTTGTCTTTAGAAGACATTTTATATTATGTGGGGTTTTAATTAATTTATTTAATGAATTAATTATATCTTAATGATTGAGATGATGAGTGTGTTATGCTTGTATTTATATATACATAGTTTCCACCTCCATTAATATTACATTGAGCTACCGTGAGTTGGAGTAAATGAAAGAGAGAAAGTTTTCTAACTTTATACATTTTGAGTTCTAAGTGTATTTTGAGAGAAAACAATTTTTATAAAATACTTAGAGTATTTATAAAAATATATATAAGTTAATTCTATCAATTTCTAGCCGTATACTTAGAGTATAAATTAATAGAAATATTTTCCGGTCATCTTCCGACGCGTGATACGTAGAGGCACGGTGTTTTCGGTGCTCGAGAATTTCCAAAAGCTTGTTCGATTGGATTTGTGCTCGTACTCGGAATCAAGAAGATATTATCAAAGGTCTACGAGGGTATGAATTCTTAATTTATCTTCGTACATTTATATTCGTTTATACGATGCCTGATCGATCCGGTTATGGGGTTTGGTTTTTATCCGGTTTGACCGGTTTATTTCCGCTGTGTAACTCGTTTTTAATCACCGAATCCCATCAGTATCTTCGCCAGGTCTGTTGTAATGGTGAGAATCGACCTTAAAGGAGAAGACTTCATCGGGATGGAGGTTGTTGTTTCCAGGGTGAAACAGCAAGGGCTGTACCGCTTTGCTAGTCACCATGCTGATTTGTATGACGAGCAGATCGTGGAGGAATTTTCCTTGGATGCCTAATTCAAGTACTCATCTCAGAGGATAGGGGGTGTTCTAAAATCACCCCGACGGTTCTAGGGATTGAAATCTCTTTGAACAGAGAACTGTTGGAGAAGATGTACATGCTACCGTCTGATGGCCTGAAAATGGGAGAATTCGAGATCTTCGGGTCAGAAAACCAATTGACAGCCTACTGGAAACTATTCACTGGCGATGAGAGGGCTAAGAATGTCCACCCTCATGCCACAAGAAAATTTCACATTGCCATACGTCTATCTGCACGACTTCTGTTGCCGAGTGGTTGAGAACGGGACAAGAGCCTTTGAAATGTGCACCAACCTCCGCTTCAGAATGATTATGGCCATCATGTCAGGAGAGAAGGTGAATTGGTGTCAAATTTTGCTGAAAAGAATTCAGGAAGAGGCTGCTAAGCCTGAATCTGCCAAGAAATGATTTGGCCACATCCTGATCTATATTCTCACTCATTGCGGAGTGAAACAGTTTGCATGCCCATCTCTAGTGATCCGAGGGACGTCACTATGAGGATATCAAGCGAGGAGCAGAAAAGGAAGAGAAGTGTTTCCGACAACTGTTCGCCTAATGTTGTCGAGAATAAGAAGACCAAGAAGTCCTCTAAGGCCGAGGATACAGTGACTACAGCGGTCACTGTAGATGTTCCTTCTATTGCTATAGCTCAAAAAACCCCACAGGGCGCAACCCCTATGGAAGAAATATTTGCTGCAAAAACCGCAGATCTCGAGCCTGTGGCGGCTATGACGGATGAGCAATTGTTTTCCAAGTTGGAAGGTTCCGGCGAGTCGGCTGCCCCTTCGGAGCCAAAATCCGTTACTCCAAATAGGGTACACACCCCTGTACGGAGTCCCACTCCCCATAGGGTACCATCCCCTATTCGGGAACCCTCTCCACAACAGGCTCCTCTACCTGTTGAGGATCCCATCCGGACGGTAGACCCAACTACTGTACGGAGCCCCTCCCCAACTGACATTTTAAATAATACTCTCATCCAGGTTCAAATAGAGAAATGTTATGAACACTTCAAAATTTGGAAGTCATACAAGGTCGCGCCGTACGACACCCTGTATCCCTGGGCCGACTGGAAGGATGAGGAATTATTTGCTCTGGAGGTCACGGACACCCAGAACGTCGAATTCCTGATCTGCTGGGATGATCATTTTTGCCGCGGGCTAATTTCAAACTACTACACGGCAAAAGAGAAGGCTAGACTAAAACGGAAGTCACAGTCTAGTGACAAATCTCCATCACCCAGCCACCACTCTGACCCTAACTCAGACGACGACGACGATGATGCCCTACAGGTCGGTCTAAGGATCAACCGCGAAGAGGCCAAGGAAGGTGAGATGGCCAAACTCCAAAACCAACAGGGTCAGAGGACTTTTGACAGACAATAGTCCCCTCCCCCAAAATAGGAAGCTTCTCAAGAACAAAAATAGCAGGAATCAGTCCCTCCTATCATCTCTGAAGAGCAAGCTACTCCCGAACAGGACGCCCAACCTATCTACCAAACCGAAGACGCTGCCCGCGCCATCGCCAAAAGGATTCAATCCCTCTTCCGGATCAGGCGGAAGCTGAGAGTCGGTAGGAGGATTCTGTCCCTCCTGCACTTCCGACTACAACGAGCAATCCAGATAGGAGGAATCAGTCACTTATGTCTCTGAGACTTAACATACAGAACCACCTTTCGAAGCCCCTGCTTCTGATGCTCCTGCTCCAGATGCCCCCTGTATCTCCCATCTCTGTTAGATCAACATCAGATTATGATGACGGTTTTCTACTCGAGTACATACCAAGAAGACCACGTCATCATGTGGTTCTTCGTCAACTTAGAGAACCTAAGGATTCCAAAATTGCGCACCCTGGCTCCCCGCGCACTGAAGCCTGCATAGAGAAACTCCACGCCATCGGTCGCCTAACTATGTTTCTGCAGGACGCCATCAAGGCCCTGTACGATCTAGGAAAAGAACTCCATTGAATGTGTGAGACTGAATAGGATGATCTCCCCAATATAAAATTCATTATCAACGCTGTGGAAGACACGTTCCGCCTGATGCCTACAACATTGTGGCAGGCGCTCAACGAACTAAAACAACATCAGGAGTCCTGCTGTTGGGATTCACATATAAAAACGAAGAGCGCAACAGAAGCGAAAACATGAAGTGCAATACGAATACCTCAATATGATCGATACAAGCTACGCATATACGAATATAAAACGAACAAAGAGGAAGATATGATATCATACCCTTGTAGTCTGTTGATTTAATCATTGAGAAGATGATGTCCCTTATGAATCCAATCCGCAACAAGCTCTTGGATGATCCAACACCAAAAACACCGCGTCTCTATTTCCATTACGAATCCAATCCACAACATGCTCTTGGATGATCCAACGCCGAAAACACCGCATCTCTACTTGCCACGCTCCGGAGAAACAATCGGAACGACTTCACCTTGTTATCCTCCAAGGATACGGCTAGAACAAGGTTACAGGAGCTTTCTAATATTGTCTATCACACTCTAAGTGTATAGATATATTTTCTCTCTATTTTTCTCTCAATTTTTCTCTAAGAAAAATGAAGAATATGTTGAAGGAGATGAAGTTGAAGAACAATGAATAAGACTACGCAAACTCACTCTCTCTCTTGATCTTGTTAGAACCGTAAGAATTCACACATGCGAGAGGAGATATCATTATTATTCCAAGTCTTAAGTACCATCACATGAAAGTATGCCCCCTTAATAATAAACATCTCATGTTTAATAATATTCATCATACACCTCACAAGATACCTTCTGATTTATAAAATCAAAAGTCTTCCACCACGCAAGGTGGAAGACAAATTATATTGTCAAGGTGTGGGGGCCCAGGCCATATAGAAGGATTTAAGGGAGTTCGGTTCGTTTCGGACTCCCACGAGTCCAATCTGATAAACTCCATTCCGTCTCGATGTATTTTTATCAATTAATTAATCCAATTAATTAACTATATCAAATACAAAATAATTCATTTCTCCAAGAAATAATTATACATATGTGAATCAAATTAATTACCCAGTAATTTATTTAATTCATTAGGCCGTAAACTAATTTATCAAATAAATTAATTTAGACATCCAATGCCCTGAAATTAATTAGACATCCAATATCCAATATATAATAATCACTAAGAGAGAATAAGCTCGATTTATTCCATCGTCAATCCTATTGCGCGACTCGGTAGGTCCGTCTCAGTTAGCAATGGGAGGAACCAAAGAGTAGTAGCACCACCTAGCCGGCTTGGCGGCCTAAACTGTACCCTAACTGAGAACGAATGATGGGGATTATTCCAAAACCTTTCTGTCGTGAATACCAATATACGTATAAACCTTTCTTTCAAATGTCCCAATCAAGTTATAGGGTCACGGTCAGTCAAGCCCTATCTGTACTTGACGCTAAGCATGAGTTAATGCAAATCGAGATCACTGAGCTCTCGTGTATCCAATAAAACTAGCTCCAATGCTTTGGCCAAAGACTTATGATCTCATCCACCAATAACCGCATAGGACATATACCCGTTCACTAATAGGAGAAAAAATCCTATCTTGGTATTTAGTAGAACCTGCTACTTGCCCGTCTTGATGCACGTCGAGGTTGACCCCCACCTTTCGGTTATCTGGGTCAAACTACTCTAATGAAAATCTTAACGTCACAAGCACATCCCTACTAAATCCTCAAGTCTAAGGTTCACGAATACCTATCACAACCTTTCGATTACGTCATTGATTGTCCACCAGGGTGAAATCCGTGTGATGAATTTAGGGTGAGTCGGTTCGAGTATACTAATCTCATTAGCATACCTATAACGTGTGCTTCCACTAACCATTAGTGATCGACAAGCACTCTTCAGGTTAAAGAACACGTCATACAAGTCTAAACATAAACTTAACGCCCAATCAAGTTTCATCCACTTGCGAACGATTAAGTATTTGAGCCATAAACCTTTCCAGTGCCGATCCCCTTATCCAACAAGGAGTGGAATATTTTGCTCTCAAATACACGGACTAGTTTCTATATATATATTCACGAGTCAGGAATGCTAGTGACTACCAGTAAATAAAGAAACATACAATTGCCTTCTGATAATGATTTACATAATAACAAGTACAATGCCCTCACTCATACATTCTCTGAGTGGCATTCGATGGTATACTCCTAACAATCTTCCACTTGCACTCAATGCCACACACTATGGTATCTAATAACCATGTTCTCCAGATAATGCTCCAAGCTTATTTGAGAAAGTGGCTTGGTCAGTGGGTCAGTAATTGTCTACTGAGTCTACTTTATGCAACACAATGTATTCTTTTTGCGAACAAATTCTCTCACGAGATAATACTTTCTCTCAATGTGTTTTGTACCATTGTGAAACCTCGGCTCCTAGGCCTGTGCTACTGCTCCATCGTTATCGCATAAAAAATGAAAACAGGCAGCACAACACATGGTATCACTTGAAGTTCACCCAGAAACTTCTTAATCCAAAACCCTTCCTAAGAGGCCTCCGAGGCTGCTTGATACTCAGCCTGACAGGTGGAATCAGCAGTCGCGCTTTGCTTGCCACTATGCCAAGATATTGCTCCTCCATTAAGAGTAAAATGTAGCCATAAGTAGACATAAAATCGTCTTTTTTTCCCTGGAAGTCTGAATCAGTGAAGCCTGTCACATTCAGTTCTCCACCACTATACATAAGAACCAGATCTCTGGTCCTTCTAAAGTACTTGAGAATGTTCTTTACGGTGGTCCATTGTTCCCTACCTAGGTCTGCTTGAAACCTACTTACCATGCTCCCAGCATGTGCAATGTCAAGTCTCGTACACAATAAGTCATACACAAGTCTACCCAGGGCCAAAGAACATGTTATATTACTCATTTCGTTTCGTTGTTCCTCACTTTGAGGATACATCTTCAAGGTGAGTTTTATTCCATGTCGCATCGGTAGGAACCCTCTTTTAGAATCATCCATCTTAAAATTCTTTAAGATCCTATCTATATAGAGCGCGTGGGAAAGACCTATCATTCTGTTCACTCTATCCTGGTAGAGCCGAATTCCAAGAATACAGGTTCTTCTCCCAAGCCTTTCATGGAGAACCTACTCGAAAGCCAAACTTTCATAGAACTGAGCATTACCACATCGTTTCCTATTAGTAGAATGTCATCTACATATAGTACTAAGAATGAGATCTTGCTCCTACTAACCCTATTGTATACACAAGGTTCCTCTTTATTTTGCACGAAGTCAAACTCTTTTACTGCCTCATCAAAACGAAGGTCCCAACTACGTGAAGCCAGCCACCATCTATTTCATGGAGTCTGCATCCACCATTGCTAGGTCATAGGTCGTAGGTCGGTCTCTTGGTTATCATCTGGAACCTCCTGGAGACCCAGTACCTCCAAGTGCATAACACCATACCTCTTAGGTAATTGAGACACCCTACTAGACCTACGATGTGGTTGTACTTGTGTTTCAGAAGGTTCAGTTCCAACTTCTTGTACAGGTGTCTCCTGAGGAGTTTCATTGTATTATTACAAAGAAATACTTCTATATGTCCCACCTTCCTGAATTGAAATCATCTTCCAGGAAGTGTGCTTTCAAAGCAACAATGATGTCTCGATCTTCGGGCATGTAGAATAGATAACCCATCATCCCAGATGGGAATACAATGAAACGTCCTCTTCACAGACCTTGCTTCCAATTTCTCCGCTTAGTCTTCTTGACATAGGCGGGACATACCTAAATCCTAATATGATTAAGACTTGGTTTCCTGCCCTCCCACATCTCATGCAGGGTTTTAGAAATGGACTTGGAAGGACATCTATTCAAGATATAAGCAGCAGTTAGGAGCGCATAACCCCATAGGTAAATCAGTAAGTTGGTGTAGCTAAGCATGGAACGAACCATGCCCAATAAGGTTCGGTTCCTTCTTTCCGACACACCATTTAACTGAGGAGTTCCTGGAGGTGTAAGTTGTGACACTATTCCATGCTCCATTAGGAACTCGTCAAACTCCGTACTCATATACTCGCCACCTCGGTCCGACTAAAGTGCTTTGATATGATTACCTGTTTGTTTTCGATTAGGGCCTTAAATTTCTGGAATTTCTGAAAGGCCTCAGATTTATGTTTCATTAAGTACACATAACCATACATAGTATGATCATCCATGAACGTAATGAAATACTGATATCCGTCACGTGTTGCTTCCAAAGCACCACATACGTCGGTATGGACTAATACAAGTTTATTAGCGGCTCCTTCAAAAGTCCCTGTGAAGGGGGACTTAATCATTTTGCCTTTAAGGCAAGATTCACAATTTGGAAAGGGATCTGATCCCAATGGACCCATAAGTCCATCCTTTTCCATTTTGTAAACCTTGGTCTGACCAACATGACCAAGTCTAAGATGCTATTTCAAAACTTGATTAGTGTTATCCCTACCACGCTTCCTAGTCATAGTGTTCACGACGACTTTGTTACTTATGTTTAGATGATATAGTCTATTTAACAATGTGGTAGTGCCTACTAATCTATTACGAAAATTAATTTTGCAAGAACAATCACTAATGAAAAATGAAAAGCCTTGCCGATCCATGACCGGAATGGATATAATGTTCTTATGCCCCTTGGGCAATACTAGTACATCATCTAAAGTTAAAACAAAGCCGGATTCCAAGAAGTGATCCTATATCAGTTGCTGCGACACTATGCCCGCTTCCGACAGTAATCATCACTTCCCCAGCTCCAAGTTTTCTACTTTGTTCCAGATCATGATTCATGGTACAAATGTGAGAAATAGCACCTGAATCTAGTATCCAAGAAGTAGAAAATGCAGTAGCAGAACAATTCATTTCCAAAACTAAAAGTTCTGTACCTAAAGTGCCATGAACCGTAATAATTCACACATGCAAGAGGAGATATCATTATTATTCTAAGTCTTCAACCACCATCACATGAAAGTATGTCCCCTTAATCATAAACATCTATTATTTATTAATATTCATCATACACCTCACAAGATACCTTTTGATTTATAAAATCAAAAGTCTTCCACCATGCAAGGTGGAAGACAAATTATCTTGTCAAGGTGTGGGGGGGCGGCCATATAGAAAGATTTAAGGGAGTTCGGTTCGTTTCGGACTCCTGCGAGTTCAATCCGATAAACTCCATTCCGTCTCGATGTATTATATCAATTAATTAATCCAATTAATTAATTATATCAAATGCAAAATAATTCATTTCTCCAAGAAATAATTATATATATATATATATGAATCAAATTAATTACCCAGTAATTTATTTAATTCATTAGGCCTTAAATTAAATTATATAATAAATTAATTTAGATATCAAATGTCCCGAAATTACTTAGAAATCCAATGTCCAATAAATTAGATATCCAATATCTAATATTCATTAAGAGAGAATAAGCAGTTCATTCTGTCGTCAATCCTATTGCCTGACTCGGTAGGTCCTATCAGTTAGCAATGGGAGGAACCAAAGAGTAGTAGCACCACCTATCCAGCCTGGCGGCCTACACTATACCCTTACTCAGAACAAATGATGGGGATCATTCCAAAACCTTTCTGTCGTTAATATCAGTATAAGTATAAACCCTTCTTTCAAATGCCCCAATCAAGTTATAGGGTCACGGTCAGTCAAACCCTATCTGTACTTGACGCTATGCATGAGTTAATGCAAATCGAGATCACTGAGCTCTCGTGTATCCAATACAACTAGCTCCAATGCTTTGACCAAAGACTTTATGATCTCATCTACGAATAACCGCATAAGACATATACCCGTTCACTAACAGGAGAAAAAATCCTATCTTAGTATTTAGTAGAACCTGCTACTTACCCGTCAAGATGCACGTTGAGTTGACACCCACCTTTCGGTTTTCTAGGTCGAACTACTCTAATGAGAATCTTAACGTCACAAGCATCCTCAAGTCAAAGGTTCACGAATACCTATCACAAACTTTGGATTCCGTCATTGACTGTCCTGGAGTGAAATCCGTGTGACGAATCGAGTGTGAGTCGGTTCGAGTATACTAATCTCATTAGCATACCTATAACGTGTTCTCCCACTTACCATTAGTGATCGACAGGCACTATCCAGGTCAAAGAACACGTCATACAAGTCTTCACATAAACTTAACGCCCAGTCAAGTTTCATTGACTTGCGAACGATTAAGTATTTGAGCTGTAAACCTTTCCAGTGCCGATCCCCTTATCCAATAAGGAATGGAATGTTTTGCTCTCAAATACACGGACTAGTTTCTCTCTCTCTCTCTCTCTCTATATATATATATATATATATATATATATATATATATATATATATATATATATATGAGTCATGAATGCCAGTGACTACCAATAAATAAAGAAACATACAATTGCCTTCTGATAATGAATTACATAATTACAAGTAGAAGGCCCTCAGTCATACATCCTCTGAGTGTCATTCGAGGGCATACTCCTAACACCTGCGATAGGAACAAGAAAAGTTTAAAGATGCCAAGGCCAAAACGGTTGCCGCCCTTCAACATACCGGCACCATACTGACTGAGCACGATCATAAGATCGATGATCTATGTTTAGTGGTCAGTACACTGGTAGAAAGCGTCAATGACCTGAAGACCAAACAGGACGAGTCCATAAAGCTCCTACAGGAGATTCATACCAAGGTATCAGATATTGATGATGCCAAAAAGGGGGAAGAGTCCAAAGAGGCTGCCTAGAGATGGAGATTGGAGAGAGAGAGAGAGTGATGAATGCAGCACTGGAAGAAAGTGTTGCTGCTGTAATTGGGCGATTGACCGTAACCGGGTCAAGTCAAGCAACAAAGGGATACAGGGTGACTGGCTCTCGACCTGAGTTCCAGGATCATCCCAGTAAAGAACAATGTGTGAAGCCATTCGAGATTCTGCTGCCCACTGATCGACATCCTTCAAATGATGATCTGAAGAGTTGGAAGAAAAATGAACTAATGAGATACTTTTATACTCTGATCAGGGAGTATTCACTCTTCAATCGATTCAAGATGCTAGAGTATGCCGCAAATGAATTCTTAAGGTTGTTAGCAGAAGGAAAGCTCCCTCTGCAAATGGTGATGAAATCCAGGCACCAGAAAGGTGAATGGCTCACCCATCTGGAAGACTGGATCCTTGCTTACGATCAATCCCCTGAAGGAAGAAGCATTTATCGGGATCGAGGCAAGGACTCTCTAGTAAACTGGTGGAAAGGAACTGTAAATGATCCTGACCGGAGGCCTTAAAGCACTCTCAATATAGAAGCTAGCCTGTTAGCCTTTTCACTGTATTTCTTTCCCTTGTAGGCTTACCAATGCAGTATGCATTTGTCTGTATCTTTATTTTTTCAAGAACTTGTAATTCTCATATCATTATCAATAAAACTTGGTTTCTTGAAAGATTATAGCTCCTAATTTACGTTTACTGTCTTTACTATTTGATTACAAAGTTCTGCTATATTTCAACAAGTACAAACTTGTTAATACTCAAAGCTGTAAGAACTTATCTGCGAACAATTCGTATATTAAGTTGTACGAAATTTAGAGTTTGCTCTGTAAGATTGTGCCTACGCGCCAATCATAAGATCAGTTGTAATACACCTAAGTCGTGTATGATTTTCAATTTAGAACTTGCCTGCGAGCAGCTCAAATTTCTAGACTAAGTAATGAAGATTAGACCAATCGACAGAAGACTTGAAGACGGCCTCTCGGTTTCTAGAAGGAGGTATCTAGAGGAAGTTTTGGCATTATCAAAAAGGGGTAAATTGTTAGGATAAATATCCTGTTTTGATTATTTCCAACATACAGCAAAGAAGTCTTAAAGTAATATCGTTATGTATGGAAGCTGTAGGGATTCTCCATACAGCCCATCCATACAGTAAAGAGATCTTCTATAGATTCATCTTACAGAACCTACTACAAACAGCAAGAGTAATAGTATGGTGGATACAGCAGTCAGACTATAAGTGTTCTACTTAGGAAAAGTAAAACACATCCAACAAGACTGAATAGAAAAAGCTTTAAATTGTT
Organism: Orobanche coerulescens; assembly: GCA_033398695.1. Lineage (NCBI taxonomy): Eukaryota > Viridiplantae > Streptophyta > Magnoliopsida > Lamiales > Orobanchaceae > Orobanche > Orobanche coerulescens. The sequence goes on along the minus strand of CM065813.1, from coordinate 143,453,200 downwards.
GTGAAATAAACATTGTTTATTCATTAAGTATTCACGGTTAAAAGCAGAATTTATTGCTCATAGGACAATATTTAAATACGGCTGGAGCGAGACAAGTATGAACTCTCTGAAGAGCATTTAGTGCAAAGACAGAAAGGATGTATGAAGCATTAAATGCGATCTGCTTTAATTCAAACATTCAGCAGCGGCCAATCAGAGACGTCAACATCTCACCGATCAGGAAAAGCTACATTTATAATGGATACATTTCCGAGGTTATAAGTACCCCAAGCAAGAGGACATTACACACCAAAGTTATGCATTATCGTGCATACTCTGACATATTACTCTGATAATCTAGATATTAAAGAGCAGTATATTTCATGAGCATACAACAGTATCCAAGCGAAGAAATATACTAATTCCTCAACGCAAACAGCACAGCATACAACGAACGTTCATCAAAGAAAATGCTGCTGTTTGAAATTGTTCTATCCTTACTGTTGAGATTATCATTAGCCCTGTGTGGACTAAAGATCATTGTGTATTTCGACCTATGTGAGAAGAATAACATTGAAGATGATGCTTCAATCTGTGTCAGAAGAAGCAAGTCGAAATAGCTCAAGCCAATCTTTGTGAACGGCCCAAAGCTACAGTCCCTATATCAATCTGTGTGAACGATATAGAGACAGGTTTAGTTAAAGTCACGTAGTTGTGTACGTAGTGGTTTTAATAAACTCTTTACTCCTGCGTGGAGGACCAGTGTACGTAGAGGGGTTTACCTCGAACCACTTTAAACTGTGTATTATTTACCTTCTATCTTTACTGTTTTTATTCAACTGTGATTTATTAGTATACATTGTAAAATCCTATACGCGTCAAGCAAACAGGAGAACACCTAGTTTTTGTATTTACAAAACTCAGCAAACAGACTTCCGCTATGCAATTAACTTCGAAAATCATACAACTTATTGTATCTTTACCATCTAAGTTGTTTACTGTATACTCTGTGGCTAACAACTATAATTAGTAAGAATTATGGGCGCAAATATTTAGGAATAAAATATTCCTTAACTATCGGGAATCAATCACTTTGTCCCCTTGCTTTAATTGAGTCTGCACATGACTTTCCGTCATTGTTGACTTTTCAATATTTGCTGATGTGGAATTAGTTGATGTCCAAAACTTGGCTGATATTCCGTCTTTGATAAAGCTCAACTGATATTTCCTTCTGGTCAAACCTGGCTGATGTGTTGGTCAAACCCGACTGATGTTCTGCCTAGACAAAAGCTGGCTGATATTTGGTATTGGAAGTTGGCTGATATTTGTCTTCGTCAACCTCAACTGATATCTTGCTTTGACCAAACTCTGATGATGTCTGTTTGGTCAACCTTAACTGATATTCTCCTTTGACTAAACCCAGTTGATATTTTAGCTGTTTTGTACTTAGCTAAAATTATCTTTAGTATACTTCTGACTTGGTCAAACCCGACTGATATTTTCCTTTGACCGAAACCCGATTGATATTTTATCGGTCAACCTTAGATGAGATTTTGCGTTGACCAAAACCCAGCTGATATTACTGGTCAAGCTTAGCTGATATTAGCCTTTTCTATACTTAACCAAATTTATACCTGATCAACATGATCAATACTGAGTCTAATTTTAACAGCCTATAGGAGATACTCATTTTACAATGCCAAGTACATATATTTTGATATAATCTTTGAGTACAGGGATGACATCATTAAAATATTAAAATTATATTCCTAAAAAGAACTCCTTGGCAGCGTCTTACAGCGTCTTGAAATGATTGAACATGGCTGATTCCCTCATGAGAGTGCAAAAATATCTCAGCAGTTCATTGTACTTTCATACCTCCAACTCTTCAGCTGATGGCTGTCTGTCTGTTGGGAGATGGGGCTCTGTGGGCTTCTGTACATCATTCTTATAGGGAAAGTTAGGATCCTGGAATTCGAGATGAGAACCAGTTACCCTATACCCTCTAGCTCCTTGACCTAACTCGGGTCCGGCCAGTCTTCCGATTGTAGTTGCAACACTGTCATCCAGGATGGCCTCCATCTCTTTTTTCTTTTCCGTCCTACACCTCCTTCCAGCCTCTCTAGCCTGTTACCCCTTTTGGCATCATCAAGTTCAGAAACCTTACCATGAATATCACGAAGAAGATCCATCGATTCGGCCTGCTTGTCCTTCAGATCTTAGACGCAGTCTACTAGACCCACAACCACTACTGTAAGGTCATCGATTTTCTGACTGAGCAGTGAGTTTCGATCTAGTGACTTCGAGGGTGGCGACTGTTTTGGCTTCCGCAAAGCTTAGTTTTTCTTGCGCTTGCTTCAGGATTCGCTCATGATGCTGTTTCAACTGATTGAGGGCTTGCCATAAGGCATTTTGCATGAGGCGGAATGCCTCTTCGACATCTTGCACGACCCTTTGCAGCTTCGGGAGTTCATTCTGAGCAGTCTCGTGCATCCAGTCGAGCTCTGTGTCGACATCATACAGAGCTTTGACAGCATCCTATAGGAACACGGTTTGGCGACTGATTTACTTAAATTGCTCGATCCTGGCTTCAGCGTGGGGAGAGTGGGGGTGAGCGATTTTGGAGTCAGATGGCTCTCCAATCTGTTTGATAATGATGTTGTGATAGACCTCTGAGGTTCGGCATCAGCCTGGATACCAGTCGAGGAGCGGGCACCTCAGATGGTTCCCCTGTTGGTGCTGTTTGGGAGAAAGAGGAGACTGATTCTTCTTGTCCTTTCTCGGTTTATGTAGCCTAGAGTACAGGAGGGACTGATTCCTCCTGCTGGATCTCAGCTTCCGCCTGTTCCATAGAAGGGACTGAATCATTCTATTGGACAGCACGAGATCCATCTTGACTAGTCGTACGGACTTATTTCTCCTGTATACTCTCTCTCCTTGACCTGGCCCGGGTCCAGCCAATCTTCCAATGGCAGTTGCAACCTTTTCCTCTAGAGCAGCCTCCATTTCCTTCTCTCTCTCCAGTCTCCACTTCCTTGCAGCCTCTCTCGACTCTTTCCTTTTTTTAGCAGTATCAAGATCTGAGATTTTGTCGTGAATAGCCCGAAGGAGTTACATATATTCGGCCTGTTTGTCTTTTAGATCAGTAACACTTTCAACCAGTTTCACAACCACTGCTGTTAGATCATTGATCTTGTGATCATGGCCACTAAGCTTTGATCATGTGAATTCTAGAGTGGCAATAGTCTTGGCTTCAGCGACACATAGCTTTTCTTGTTCTTGCTTCAGGATTCGCTCTGATGCTGCTTCATTTGATTCAGGGGTTGCCATAATGCCTTGGGTATAAGGCAGAAAGCATTTTCCACATATGTAATGGCCCTTTGCAGCTTCGGGAGCTCATCCTGAGCTATTTCCCTTATCCACTCCAGTTCCTTCCTGACGTTGTACAGGGCCTTGACGGCATCCTGCAGGAACACGATTTGGCGACCGGTGGCTTCGAGTTTCTCGATACATGCCTCTATGCACGGATAGTGTGGGTGCACTATCCTGTAGTGTGGTGGTTCTCCAAGCTATTAATAACCACATTGTGACAAGGCTTGCATGCCTCATCATCAGCAAGGAAACTGTCATCTGATCCAGATGGGGATCTGATCGCTGGATTCGCGTAGTATGGTTTTCAAATCCGATCAATTTTAAAATTTGTAAAACCTCGGAGTATTTCCAAGGTGTCGAACCCAAGGGAATTGATGTGTCGAAAATAAAGGAATTAACTCTACTCAAAATTTGACTGCTATTTAGGAATCCGAAAGTTTGTTTTGATTCTAATTATCTAACTTTAAAAATCGAAAAAAAATAAAAATTAAATAAAAGCTGAATTATCTAATTAAGCAAATTAAGCAAATTAGCAAGATAAAATCACAAGTCGAAAGGTAATTGATCCTAGGGTAGTATCATCTAATTGAGTTCACACAATTCATTCACTTGATTCCTTTTCCCCAAATTTTAATTCAATCCTAGAAACAATCACTCAATCAATCTAGAATTCCGATCAAGGCAACCTAGAAAGATAGTTAATCTAAACCCTTTTCCCCGCCAGGGCTCAAAGAATTTAAATCACTTAAAAGCGCCAACTTATTTATCTATGATTTATCTTTCTCCGCTAGGTCTCAAGATAAAATCATATTGTGCATCAAGTATTTCCACTAATTAATTACTCCTTCCGGACAAAATCAATTAGCTAACATGCATCGATTAAGGGCCCTTTAATCTAACATGAGATTTAACACAACTTGAACACAAGCCTAGGATGAAAGGTCAAAAGGTAATCAAAGGAATATCATGTGAACATCAATTAAATTTACTAACCCTAGAATCAATCAATGAATTTAGCCAGACATAATTGAAATTAAACAAGAAATAGATGAAGAATGCATATTATTAATATGAAAAGAGAGATTACAACCCTTACGGATGAACTCCGAGTCTTCAATCTCTGAAAACAATAATAATTCTCCTCCAAAAAGTTCTTGCATCCAAGGAATTAATCTTGCTAAAAAGATGTAAAAATCTGCTAAAGATAATAAAAGAAGAAAAAGAATGATAAAGGATGAAAATGGCTGATGGAAGATTGATAAAAGATCATAAACTAGGTCTAGGAAGAGGTTTATATAGCCTAAGGGGCTTAAAATCCCGGTTAGCCCTAATCTAGGAAACAAAAACTATCCAAAAGAGTCAAAATCCGTCAAAATACGAGAGTCCGCTGGGCAGCCTATCGGACTGGCCTATCGGCCGATAGGCTGGCCGATAGTTGGTTCGTCGATCTCTTCACTCGATAGGGCAGGAACTCTTTTCGGACGGGTCTATCGGCCGATAGGCTGGCCGATAGGTTCGTCTGTCTTTCGCAAAAATCCGTTTCTTCGTCCGTTTGACTCGACTCTCGGTCCTTTGTCTCGTTTTGGGTCCTTTTGGCTCTAAAAACCTGCAAAAACACTAAAACCAACCCAAACGCGTAATACGGCTCGACTAATCATAAATAAGCCAAATACGAGCACATTAATCACGAAACGAGATAAAAACCTAGTATAAAATCCTAGAAATAATGTGGTAAAATTACCACTTATCAAACCCCCCCAAACTTAAGCCTTGTTCGTCCCGAACAACAAAAAGAAAAGAAAAAAAATGTCGTGAATCATCGTGCAACTCATAGTGTTCAACCTAATCAATACTATCCTGTAATTCTCTCTAAATAATCCGTGTGTCGTAAAAGCGAGCTGCACTCAGAATAATGATTCCGCAAAGTAATCAAGTTCAGTCCTAATCATTCGTTCATGAAGAAAATCCAGCTCAAAGATTAACAAAACGTGAGTCAAATCGACCGTCAATATGAAAGGTTAAAATAAACAAGCTAGTTCGTCCCGTTATACAGTCTAGTGACACATTTTTCACGAGTTTCATAACAAATAAACCTCGGTCAGTATTCCCTTATATATATGTCCAAGAATTTGATTCGAGTTGACCACTAGGTTAGGATCTCGGGATGTTTCATCAGGGTAATCCTAGGGTGGAACTTCCATTCTCATGTATTAAGAAACCGTTTGACGTAAAAGACACTCATGGGGCACATGGATGCTTCTAGTTACTAAGTTCCCGTCTACAGCGGAGAAACAACTCGAATATATAATTTCCGCATGTCCGAATCAAGGTCGCCGTTTTACGCGAGAGTAAGCAATGGTCACGCGAATACCCCGGTTACTAAGTTCCCTATCATTGGCACATGTGAAATATCTAAATCACTAGTCTAATCAGAGTCGTCGTTTTACGCGAGGGTAAACAACGGGTCACGCGAATGCCCCCGGTTACTAGACTTCCCTTCATAGAACAACATTATCTCAACTTTTGGGAAAAACTGACCGACTCTAAACTCAATCTAAGTGCCAACACGACTAAAGAAACAGTACGACTCACTATCCGGAAGATGTAACCAAACGTATTGACGGTGATTTTAAAACAAGTATGTATCGTCTCTTATCTGCCAAGACCTCTACAATCACGAAAAATTTTGGACCTAAATGAATACTATGCAAAACAGAAATAACTGACTACAACTCGACTAAACTCGACCGTTTCTTCAGAGAGAAAAACAGTGTCGTAACATCGGTATCACACAAATAGAAGCACGAAAAATTCACTAATAAAGAAAAATTAAGACAAGCAAGGCTATCTAAAACAAACAACGAAAAGCAAATAAAAGCAAACACGAAATCTAAAAAAAAACTACTACGACCTAAAAAAAATAGAAACTAGCAAACACACCAAACGAAAATGAACAAAAAAAAATTCTAAAAAAAAAAAAAAAAAAACTAAGCAACAAAAAGCTAAATCCACGCAACACCAATATGATAAGCATAAATAAAAACAACGGGCACCAACACAAGCAAATAAAGATACAAGGCAAACAAGGTACTCACACGTAAAGAAATTAACAAAGCCGCACTTCTCCCCCCCCCCCCAAACTTATTTCGCATCCCAAAGGAGGAATAAGTTTGAAAAGAGAAAGGAGTGGCTTTGTTAACAGAGTACCTGATAACTGTGGCGGAAGTCGAAGCATAAACAGTGCCGGGTATGTCATATCGGGCTGGCCTATCGGCCGATAGGCTGGGCCGATAGGAACTACTGAAACCTACGCACCTCATATCGGGTGGGATATCGGTCGATGTGGTCTGCCTATCGACCACTGCTTGTAACATAAAAATTCCTTTAATTTTCCTCAGCCTATCGGCCGGGCCTATCGGCCGATAGGCTCGTCCGATAGGATCTTCTGTCTCAAAAAAATTTTCCAGCTTTTTCTCGTTCGCAAACTTGGTCCCGTTTTTGCTTGGATATGGCGATTAAAGACCTGCAAGTATCCAAAACTCGGCGTGCATGGATTAGAACTAAACAAAAACTAGCAAAGCTACTACGAAACAAGAAACTACAAAAAAATCACGCAAACGAAAAATCGAAAATAAAAGAATAAAACGAACTAATATACATACGTTGGGTTACCTCCCAACAAGTGCTACGTTTAACGTCTTTAGCTAGACGATACCTCATTCATTCCGGGTCTTCAGCGACAACTCCCCCTTGAATGGGTTTGTTGATATCAAGATAGCATACGTCCCTCTCATTAAATCGAAACTCGTTCGCCTCCAACATTCGAACATACTTTGGCAAATCCTCGGAAATTTCATCAACATCAGAATGTGAGTAAATGGAGTGTGAAATGCAATGCTCCAACAAGTCGGTCGGGGGCGGCATAATAGACTCAATTTCATAACATTCCTCGGGCGCATCCTCAGGTTTCTTCATCGCGTCATAGATGGAAATTTTTCAGATTTTGATCGTTAACCCGGAAAGTAAGATCACCCTCATGGACGTCGATAAGTGCTCTCCCCGTCGCTAGAAACGGTCTCCCAAAGATCAATGGTTGATTCTCGTCCTCGGGCATATCAAGAACTACGAAATCGGCCGGGAAGACTAAGTGTTGGACTCTAACGAGTACATCCTCCACAACTCCCCTCGGATAAGCAATCGACCGGTCCGCCATGAGTAGAGAAATGGTAGTCGGCTTCATCTCCCCAATCTTCAACTTCTTAAAGATGGATAGAGGCATAAGATTGATGCTTGCCCCGAGATCACACAACCCATTACGGAACGTTTGGTCGCTAATCATGCATGTAAAAGTAAAACGTCCCGGATCCTTCTGCTTGAGCGGTAGCTTGTTTTGAATGATAGCGCTGCACTCCTCTGTCAAATTTATGGTTTCAAACTTTCCCAACTTTCTCTTGCTTGCCACAGCGTCTTTCAAGAATTTCACGTACCCCGGCATGTCTCTCAAAGCGTCTAGAAGTGGAATGTTGATATTCACCTTTTGAAACATGTCGATAAATCGTTGAAGCTTTTCATGATGTCTCGACTTGGCCAATCGCTGTGGAAATGGAGCTTTTACCTCAAAATCCTTCACATTCGAACTTCCAGGAGCCTTTCGGCCGATAGGGGGGTCGATAGGATCCACCGCGTGCATTACGTGCGGGTATCGGGTGGGCTATCGGCCGATAGGCTACCGATAGGTTCTCGCCGTGTTTCATCTGCCTTCGTTCTCGGCTCCGTTTCTAGTACATCCTTGTTTCCAGATTTCTCAACTTCAGCCCCATGATTACTGTACCTTGTCCCACTCCGAAGCTCGATTGCGTTGCATTGTTGCGTCTTCGGGTTGGTCTCGGTGCTGCTCGGAAAATGGCCCGGCTTATGAAATCCGGCTTGGGCGTTCGCCATTTGACTCATTTGGGTCTCCACCATCGACATCTGCTTTGTCAAGGCTATCACTGAGTTTCCAATAGATGTCACACTATGCTCGAGAGCCCCGAATCTCTTGTCTGCTTTATAGATAAAATCTTTTTGACTTGCCTCCAACCGTTCCAACGTCTCTTCCATCGGTGTCTTAGCAATCGGCTCTTGAATAAACCCGTTTTTCACGTTAAATCCCGGTGGTGGCTGGAGCGCATTGTTCGGGTTGGCATAGGAGAAATTAGGGTGGTTTCGATTGTTCGGATAATAGTTCCCCCAATTTCCCCCTTGCCGGAAGTTTCCTCCTTGCACGTAATTTGCATCCTCCTTAACTGCAATAGGCTCGTTTAGCTCTTCAAAAACTGAATTGACCCCCAAAGTATTCTTTTTTAGCATCTCGAGTTCTTTTTGTTGTTTTTCAAATTTCGCCTTTAAATCACCGTAGGCGTCCTCGTCACCGGATGGAACCATTCTTCTCGTCATCTTCCTATCGGTCACCTCCTCGTAATCATTGTTGACCGCTAGCTCAATGAGATTCTTGGCCTCTTCATAATCGTTAGCAAGAAATCCCCCTTTCGATGAATAGTCCAACTCTCTTCTATCCTTCCTCGTCAAACCCCGATAAAACCGAATGTAGATCTCCTCCTTATCAATTCCATGCTGTGGGCATTTTCGAAGTAGCTTCTTAAATCGGATCCATGCCTCGTATAAGTATTCATCCTCATATTGCTCGAATTGCAAGATATCGTTGATTTGTTTTTGCACCTTCGAGGGAGGATAGAACTGTGCTAAGAACAACCGAGTCATCTCTCTCCAAGTACCAATTTCCTTCCGATCTAGGCTCTTGTACCAATCTAGCGCATCATCTTCTAAAGAGAACCGGAATAGGCGGAGCTTAATCACATCCGGAGGCACTCCGTTTTGCTTGATGGTGGCACATATGTCCAAAAACGACTCGAGGTGAGCGTTTGGATCTTCATTAACTCCTCCTCCGTATGTTTGAGACTTCACCGTAGCGATGAGGGACGGCTTCAGCTCGAAGTTGTTGGCATCAATCTTTCCCCAACCTCCTTCTTGATAATCGTCCAGCTTAGGTCGGAAGCGGGCATTCAAAGGGATTTTCTCGGGACGAGCGAGTTCTCCTGGTGGGTCAACAATGCCGGCCATGGTATCAACGAAAGGTATGGAAATAGTCTCGGTTCTCGCTTCTTGCTTCTTCCTCCTCAAAGACTTCTCGATTTCCGGATCCAAAGGAAATAGGTCCTTTCCTTGGGATCTTGTGATCATGCACCGCCTACAAAGAAGAGAAAACAAGATGTGAGGAAACGAGATCGAAAATTAATAATAATAGTAAACAACCTAAAGTAACAATCTCTTCTTTTTCGAATTATCCCTTTAAGTTTTCTATCAATTCCCCGGCAACGGCGCCAAAAATTGATCTGGCTTGAATTCGCGTAGTATGGTTTTCAAATCCGATCAATTTTAAAATTTGTAAAACCTCGGAGTATTTCCAAGGTGTCGAACCCAAGGGAATTGATGTGTCGAAAATAAAGGAATTAACTCTACTCAAAATTTGACTGCTATTTAGGAATCCGAAAGTTTGTTTTGATTCTAATTATCTAACTTTAAAAATCGAAAAAAAATAAAAATTAAATAAAAGCTGAATTATCTAATTAAGCAAATTAAGCAAATTAGCAAGATAAAATCACAAGTCGAAAGGTAATTGATCCTAGGGTAGTATCATCTAATTGAGTTCACACAATTCATTCAGTTGATTCCTTTTCCCCAAATTTTAATTCAATCCTAGAAACAATCACTCAATCAATCTAGAATTCCGATCAAGGCAACCTAGAAAGATAGTTAATCTAAACCCTTTTCCCCGCCAGGGCTCAAAGAATTTAAATCACTTAAAAGCGCCAACTTATTTATCTATGATTTATCTTTCTCCGCTAGGTCTCAAGATAAAATCATATTGTGCATCAAGTATTTCCACTAATTAATTACTCCTTCCGGACAAAATCAATTAGCTAACATGCATCGATTAAGGGCCCTTTAATCTAACATGAGATTTAACACAACTTGAACACAAGCCTAGGATGAAAGGTCAAAAGGTAATCAAAGGAATATCATGTGAACATCAATTAAATTTACTAACCCTAGAATCAATCAATGAATTTAGCCAGACATAATTGAAATTAAACAAGAAATAGATGAAGAATGCATATTATTAATATGAAAAGAGAGATTACAACCCTTACGGATGAACTCCGAGTCTTCAATCTCTGAAAACAATAATAATTCTCCTCCAAAAAGTTCTTGCATCCAAGGAATTAATCTTGCTAAAAAGATGTAAAAATCTGCTAAAGATAATAAAAGAAGAAAAAGAATGATAAAGGATGAAAAGGGCTGATGGAAGATTGATAAAAGATCATAAACTAGGTCTAGGAAGAGGTTTATATAGCCTAAGGGGGTTAAAATCCCGGTTAGCCCTAATCTAGGAAACAAAAACTATCCAAAAGAGTCAAAATCCGTCAAAATACGAGAGTCCGCTGGGCAGCCTATCGGACTGGCCTATCGGCCGATAGGCTGGCCGATAGTTGGTTCGTCGATCTCTTCACTCGATAGGGCAGGAACTCTTTTCGGACGGGTCTATCGGCCGATAGGCTGGCCGATAGGTTCGTCTGTCTTTCGCAAAAATCCATTTCTTCGTCCGTTTGACTCGACTCTCGGTCCTTTGTCTCGTTTTGGGTCCTTTTGGCTCTAAAAACCTGCAAAAACACTAAAACCAACCCAAACGCGTAATATGGCTCGACTAATCATAAATAAGCCAAATACGAGCACATTAATCACGAAACGAGATAAAAACCTAGTATAAAATCCTAGAAATAATGTGGTAAAATTACCACTTATCAGGATCGTGTAGATATAGGAATTTCAACCTGTTCGGAAGCAGATGCCTCTGTATGCTGCATGTTCTGTTTGGGAGACAGAAGGGGCTAGTTCCTCCTGCCTTTGTTGGCTTTCGATAGTTAGAAGTACAGGAGGGACTGATTTCTCCCGCCGACTCTCCGCGGCCGCCTGTTCCCTAAGAGGGACTGATTCCTCTTGTCGGACGGCGTGGATCACATTAACTTCTCGTGGAGGGACTGAATACTCCTGAGTGGGTGCTGATGGGGGTTGCTCGGAATATGTTCCTTAACCATTTGAATACTTGGACTGAGTAGATTCATCCTCACGAGCCTCCCCACGGCTCAGTCTCAGACCTGTATGAAGGTCATTATCGTCTTTGTCAGAGTTAGAGTGGTGGCTCGGGCTGTTGGGCTTGTTAGCTGATGGAGATTTCCCTTTCAGTCTCGTCTTCTCCTTTGCCGCAAAGTGTGAACAAATAAGTTCCTGGTAAAGGTGATTATCCTACTTGGTCAGAACTTCAACATTTTGGGAGTCCGTCACTTCCGAAGTGTACAACTCTTCTTCCTTCTAGTCTTCATAATTATACAGGGTGTCGTAAGGGGCGACTCTGTATGACTTCCAGATTTTGAAGCGCTCGAATGCTTCATCAATTTGGACTGAAGGAGATTGTTATTAAGGATTTCAGTCGGGGAGGGACTCCGAACAGTAGTAGGTTCCGCTGTCCAGTTGGAATTATCGATAGGTAAGGGAACTTGTGGAGAAGCGGGATCCCTAACAGGGTGATATGCCCTATTAGGAGAGGGACTCCGTACAGGGGTGGGTGCCCTATTTGGAGTGGTGGTTATCGGCTCCGAAGGGACAACCGATTCGCCAGAACCTTCAATCTTGGCAAATAATTATTCTTCCGTCATAGCCGCCACAGGATCGGGAACTACTGTAGGAGCAACAATTGTTTGTTCGATAGGGGTTGCGCCCTGTGGGATATTTTCAGCAGTTGGTGTGCGGTAGATGGGACTTCTACAGTGACTGCTGTAGTCACTGTAGGAATAGCTTTCGAAGACTTCGTCTTCTTTCTCCTTTTCTCGACAGCTTTGGGGCAGCTGTTGTCAGGAAGTGCTCTTTTCTTCTTCTTCCTCCCATTATCTAAACTCTTGAGAGTAACATCTCGAGAATCACTCGATATTAGCATGCCTATCAGCAAGAATGGTGTCTTTGTTGTAGACAAGGGGTTTGAATCCACTGATAAACTTTCCTGTCAGAATCTTCTTGGCCTATGCAGATTTCTGTACTCTGCAGCGAGTAATAATGTGGTTCAGAATCAGGCCAAAAGATTTCTTCGAAGTCTCAGGCTTAGATGCCTCCTCCTGAATCCGCTTCAGAACGATTAGGCACCAGTTTACTTTCTCACCAGACATGATGTCTATCATTATTCTGTATTTCAATTGGTGCACATCTGGAAGGCACAAGTGCGGTTTTCAATTACCATGCAGTAAAAATTGTGAAGATAAACGTAGGGGAGGGTGAAGTTCTTCTTGTGGCAAGAAGGGTGGACATTTATGGCCATGGTCGTTCCAGTAGGCCAAGAACAAACTTTCAAACCTTAAAGTCTCCAGTTCTTCCATTTTCAGCCTGTCAGAAGGCAACTTGTATATCTTCTCCAGAAGTTCCTTGTTCACAGGGATTTCTATCCGTTGCACGGTTCCAATGATGTAAGTTATCTCAGAACCTTTTCTCTATGATGTATATTTGAACATTGCATCCAGATAAAATTCCTCAACAACCTGTTCACCATAATTATCAGAATGATGACTTCCCAGATGATATAGACCCTGTTGCTTCACACGAGCAACAACCAAGTTCATGCCAACAACATCTTCATCTCCAGATGCAATCCTCTCCAAAAAGCGTGGATTTTGTGAAAATACGTCCATCGATGAAGGTTTATTTCTTTTTCAAAGAAATCGATGAAGTCTGTGAGGAAGACATTTTTAAACAAAAGTAGTGAAGTAACAAGAAATCAAGTAAAAGTGCTTATAAAGTATGTAGACAGATTATTGTAGACTCCTTAATTTGCAAAAGGCGTAAAGAGTTTGTGAGAGCAATGTGGTGTCCTTTTATAGGGTGCAGAGAAGATTAGGTATACAGTGAACGGTCAGATTTAAGGGATGAAAACCATCTTTAGATGAACGTACACAATGGGCTTAGATGTAACTTGTACGTCTAATCCATCAGTTTTGAAATCAATGAGCGGTCCCACTTCTGACACAATTCATCTTCCACTATTGCACGAAGCGGCAGCTTGAATTTTGAAATCACTGTATTTGAGGCAGTAAGTCCAGGTGTCTTCATAGTATTGAAAGATAAATCGTTTTAAATTCAGATATAGAACCTGGACTTAAAATCAGATTGCCGTGAGAAAATGTTTGAAATTGGATACGGTTAAAATATTAATTTATATCCTATAGTGTACGTGCTGTATCCGCGAAAATACAGCATTCCTCCTTAAAAGGTACATATAAGATTCAATTCTTACAGCAATACTGGATTAATACTGTATTCCTGGGTCATAGTATATTCCCCCTTAATTAATGCACACGTCATTTGTAGGAAGGTTATATGCCTTCTTCTTCCTACAGTAAATATACAACTTGAAGTTCTGATGTAATGTTAATTAAAGTGGATACTGTATTCTTGGGTCTTACAGCATTCCCCCTCAATTGATTAGTAAAATATAAAAACTTACAGGGAGTCTGGCTGTAACATTCCCAATTCCTGGCGAAGAATGCAGAATATGGTGGTGCTAGGAGGTTTTGTAAAGATGTTGGCTAACTGGTTGTTTGTATGAATCTTCTCGATCCGAACATCTTAATACTCAACATGATTCCTGGTGAAATAATGCTTGATATCAATATGCTTAGTTCGCGAGTGCAATACAGGGTTGTGCGTGATTGCAATTGCACTCATGCTATCACACAAGTTTGGTGTCTCTCTGGCATGGATTCTATAATCTTATAACTATTGTTGCATCCAGAGAATCTGCATACAGCAACTTCAAGCGACATAATATTCTGACTCAGCTATAGAATGCGAGTTGTCCAATTGCTTGTTACTAAACCAAGACACAAGTCTAGGTCTAATGAAGTGACAAGTGCCGCTTGTACTCTTCCTATCCAACTCACAACCTTCAAGATCCGAGTTGTTGTAGCTTACCAAATCGAATCCTCCTTCCTTAGGATACCACAATCCTACATTGATTGTGCCTTTTACGTACTTCAGGATTCGTTTAGCTGTGGTGAAATGTGACTCCTTATGTGCTACCTGGTACCGAGCACACACTCCTACAACAAACTAGATATCGGTTCTTTTGGCTGTTAGGTACAGCAGTGAGCCTATTAGCTTCTTGTAGAGTGATTGATCAACCGCCTTTCTAGCTTCGTCAGCACTTATCTGCGTAGAAGTGCTCATGGGGGTGGACGAGGATTTGGAGTTGTTCATCCCGAATTTGTTGAACAACTCCTTACTGTACTTCTCCTGGATGATAAATATACCTGTAGGGAGTTACTTTACCTGCAATCCTAGAAAATAACTAAGTTCTCCCATCATACTCATTTCAAATTTACTTTGCATGAGATCATAGAACCTTTGACAAATAGCAAGGTTAGTTGAACCAAATATAATATCATCGACATATATGTGTACCATCAAAAGGTCATCGCGTTCCTATATTTTAAAGAAGGTCTCGTCAACTGCACATTTCGCAAATCCATCATTGATTAGATACAGTGACAGTGTTTCATACCAGGCTCTAGGCGCTTGCTTAAGTCCATACAATGCTTTCCTTAGCCTGTATACTAGGTCTATGCCTTCAGTGTTAACAAACCCTGGTGGTTTTTCAACATAAACTTCTTCGGTGAGGTCTCCGCTCAGGAATGCGCTCTTATCGCCCATTTGATAGACTATAATATTCTTGTGAGTGGCGAATGCTCGGAATATTATTATGGCTTCTAGTCTGGCTATAGGGGCAAAATTTTCATCGTAGTCTATGCCTTCTTCCTATATGTAACCTTGAGAGACTAGTCGGGATTTGTTTATTATGACAAGTCCATTTTCATCCTTTTTGTTTCTAAATACCCATTTGGATCCAATTACAGCTTGATGAGTTGGTCTGGGTACTAGATACCAAACATTGTTTCTTTCAAAACCATTGATCTCTCTTCCATTGAAGTGATCCAATGATAACTATTTAGAGCTTCATTGGTCGAAACAGGTTTGGACTGGGCTAATAATACAGCTAGCGTACACATAGCTAGTCTCCTAAGTTCAGCTAGAGATTTCCATACAGGAAATTGAGACTTTTCATAATATGTTTCTTCCTATGCACAAAGTACAGTGCCTTGTGTACTCTGTATTTTCCTACGAGTGGTTACTCCGGCATCGATATATCCTATTATCAATTCCTGGGGGTGATCTCTTAGCCACCTCCTCTCAGGTTCTAACTCTGCATCCCGTGCTGTATCTTGTGGTACTGTAGCCTCAGCTTCAGCTTGTACAGCATCAGCTTCGACTGCTTCAGTTCTTACAGCAGCGGGATTAATTTCTAGGTCTGCGATAGGTTCTATTGGAGTTTGGGGATCATCAATAGAGAGTGTTTGGATATTATGGGTTTTGTCTTCTACTCCTGTACAGTCACAATGGGGTTCATCAAATACTACATGTATGGATTCTTCTATTGTCAGCTTCCTTTTATTAAATATCCTGAAAGCTTTGATGACAGAGAAGTATCCAATGAAGATACCTTCATCAGACTTTTCGTCAAAGGTCTTAACTTTGTCCTTCCCATTATTTAGAACATAACAACTGCAACCAAAAATGTAAAAGTATGCAACCATTGGAGTTTTATTATTCCATACCTCATATGATGTTTCGTTGTGATGCTCGTTGATGATACAACGGTTTTGTGTATAACACGCTGCATTTATTGCTTCTCCCCAGAAGCAGTATGGCAATTTGATTGCGGCTAGCATCGTCCTTGTTGCTTACTTGATCATTCTGTTCTTTTCCTCGACAACGCCATTTTATTGAGGAGTTCGGGTTACTGAGTATTCGTGCTGTATTCCATTATCCACATATTATTGCTCAATGAAGCAATTTGTGAATTCTATGCCTCTATCGAAACGAATGGATATAATAATCAGCCCTTTCTCATTCTGTAGCTTATTCAAGTGCTTTGGAAACTTTGTGATGGTTTCTTTCTTCCTTTTCAGAAAGATTGTCCAAGCAAACCTGGGAAAATCATCAACAATAATGAGACAGTATTTCTTACCTCCCAAACTTACAGGGTCTACAGGGCCATAGAGGTCTATGTGTAGCAAATCTAGTACCCTGTGGGTGGATAGAAATGACTTGATTTTTAGGGTGGTCTTAACTTGCTTGCCTTTCTGACAGGGTCCACAGACGCTGTTTTTATGAAATGACACATCGGGCAAGCCTCTGACCATTCCATGTTGAGCGAGCTTGTTGAGAGTCTTGAAGTTGATGTGCGACATTTTTTGTGCCATAGCCATCTTTGATATGCAGCGCCTTTGGAAACAAAACATGGAATAGTGGAGCTCGTGGGCTTACAATCAGCAATGTACATATTACCTGACCGGATTACTGTAAGGACGACTTGCTTGGTCTTGATGTCCTTCACCATACAGTGATCTACATATAATTTGACCGAGAACTGTTTGTCACATAACTGGCTAATATTAAGTATATTATATTGTAATCCTTCAACAGAGGCTACATCGGTGACTTTAAACTTTCTTACGAGCAGAGTTCTTTTCCCTCTTGTTCTTCCTTTGGATTTGTCACCGAATCGCACCTTCGGACAATGACCTTGTACATAATCTGACAGCTTGCTAATATCTCCTATCATATGCCGAGAACATCCACTGTTGAAGTACCAGATGTCCCTCTCCTTGATGTCCTGTAAGCGAAGAAATTAGGTAGATTTAGGTCCCTTTTGATTTTTGGGTCCATGGATGTTAGTGCCTTTTGGTACCCAAATTTTTCTGATAGCAATTGGTTTGTTATAGGGTACTTTTGGTCCAGTTTTGTGATATTTACGTGGGGCAGGCACGTATTTGCTGTAATCTTGATTATTAAACATGTAAAATCTAGGGTTTTGGTTCAAGTACGATTGTCGTCTTTGAGGGGGAACCATTTTCTTTGGTTTACATCTTGCCTTCTAGGTTTCCCGTTGGATTCCAGATTTGTTGATGGTACTACACGACAGCCTGCTTCCCGGATGGATATCTAGGCTCCTATATCCAGTATCTAGGTGCATTGTACTATTGGTAGTACTTCGGTTCGTGCCTCTAATACTTAAATACATCATTCTTTCGGGATGACTGCTGACATTGTTAGTATGCTCGGGGGAGCATACTCTTGATGATCATTGCGTCTTGCAGGTCTAGGAGGCTGAGGTTTCCGTTGATTATGATAGGAACTCAGGGGCAGAATCGCAGCCTTTGCTGTACGAGGTGAGGCAGCTGTAACCTTTACGGGACATGGGGCCCTTCGGGTTCAGGAATGGGTTCTACTCCCGTAATGAACACCGTACGAGACTTTCCCTTATGGGAGAACGAGTCATATCCTATGCCACGTTTATCGTGGGCATGCTGCCCAATTCTTAGAATTTCTTCTATCCTTCTTGAATATTTTTCAAATGATTTTAGGATGGTCTCGAGTTCTCCTTCCCGTCTCTCGAGAGTTTGTAATGTAGCTTCAAGTAAAGCATAATCGTCTTGCACTCATTATGAGACTTTGCCTCATTTTGTTCTTTTGCAGGTCGATGATTGCATTCCATGAGTTTTTAATGAGTGACTTTGCTACTTTCGCAATCCAAAGACATGTTTTCATAGTTGTTTTTGAGAAAGTCATTTTCATCTTTTAGCTCTAGGTTTAAAATGGCAAACTGTATATTTTCTTGTTTGAGCATCTCATGGGTATTTTAAATAATTTTAAATTCATTCATCATATTTTCAAACGTATGCGACATTGATAGGAATAGTTGAGGTTGAGCCCTCATCATCACTGTCATCATCCTCTTCTTCATTGGCGATAAAGCACATATATGCTTTATCCTCAATTTCATCATCGGAGGAGTCACTCTCAGTGATCGCCTGTGGGCACTCCTCGATCTTGTTCGATGCGGGCGAGGGTTTTGATTTACCCATAAGGGCCTTGATCTTATTTCTCCAGGAATGCCTCTTCTCATCCTTTTCCTGTTTCTCGGTTTCAGACTACTTTTGCACTTTTGGATGAGCACACTTATTTGCATAATGTCCCGGCTTCTTGCAATTATAACATAGGTTAGAATCTCCAGATGAAGGGGATTCAGAGCTTACCCTGTTAAATTGTTTGGCCCTGTATGGGTCCTTTCCAGACTGCTTGATGAACTTATTGAATTTGTGCATGAGCAGGGCCATCTCGTCTTGCAACACTATGTCATCGTCGCTGTCTGATTCCTTGCATGCCGATTTGGATGTGTTGGGTTCTGAACTACATCTCCTGTTAGATATAGCAGCCAGTGTTTTAGTCTTGGCCGGTGACTCTTTAGATTTCTCTCTCCTGTCTATATCATACTTGAATGCCTTTAGGTCAGAAAAGAGATCAAAAGTGGATATATCATTTAAGTTACAGGACACACGCATAGTTGTAGTTTTTATGTCCCATCGGGCAGGGAGTGATCTAAATATTTACAAGATTTTCTCCTTTTTGATATACACTTCACCCAATGATTCAAGTTCACAGATAATTCCGATAAATCTGAGGTCAAGCTCCTCAATCATTTCTGAAGTTTTCATTTCAAAGGACTCAAATTGCTGAGTTAGTTTAGAAACTTTATTTTCTTTTAAGAGATCAGTTCCCTCTCAAATAAGCTTGAGTTTCTCCCAGATTTGTTTGGATGTCTTACAGCTTTTCACCTTAGAGAATGTGCCTTTGTCGAGAGTGACAAATAGCACATTCTTGGCGACGTTGTCTGGTTTGCACGCTTGCGATCGTCGGTCGTCCATTGATCGCACTCCTTCTCAAGCATTTCCGCATGAGGCTGTCCTTCTATCATTGTGGCTGTATAGACCTTCATTATCTTTATTTGTCCTTCCCGTATGAAGAAGATCATCTCTTCATGCATCGCTGCAAGATGAGATTCGATCCTAATTCTCCAGTCATCAAACTCGTTAATGGAAAACTTAGGAACTTTATTGATCACGGAGGTGTCCATTTTTGAAGTAGGATAAATGATGAAAATAAAACATTAAGGTATTCAAAAGCTAGTGATTTTTATGGATCTGAATTAGTTAAAAATCGACTGATTCTTTTCAGAATCAACCACACCGATACCACTTGTTAGCCATAGAATATACAGTAAACAGCTCAGAAAGGGGGGGATGGATAAGCTGAATCTTTTTCGAAGTTATTTGCATAGCGGAAGAATGATATTAAGTTGTTGTAAATACAGCAGCTAGGTAATCTCCTATTTGCTTGATATATACAGGGTTTTTGCAATATATATACTTTAAATCACACAGGCAGATATGAAAACTGTAAATGACCGAATATAAATGCACATAGATATAAGTGGTTCGAGGTAAACTCCTCTACATCCATGGGTACTCCACACAGGAGTAAGATGTTTATTAAAATCATTGCGTATACAACTACATGACTTTAACTAAACCTGTCGCCATATAGTTCATACAGATTAATATAGCTGACAATAGCTTGGTCCGTTCACACAGATTGGCTTGGATCTTTCGACTTACTTCCTCTCACACAGATCGAAGCTTCATCTTCAATGCTATTTTTCCCACACATATCGGAACTAGCAAGGGCTTAGTCCACACAGGGCTAAGTTGATCTCAATGTAAGGTTTGGGTAAAACATGTTCAAATAATGGCTGTATGCTTTGATTAGCGTTCTTTGTATGGTGTGATGTTTGGGTTGAGGACTATATATTTCTTCACTTGATGATGTTATATGCTCAAGGAAATATACTGCTCTTTGTGATATTCAGATTGTCAGAGCTAATCCGTCAGATGTATTTCGCGAGATAATGTACTTCTTTAGTAATGTCCTCTTACTTGGGGCTATTTATAACCTTGAAAATAGATCGGTCATCATGTAGTCATTGGCCGGTTTGGTGAGATTGAGACAGCTCTGATTTAGACATTCTCTTTGACTTAGCATTAAATGCTCTTCAGCGTGTTCAGACTGTAGTCTCTTTCGGCCGCATTAAATGCTTGTCCTATTAGCATTAAATGCTATTTTAACCGCGAATACTTTATGAATAAATAATGTTTATTTCATAACGGTTTAAAGCCTTTCTTTAGTCCTATTGGATATGTGTTTTACTTTTCCTAAGTAAAACACCTACAGCAAGTTTGCTGTATCCAACTTCTTCATCTCTGCTGTATAATAATGAAAGCGCTGTCGGAATGGACTATGCAGGGAGATCTCTTGGTATATGGATAGGCTGTATGAAGTTACCTAACAGCTTCCATACTTGGAGCGAAATGCTGACTTTGAAGACCTTATGCTGTATGGATGCAATTATCAAAAACAAGGATGTATTTTTCCCAACAGCACAACTGCCTCAGTGGCCATTGTAGCCACTGTAGGTGTTGTAGGAGCAGCTTCCGACTTTGAAGACTTCTTAGTCTACATCTTCTTCTTCTCGACAGTTGTAGGGGAGCTGCTGTCGGGGACATGTATTTTTTTTTGACAGACTCCTTGCTATCAACATATTTGGATTTTTCCGAGTGATCAGTAACATCTCGAGGATCACTCGCGTGGGGAGGGAGAAGAGGTCGGAGAGAAGCGGTGCCTTGTCGAATACAGTGGGCTTGGAATCACCGAGAAACTTCCCCAAAATGATCTTCTTGGTATTGGTGACTGCTGTATGCCACAGCTGGTCAGAATGTAGTTCAAGATCAAGCCAAAAGACTTCTTGGCAGAGTTCGGTTTGGAAGCCTCCTCTCGAAGCCGTTTTAAGATCACATGACACCAATTGATTTTTCTCTCAGGACATGATAGCCACCATCGTCCGGAATCTCAGGTTGTTGCATATCTCAAACGCTCCAGTTCTATTCTCAACCATTCTACAGCAGAAATCATGCAAATAAACATAGGGCAAAGTGAAATTCTACTTGTGGCATGAAAGATGAACTTGCGATGGCTGAGAGTTGCCAGTGAACAAGTTCCTGTGGGCCTTCAGAAAGCCATCGTACCCAAAAGATGTTGGGATCCAGTGCCTAAACCGAAGGCGCAACAGAAATAAAAAGTTTAATAAACCGAACCCCTTAAGAGGACCGATCAAGCAACGTATATACAAATATAAATCGGTAAGAGTAAAGTAATCGAAAACATACCCTTGGAGTCTTTTGCTTAAATGTTGGTGAAGAGTTTTCCTCAAACCGAATTTTTCAAGCCTTTCTTGAAAAATCCCCGAGCATCGAAAACACCGTGCCTCCATTAGTCATGCACCGGAAGATGACCGAAAAAACTTATATATATTTATTATCTAAAAATACGTCAAGAAATATATATAGGAACTTATATATAATTTTACAAACACTCTACGTGATGTAAAATATTTTTCTCTTAATTTTTCTATTCAATTTTTCTATTATAATTGATGAAGAAAATAAAATGAACAAAACTCTCTCTCTTCTCTTGGTGGCTGCCGAGAGGTATCCTTGAAGTGAGGATAATGAAGTGCTTTTTATCTTCAAAATCTCCTCACAAAGTTACAAAAGCTTTTCTTAAAATTATACACCAAGTGTATAATTCTCTTCCCCACATTATCTTATCATAACTAACAAAATACCAAAATATTATGAGAAACAATAAGGGGGTGGCCTACATGGAATAATGGAGCAGTTGGTTCGTCTTGATTCGTTGTCATGTGTCTAGTCCGATAGATACACCTCGGTACGTCTCAAAACAAATTATTACAATTAATTAATCTAATTAATTAATTATATTAAAATATTATTTCTCCATGAAATAATTTATTTATGAATTAAATTAATTACACAGTAATTTAGTTAATTCACCAGACCGATTTAATTTATCCAATAAATTAAATTAGACATTCAATGTCTAAAATTCATTAAGGGATCAAATTTATCCGACATCTCCCTCATGCGCGACTCAGTAGGTCCATCTTAGTAAGCAATGGGAGGAACCGAAGAGTTATAGCACTACCTAGCCAGCCTGGCATCCTATACCGTAACCTTACTGAGAATGAATGATAGGGGATCACTCAAGAACCATTCTATCGTGAATACTAGTATACGTATAAACCCTTCTTTCATATGTCCCGATTAAGTTATAGGGTCACGGTCATTCAAACCCTATCTGCACTTGATGTTATGCCCGAGTTAATGCAAATCAAGATTATCGAGCTCTCATGTATCTGATACAACTAGCTACAATGCTCTGCCCAAAGACTTATGATCTAATCTGCTAATAACTGCATATGATATATACCTGTTCACTTACAGGAAAAAGATTCCTATCTTTGTATTTATAGAACCTGCTACTTGCCCATCAAGATGCATGTCGAGGTTGACCCTCACCTTCCAGTTTTCTGGGTTGAACTACTCTAGTGAAAATCTTGTAACAAGCACATCCCTATTAAATCCTCAAGTGAAGGTTCACGAACACCTATCACAACCTTTCGATTCCGTCATTGACTGTCCCGGAGTGAAATCCATATGTTTAATCGAGGGTGAGTAGGTTTGAGGTTACTAATCCCATTCACATACCTACAACGTGTGCTCCCACTGAGCATTAGTGATGACAGGCACTCTCCAAGTCAAGAACACGTCATACAAGTCTTCATATAAACTTAATGCCCAGTCAAGTTTCATCGACTTGCGAACGGTTAAGTATTTGAGCCATAAAATTTTCCAGTGCCAATTCACTTATCCAATAAGGAGTAGAATGTTTGCTTTCAAATACATGGACTAGTTTCGATATATAATTTTACGAGTCGGGAATGTCAGTGACTTCCTATAAATAAAGAAACCAATAATTGTCTTCTGATATAAATTTACATAATAACAAGTACAATTCCCTCATTCATACATCCCCTGAGTGGCATTCGAGGGCATATATTCCTAACAATATCCCACTTGCGCTCAATGCCACACACTATGGTATCTAATACCCATGTTCTCTATATGACGCTCCAAGCTTATCTGCAAAAGTGGGTTGGTCAGTGGATTAGCGACGTCGCCTTAAGAGTATACTCTATACAGCACAATATATTCTTTGCGAACAAATTCTCTCACGAGATGATACTTTTTCTCAATGTGTTTTGTATTGTTATGAAACCTCGGCTCCTTGGCCTGTGCTACAGCTCCATTGTTATCGCACAAAATCAGAACAAGCAGCTCAGCACATGGTATCACTTGGAGGTCACCCAAAAACTTGTTAATCCAAAACCCTTCCTCAAATGCCCCAAAAGCCGCTTGATACTCAGCCTAATAGGTGGAATCAATGGTCGCGTTTTTCTTGGCATTTTGCTAAGATATTGCTCATCCATTAAGAGTAAAAATGTATCCATAAGTCCATATTGAGCCATCTTTCTGTCCTTGGAAGTCTGAATCAGTGAAGCCCATCACATTCAGTTTTCCACCACCATACATAAGAACTAAATCTCCAGTCCTTCTTAAGTACTTGGGAACATTCTTTATGGAGGTCCAATTTTCCTTCCCTACGTTTGCTTGAAACCTACTTACCACGCTCACATCGTGTGCAATATCAGGTCTCGTACACAACATAACATACATAAGCCTATCCACGGCCGAAGCATATGGTATAGTACTCATTTCCTTTCGTTGTTCCTCATTTTGAGGACATATCTTTGAGATGATTTTTATTCCATGCCGCATCGGAAGAAACCCTCTTTTATATTATCCATCTAAAAGCGCTTTAAGATTTTATCTATATAGAAGGCTTGGTAAAGTCCTATCATTCTCTTCATTCTATCCCGGTAGAGCCAAATTCCAAGAATAAGTAGCTTCTTCAAGTCCTTCATGGAGAACCTACTCGAAATCCAAGCTTTCACAGAACTAGGCATTCCAACATCATTTCCTATTAGTATAATTTATCCACATATAGTACTAAAAATGCGATCTGCTCCCAGTAACCCGAATGTATACACAAGGTTCCTCTTCATTTTGCGCGAAGTCAAACTCTTTGACAGCCTCGTCAAAATGGAGGTTCCAACTACTCGAAGCCTGCTTTAGTCCGTAAAGAGAATGATGAAGCTTGCACACCTTATGAATATCTACCTCGAACACAAAGCCTTTAGGCTGCTCTATATGGATCTCCTTCCCGAGGAATCTATTAAGGAAAGCCGTCTTTACATCCATATGCCATATCTCATAATCGTGGTAGGCACCTATAGAAAGCATCATTCAGATAGACTTGATCATAGCTACAGGCGAGAAGGTATCGTGGTAATCGATCCCTTCTTTTGGGTATAACCCTTTTGCCACAAGCCTAGCCTTATAGGTGTCCACCTTGCCATCCCCATCAGTCTTTCTCCTGTAGACCCACTTGTTCCCAATGGGCACTATATCTATGGGGCGGTCTACTAGAGTACACACCTGATTGACATGCATCGAGTCTATCTAAGCTTCCATAGCTTCCCGTCATTTCGTGGAGTCTACATCCACCACCGCTTGGTCATAGGTCGTGGGGTCGGTCTCTTGGCTATCACCTGGGACCTCATGAAGACCTAGTTCCTCCAAGTGCATAAAGCCATGACTCTCAGGTAAATGAGACATCTTACTAGACCTTCCGAGTGGTTGTACTTGTGTTTGAGAAGCTTTGGTTCCAACTTCTTGTATAGGTGTCTCATGAGAATTTCATTATATTCTTCTAAAGAAGTACTTCTACCTGCTCCACCTTCCTGAATGATATTTTGATCTTTAGGCATATAGAATAGATAACCTATCGTCCCAGATAGGAATCCAATGGAACGTCCCTTTGTAGACCTTGCTTCCAACTTCTTCACCTTAGTCTTCTTGACATAGGCGGGACATCTCCAAATCCTAACATGGTTAAGACTTAGTTCCTTACCGTTCCACATCTCATGTGGAGTCTTAGGAACGGACTTACAAGGGTATCTATTAAAGATATAAGAAGCAGTAAGGAACGCATAACCCCATAGGCAAATCGGTAAGTCAGTGTAGATAAGCATGGAACGAAGCATGTCTAACAAGGTTTGGGTCCTTCTTTCCGATACTCCATTTAACTAAGGAGTTCGTGGAGGTGTAAGTTGTGACACTATTCTGTGCTCCTTTAGGAACTCATCAAAATATGTACTCATATACTCGACACCTCAATCCGACCGAAGTGCTTTGATATGATTACCAGTTGCTTTTCGACTAGGGCCTTAAATTCCTGGAATTTCTCAAAGGCCTCAGATTTAAGTTTCATTAAGTACACAGAACCATACCAAGTACAATCACCCGTGAACGTAATGAAATACTGATATCCGTCACGTGCTGCTTCTAAAGCACCACACACGTCGGTATGGACTAATCCAAATTTATCAGTGACTCTTTCAAAAGTCCCTGCGAAGGGGGGGCTTAGCCATTTTGCCCTTAAGGCAATATTCATAAGTAGGAAATGGATCCAATCCCAATGGGCCCGCAAGTCCATCTATTTCCATTTTGTAAACCTTGGTCTGACCAACATGACCAAGTCTAATATGCCATTTCAAAGCTTCATTAGTTTCGTCTCTACACGCTTCCTAGTCATAGTGTTCACAACTACTTTGTTACTTAGGTTTAGATGATATAATCCATTTAACATGTAGCAGTGCCTACTAACTTATTTCCAAAATAAGTTTTGCAAGTACTATTACCAATGAAAAATGAAAAGCCTTTCAGATCCATAACCGAAATAGATAATATTTTTATGCCCCTTGGACAAAACAAGTACATCATCTAATGTTAAAACAAAGCTGGATACCAAATCCAAAAAAGTGATCCTATATCAGTTGCTATGACACTATACCCGCTTCCGACTGTAACCATCACTTTCCGATCTTCAAGCTTCCTACTTTGTTCCAGATCCTGATTCATGGTACAAATGTGAGAACTAGCACCTTAATATAGTATCCAAGAAATAGAAAATATGGTAGCAGGGCAATTCATTTCCAAATTAAAATTTCCGTACCTGAAGCGCCATGAAGTATTGGAGAGTTTCTTGCCCGGTGGCCCAGCTCACCGCATTTGCGACATTCCTTCGACTTCACCCCTTAAAAGCCTTACCTTGTGAGGTCATCTGCTTATCGATCTTTTTTTCTTATTCTTGGACCTCCGAGATCCAGAAGAAATCACAAGGGTAGACTTCTTCACCCGTTGAGTCTTCATCTGAGACTGAGTGGTTACAAGTTTGTTCATCACCCCTCCTAAATTGCAAGCAATCTCATTGCAGTTGAAGTTCATAACAAATTGAGAGAAGGAATCGGGAAGAGATTGCAGGATAAGGTCAGTCAAGAGAGTAACATGCATCCTAAAGTCAAGAGCCTCCAATCTCTCGATCATAGAGATCATTTTGCGGACGTGGTCCCCGACTTTCTTACCTTTCTTCATCCTGGCATCAAAGAGCTGCTTAAATATCTCATATCTAGTAGTTCTGCTGTGCTCACCATAATGCTCGGTTAAGTGAGATAAGATATATCTAGCAGAAGTCATTTTCTCATGATCTCTCTAAAGCTCATTAGACATAGAGCCCATCATATAGCTACAGACTCTAATGTCATCCTTAACCCACTTTTCGTGGATTTCAACATCTTCCTGACTGGCCCTGGTCTGCACCGGAGCCATCGGAATGTCCAGCTCTAAGACATATACCAGCACCTTCATACTGAGAAAAATCATCAAATTGCGGAGCAAGTCCACAAAGTTTGGTTCGGTTAGGATGTTATTCTCGAGTAGAGTTGCGAGTGGGTTCATTGTCATTTTGAGAGTTGATATTTTGTTTATCTTCATTAAGTATGACAGATTGATTAATGACTCATTTGATTATGGTTTGAGTTTATAATTAAGGACTTTTCTATTCATTTAACCCAACTACCACTATTTTTATCGGAATTACACACTCCCTTGTGAAATCCAGAAGTATTTGTTCATTTTACTTCATAGTGGTAATCGAGTTATTTATAAATTTTAATAGAGGGCAACCGAACAGGTTTCTGGTCTATTAATGTTTATAAAGTGGTGTACAACACCAACCCATCGAATGGATGATTCGATCTTCTTTTTCCCTTGTTCACTCCACTCAAGCTATATGGTTTCTATAAACTTGACCAAGTAAAGGTTATACCATAGACGCTGACCAGTTTCAATTGAAACTTATCCGGCAACCGAAGGCGTCCAATACACTCTCGGAATTTATCAACCCTCCCCAAACGACTACCCCGATAACTCGGAATCTTAGCACATCCGGTTTGAATTCAAATTTTCCGAGAGCTCGATGGAGGGAAGAAAAACTTTGAAAACTTTTAAACTTAATATTTTGTCGTGGGAGAATTTTCGCAATTAATGTACACTTTGGACATTAATTCAATTAAGCACGTTTGTGGGGATTCATACCATATGAATAAACTTTCACAACCTAGTTGCTATCAACATGCAATTCATGGACCGTTCCTATAACAAAAACATCGTAATCTAATTACATGTCTTGAGTCTTGAATCATCATCTTCTCGACTGGAACTTCCTCCAGTCTTCGTCATTACATATAAATTTTTACAATGAAAAATTGCATCCTATTATACAATTTTTTCTAGCAA
The DNA here is from genome assembly GCA_033398695.1 of Orobanche coerulescens. Lineage (NCBI taxonomy): Eukaryota > Viridiplantae > Streptophyta > Magnoliopsida > Lamiales > Orobanchaceae > Orobanche > Orobanche coerulescens. The sequence goes on along the minus strand of CM065813.1, from coordinate 143,425,115 downwards.
AATAAATAGGCTCAAAACGGCATTTATAACCCGATCGAATCAAACGAATTCCAAACTGGATCCATGAACTACATCACCATTCACAAGCACTCATCCAATAAATACTAAATAAACAGATTTCATATTAACTAAGTAATTTAATATATTGATCCAAGCAATATCTAAAATTAACTATTTAATAGAATTAATCCAATTAATTCACAAACACGGTAATTTTAATTCGTTCGTATGATCCGTACTATTTTAAATATTTAAGAGTAATTAATTTCCTCAAAATAAAAATACTAAGTATCTTATTTTAGTCAAGTTAAATCCAATTTAAATTGCCAGAAACTAATATATCGAAACATAAAATAAACGGAGTCAAACAAAAAACATCCCGGAGCCCGACCCGCGGCCCGGCAGCCCATGCCGGGCCATGGCCGAGAGGAGTAGCCCTCTTGGCCGTTGCCTGCGGAGCGCATGCAGCCTGCTGCCGGGCGTTGCCCAGCAGCTTTCCGACATCCCCTAGCTGCCGGTCCGACGACTATTTCAGCTCGTGTTTTCTCATTTTAATATTACACATATAAATCAGTTTTAATATATAAAATTCAGGTTTATATAGTAACATAAAATCATGAAAAATAAATTTTCGACAAATAATTAAACATCAACGAATTAAGCGGCTGTGATTCCAAATCACAAAACATATAATCAAGCACTCCAAATGTTAAATATCATATATACGATCGCAAGACCTCTCTCCGATACCACTATTGGGATTTAGTGCCTAAACCGAAGGCGCATCGGAAATAAAAACAATAATAAACCGAACTCCCTTAAGAGGACCGATCAAGCAACGTATATACGAATATAAATGGACAAGAGTAATGTAATTGAAACACAACCTTGTAGTCCTTTGATTAAATATTGGTGAAAAGTTTTCCTCAAACCGAATTTTGCAAGCCTTTCTTGAAAAATCCCCGAGCACCGAAAACATCGTGCCTCCACTAGCCACTCGCCAGAAGAGGACCGGAAAAACTTATATATATTTATTATCTAAAAATATGGCTAGAAATATATATAGGATCTTATAATTTTACAAACACTCTACGTGATGTAAAATATTTTTCTCTCAAATTTTCTATTTAATTTTTCTTTTATAAATGATGAAGAAAATAAAATGAACAAAACTCTCTCTCTTCTCCTTGGTGGCTTCCGTGAGGGATCCTTGAAGTGGAGATAATGAAGTTCTTTTTATCCTCAAAGTCTCCTCACAAAGTTACAAAAGCTTTTCTTTAAATTATACACCAAGTGTATAATTCTCTTCCTCACATTATCTTATCATAACTAACAAAAAACCAAAATATTATGATAAACAATGAGAGGAGGCGGCCTACATGGAATAATGGAGGATTTGGTTCATTTCAGTCCGTGAAACGGTCCGTCGTGTGTCTAGTCTGATAGATACACCTCGGTACGTCTCAAAATAAATTAATATAATAAATTAATATAATTAATTAATTAATTATATTAAAATATTTTTCTCCAAGAAATAATTTATTTATGAATTAAATTAATTACTCAGTAATTTTTTAATTTACCGGACCGGCTTAATTTATCCAATAAATTAAATTAGACATCCAATGTCTAAAATTCATTAAGAGATAATAAGTTCAAATTTATCCGACTTCTCCATAATGCGCGACTCAGTAGGTCTGTCTCAGTAAGCAATGGGAGGAACCAAAGAGTTATAGCACTACCTAGCCAGCCTAATAGCCTATATTGTAACCTTACTAAGAACGAATGATAGGGGATCATTCAAGAACCATTCTGTCGTGAATACCAGTATACATATAAACCCGTCTTTCATATGTCCCGATCAAGTTATAGGGTCACAATCAGTCAAACCCTGTCTGTACTTGATGGTATGCCTGAGTTAATGTAAATTGAGATCACCGAGCTCTCATGCATCTGATACAACTAGCTTCAGTGCTCTGCCCAAAGACTTATGATCTCATCTGCCAATAACCGCATATGATATATACCTGTTCACAATAGGAGAAAGAATCCTATCTTGATATTTAGTAAAACCTGCTACTTGCCAATCAAGATGCATGTCGAGATTGACCCTCACCTTCCGGTTTTCTAGGTCGAACTACTCTAGTGAAAATCTTAACATCACAAGCACATCCCTACTAAATCCTCAAGTCGAAGGTTCACAAACACCTATCACAGCCTTTCGATTCCGTCATTGACTGTCCCGAAGAGAAATCCATGTGACGAATCGAGGGTGAGTCAGTTCGAGTATACTAATCCCATTAACATACCTACAACATGTGCTCCCACTAACCATTTATATGGACAGGCACTCTGCAAGACAAAGAACACCTAATACAAGTCTTCACATAAACTTAATGCCCAGTCGAGTTTCACCGGCTTGCGATCGATTAAGTATTAAGCCATAAACTTCTCCACTGCTGATCCCCTTGTCCAATAAGGAGTGGAATATTTGTTATCAAATACATGGACTAGTTTCTATATATAATTTTACGAGTCAGGAATGACAGTAACTTCCAATAAATAAAGAAACAAACAATTGCCTTCTGATATAATTTACATAATAACAAGTACAATGCCCTCTGTAATACATCCTCTTAGAGGCATTCGACGGCATATTCCTAACAAAAGATTCCAATTCCTCCAATGTCAGACCATCAGTGGGTAGTTTCTATAGTCTTTCGAGGAGTTCCTGGTTGATGGAGATCTCCTTTTTGTGGACGGTACTGACAATGGCAGTAAGGGCAGATCCCTTCTTCTCAGACGCATACATGAAGTCATCGTCGAGGAAAAATTCTTCAACGATCTGTTCATCATAGTTCTCCGGTGCAGTCTACCCAATCTATAGAGACCAGTTTGCTTGACACACAAGATGCCATGTCCTCATCTTCAAAAATAATTCGCTCTTGAAGAACAGAGCGAGCAAAAATACGACCATCGATAAACATGTCCTTCTTTCTCACATATAGAGATGAAGTTTGAGAAGACATATTCGCAGAGAGAGATAGAGTAGATTTAGAGTTTGAATGTTATGTAGGCTGTATGCTGTAGGCTCGATAATTATGTAGAAAGCATAAAGAGTATATGGGTCAGCATATGGCCCATTTATAGTGTGCAGTAAAGCTAGGTTATAGTGAATGGTCACATTTAATGTATGCAACCATCTTTGTATGAACGTACAGGATGAATTTAGATGTAACTGGTATGTCTAATCCGTCAGCTTTCAAAATAGGTCCCACTTCCAACACAGTTTGGCTTCCATTATTGCATGATACTATGGTTTGAATTTTGAAATCATGGGTTTTAAGGCATTAAAGTCCAGGTGTCGTTTCAGTATTCAAAGATAAAACGCTTTAAATTAAGACGATGTACGTGGACTAGAAACACTTTGTAAAGTTCAAGTATGCATTTAGATATGCTAAAATTACTAACTCGAATCATACTGTGTATGTGCTGTATCCGCAAAAATACAACGTTCCCCCTTAAAAAGTACATACAGGATTCAATTCTTACAGTAAATTTAAATTAATGTTGTATTCTTGGGCCATATTGTGTTCCCCCTTAGTTAATGCATATGTCATCTGTAGGAAGGTAATTATGCCTTCTTCTTCCTACAGTAATGATATAACTTGTAGTTCCGAGTGTAAGATTAATTAAAGTGGACACTGTATTCATGGTTTTTACAACATCCCCCCTTAATTGATGAGTAAAATTGTAAACACTTACAGGGAGTTGAGCTGTCGCATTCCCAATTCTTGGCGGAGCATACAGACCTTGGTGGTGCTAAGAGGTTTTGTAAAGATGTCGGCTTACTGAACGTCTGTATAAATTATCTCGATCTAAACATATTTATTCTCCACATGATTCCGAATGAGATGATGCTTCATATCAATGTGCTTAGTCCTCGAGTGCAATACAGGATTTTTATGTGTGATTGCGACTGCACTCGTGCTGTTTGCACATGATTGGAGTTTCTCTTGCATGAATGTCATAGTGATGTAACTGTTGTTACATCCAGAGAATCTGCATACAGCAACTTCCAGCAACATAATATTCCAACTCAGCTGTAGAAGGCGAATTGGCCAATTGTTTCTTACTGAACCATGACACAAGTCTTGGTCTAAGGAAGTGACAAGTCCCGCTCGTACTCTTCATATCTAACTTACAACCTCCAAGATCCGAGTCGCTGTAACCCACCAAATCGAATCTTCCTTCCTTAGGATACCACAATCCTACATCTATTATTCTTTTTACGCATTTAAGAATTCGTTTGATTGTGGTGAAGTGTGACTCTTAGTGTGACTCTTAGTTGTTACCTGATATCGAGAAAATTAGATATCGGGCCTGCTGGCTGTTAGGTACAAGAGTGATCCTATAAGCTTCCTATATAGTGATTGATCAACCGGATTTTCAGCTTCATCAGCAATTATCTGTGTGGAAGTGCTCATGGGGTAGATGATGACTTGGAAGTGTTCATCCCAAACTTGTTGAGCAACTCCTTTCCGTATTTCTCCTGATTGATAAATATACCTGTAGCAAGTTGTTTCACCTGCAATCCTAAGAAATAGATAAGTTCACCCGTCATACTCATTTCAAATTTACTTTGCATGAGATGAGAGAACTTGTATGCTGTTTTGTTATGATGCTTGTTGATGATATACCATTTTTGTGTATGGCACGTTGTATTTGTAGCTTCTCTCCAGAAACTCTGCGACAATTTGCTTGCGGCTAACTTGGTTCTTGTTGCTTGTTTCAGTATCCTGTTCTTTCGCTCGGCAGCACCATTTTGTTGAGGAGTCCGGGCTACTAAGTGTACGTGTTGTATGCCATTCTCTGCACAGTATTGCTCTATAAAGCGATTTCTGAATTTTATGCCTCTGTCGGAATGAACGGATACAATACTCAATCCTTTTTCATTTTACAGCTTTTTCAGGTGCTCTGACAGTTTTGTGGTAGTTTGTTTATTCTTATTCAGGAAGATATTCCAAGCATACTTGGAATAATCATCAACAATAACAAGACAATATTTCTTACCTCCCAGGCTGACAACGTCTATAGGATCGTAGAGATCCATATGTAGCAAATCCATGACCCTGTGGGTGGAAACGTATGACTTGCTCTTCATGGAGGTCTTGACCTGCTTGCCTTTCTGACAGGGTCCACCAGCACTGTTTTATGAAATGAGACATTGGGAAAGCCTCTAACCATTTCCTATCGAGCTAGATTGTTGATGGTCTTGAAATTGATGTGCGACATCCTCTTGTGCCATAGCCAGCTTTGAACTGCAGTGCCTTTGGCAACAAAATAAGAAATTACGGTGCTAGTGGATTTCCAATCAGAAATATATGTTACCTGACCAGCTTCGTGTAAGGACAATTTGCTTGGTCTTGGTGTCATTCACCCTACAGTAGTTTACATAGAATTTGACTGAGAACTGCTTGTCACAGAACTGGCTAATGCTAAGGAAATTGTATTGTAGTCCTTCTACATAGGCTACATTGGTGACTTTGAAGTTTCCTACAATCAGGGTTCCTTTCCCTCTTGTTCTTCCTTTGGATTTGTCACCGAATCGCACATTTGGACTGTGCCCTTCTACATAATCTGACAGTTTGGTGATATCCCTTGTCATATGGCGAGAACATTCTATATCAAAATACCAGATGTCCTTCTCCTTGATATCCTGTAATAAAAAAGATTTAGTAGATTTAGGTCCCCTTTGATTTTTGGGTCCTTGTTTATTAGTGCCTTTAGGTACCCATATTTGCCTGACAACAATTGGTTTGCTGTAGGCTGCATTTGGCCATGTTTTGCGAGATTTACGTGAGGCAGGCACGTAACCACTGAAAGCATGGTTATTATGCATATAAAATTTGGTGATTTGGCTCCAGCAAAGTTGTTGTCTTGGAGGAGGAACTATATTCTTCGGACTTGCTGCTTGCCTTATGGGTTTCCAGTTGGATTCACATATTGTTGTTGATATGTACAACAGCTTGCTTATGGGGTGGATACTTGGCCTCTTGTACCCAGTATCTAGGGGTACTGTGCTGTTGGTAGTACTGAGGTGCACACCGTTGATACTTAGGTACCGCCTTCATTCCGCATGTCTGCTGACGCTATTGGTATGCTCAAGAAGCATACTGTCGATGATTGGTATTTCGTCTTACAGGTCTATAAGGCTGGGGTCTCCGCTGCTTATGATATGAGCTGGGTGGCTAGGGGTACTGTACTGTTGGTAGTACTGAGGTGCACACCATTGATACTTAGGTACCGCCTTCATTCCGCACGGCTGCTGACGTTGTTGGTATGCTCAAGAAGCATAATGTTGATTGTTGGGATTTGTTGCCTAAAACGAAGGCACAACAGAAGCAATAATACGAATCTAATTCGATCCAAATCCCTACGAGGATCGATCAAGCTACATATATACAAATACAAAAGGAAAACAAAGGAAGATTCGAAATCATACCCTTGTAGTCTGTTGATTAAATGGCGCACTCCCTGAAGACGATTCCCCAAGCTTTAGGTGTTCTCCCCATGAATCCGATTCGTCAAGCTCTTGAATTATCCAATGCCAAAAACAACACGTCTCTACATGCCATGTGCTGGAGAAATGAACGGAACGACGAACCTCCAAGGTTATGGCTAGAATCGAGTGATGGAAGCTTTTTATTGTGATTATAACACTCTAAGTGTATAAATCACTTACTTTCAATGATCTCTCAATTTTTCTCCAAGAAAACTCAAGAACATGAAGAAGGAGAAGAAGAAGATGAAGACTTGGAGAAAAATTATTTCTCTCTCTCTCTCTCTCTTGCTTGAACCGTGAATGCACAAGTGTCTAGGAGAGAAATGAAGTCTTCATTTCTTTATACACATTCAACACCAAATCACCTTTCAATATAAAAAAGAGATATCATATCTCTTATTTTCTTTGATCTTCCAATTATAAAATTAGAGACAAAGAGCAAGAGAGAAGGAGAAGTAGGTGGGGGGCGGCCATCTAGAAGACCCGGACGGGTTTGGTTCGTTTCGAACTCCTGTGAATCCAAATAGATAAACTTCATTCCGTTCCGATGTATTTATATAAATTAATTAATCCAATTAATTAATCATATCAAATACAAAATAATATAATTAATTTCTCCAAGAAATAATTATATTCATGAATTAAATTAATCACCCAGTATTATATTTAATTCATTAGTCCGTAAATTAATTTATATAATAAATTAATTCAGACATCTAATGTCCCTAATTAATTAGACATCCAATGTCCAATAAATTATATATCCAACATCTAATATTTAAAAAGAGAGAATAGGCTTGATTCATTCGTTGTCAATCCTATTGCACGACTCGGTAGGTCCGTCTCAGTTAGCAATGGGAGGAACCAAAGAGTAGTAGCACCACCTAGCCAGCCTGGCGGCCTATGCTGTACCCCAACTAGGAACGAATGATTGGGATCATTCAAAAACCATTCTGTCGTGAATACCAGTATACGTATAAACCCTTCTTTCAAATGTCCCGATCAAGTTATAGGGTCACGGTCAGTCAAACCCTATCTCTACTTGAGGCTATGCATGAGTTAATGCAAATCGAGATCACCGAGCTCTCGTGTATCCAATACAACCACCTCCAATGCTTTGGCCAATGACTTATGATCTCATCTGCCAATAACCGCATAGAACATATAACCCGTTCACTAACGGGAGAAAGAATCTTATCTTGGTATTTAGTAGAACCTGCTACTTGCCCGTCAAGACGCACGTCGAGGTTGACCCCCACCTTCCGGTTTTTTGGGTCGAACTACTCTAATGAAAATCTTAACGTCACAAGCACATCCCTACTAAATCCTCAAGGATCATGAATACCTATCACAACCTTTCGATTCCGTCATTGACTATCCCGCAGTGAAATCCGTGTGACGAATCGAGTGTCAGTCAGTTCGAGTATACTAATCTCATTAGCATACCTACAACGTGCGATTCCAATAAGGAGTGGAAAGTTTTGCTCTCAAATACATAGACCAGTTTCTATATATATATTTACGAGTCAGGAACACCAGTGACTACCAGTAAATAAAGAAACACATAATGCCTTATGATTATAATTTACATGATAACAAGTATAATGCCGTCACTCAACATACTCTGAGTGACAATCGAGGTCATACTCCTAACAATATCCCACTTGCGCTCAATGCCACTCACTATGGTATCTAATACCCATGTTCTCTAGATGATGATCCAAGCTAATATGAGAAAGTGGCTTGGTCAGTGGATCAGCGATGTTGTCGGCTGAGTCTACTCTATGTAGCACAATGTATCCCTTACGAACAAATTCTCTTATGAGATGATATTTCCTCTCAATGTGTTTAGTACTTTTGTGAAACATCGGATCCTTGGGCTACGCTACAGCTCCATCATTGTCGCAGAAAAGCGGATTAGGTAGCTCAGCATATGGTATCACTTGAAGTTCTCCCAGAAACTTCTTAATCAAGAACCCTTCCTTAGAAGCCTCCAAGGCTGCTTGATACTCATCCTGATCGGTGGAATCAGCAATCGTGCTTTGCTTGGCGCTATGCTAAGATACGGCTCCTCTATTAAGAGTAAATATGTAGCCAGAAGTAGACATCGAATCGTCTTTCTGTCCCTGAAAGTCTGAATCAGTGAAGCCCATCACATTATGTTCTCCACTGCCATACATAAGAAACAGATCTCTAGTCCTTCTTAAGTATTTGAGAACCTTCTTTACGGCAGTCCAATGTTCCTTGCCTGGGTTTGCCTGAAACCTACTTACCACGCTCATAGCATGCACAATGTCAGGTCTCATACACAACATTGGATACACAAGGATACCCACAGCCGAAGCATATGGTATATTACTCATTTACTTTCATTGTTCCTCACTTTGAGGACACATATTCGAGGAAAGTTTTATTCCATGTTGCATCGGTGGGAACCCTCTTTTAGAATCATCCATCTTAAATCGCTTTAAGATTTTATCTATATAGAAGGCATGGGAAATACCGATCATTCTCTTCTCTCTATCCCGGTAGAGCCGAATACCAAGAATATAGGTTGCTTCTCCGAAGTCTTTCATGGAGAAATTACTCGAAAGCCAAGCTTTCACAGAACTGAGCAGTCCCACATCATTTCCTATTTGTAGAATGTCTTCTACATATAGTACTAAGAATGCGATCTTGCTCCCACTAACTCTATTGTATATACAAGGTTCCTCCTTATTTTGCACGAAGTCAAACTCTTTGACTACCTCATCAAAACAAAGGTTCCAACTACACGAAGCTTGCTTCAGTCCATAAATGGAATGCTGAAGCTTGCACACTTTCTGAATATCGACCTCGGACACAAAGCCTTTAGGCGGCTCCATGTAGATTTCCTCCTCGAGGAATCAATTAAGGAAAGCCATCCTTATGTCCATTTGCCATATCTCATAATCGTGGTAGGCAACTATAGCAAGAATCATGTGAATAGACTTGATCATAGCTACGGGCGAGAAGGTATCGTGATAATCAATCCCTTTTTTCTGGGTATAATCCTTTGCCACAAGACTGGCCTTATAGTGTCAACCTTGCCATCCCCATCAGTCTTTCTCTTGTAGATCCACTTGTTCCCAATAGGCAATATGCCCTGGGGAAGTCTACTAGAGTCCAGACCTGATTGACATGCATCGAGTCTATCTCAGCTTCCATAGCTTCACGCCATTTCATGGAGTCTGCATCCACCATCGCTTGGTCATAGGTCGTTGTTTCGTTCTCTTGGCTATCACCTGGTACCTCATGGAGTCCCAGCTCCTCCAGGTACACAAGGCCATACCTCTCAGGTAAGTGAGACACCCTACTAGACCTACGAGGTGGTTGTACTTGTGTTTCAGAAGGTCCAGTTCCAACCTCTTGTACAGGTGTCTCCTGAGGAGTTTCATTGTATTATTCCAAAGAAATACTTCTACCTGCTCCGCCTTCCTGAATGAACTCATCTTGTAACACCCCAACCCGACAAGGGTAGAAGTATCACATTTTGGTGTCATATCAGAACATACATAAATAAACGCAAGCGGAAGTCTTAAACATAAATAATCAAAAGGAGTTAAGTCGAAATGACTTAAACCAAAACATAAGTTCAACGAAAAGAAATACTCCAAAGGGATGAATAACAAATCATCCAAGTCTAATCAATATCCTAACAATAGCAAAATAAATCTAAGATGACTAGGGTAAAGTCTCCGCAAGCTCAACTCTCAACCCCAAAGCAACCCCAGCTCCTAGCTTAGATACCTGCCACAGGAAAAGGAAAATGCAGCTGAGCTTAAAAAGCCCAGTGAACAGACATGTATAAACAAAACCAAAAGATAAGGAAAAAACATATAAAGTACGGTGCATTGGGAAAGGAATGAAGTATAAACAAATGTATATCAAAAGTAAGGAAGGGTCAGTAATCTACCACGAGCCCGAACATACATCAAATCAAATATCATAGTAACCATGGAGTAGCTAACTCCCGAACATGTGAAAGACGTGTATTGCACACAAGCGTCAATCACTGAACATATCATATCATAATCATATCATATCCAATCAAATACGAATCGAACCTAGGATGCATCCATACGCCCCCAAAAAAATCATATTGGCCATAATAATATAAAGTGCACATATCATATCAAAATGGGACGGTGTGGAACATCACTCAACCACACTAGAGTCATGCCATTGGTGCATCAATGACACGGCCATGTTACCTTCATGGCTAGGAAACGAACTTGGCTCGGGTATCAAACTGAAGGGTTCAAATGGCATATCAAATGAAAGTTCATATCAAAGGTTCATATCAAATGTATCATATCAAAGGTTCAAGAATATTTGTACGAATATCAAAACAAACGAACAACCGATACAAAGGTAGAGAGAAGGGGGTATCAAGAATATCCGTACCTCCAACCGCAAAATGAAAAACACGTCAGAAGATATAAAGATTAGAGTTTACTCCTTCATCAGTGAATCTAGACAAATTAGGTTCATTTTATGCTTATTAGCTCATAATGTCATAACGGGTTCTTAATTACTTAACACCATTTTATTAATGTCGTTAGAGTTTCGTTATTGGAATTAGGTTAACATATAACCAATTGTATCATAATTAATGTTCAAATGCATTTTAGGATTCAAGTATATTAAATGATATTAAAATCACAACAATCTTAATCTTCTAACAATATTCTGGTTTTATTATGTTTTAGCCTTCATTTTATGAACTTTAATACCACACCAGGTGTCAAAGTAAAAATTCACCAAAATTACCACTGAAGCATATATGTCTTAGGAGTCTACTTGGATTTTCTCAGATTTTATTCATTAGTACAAGCACACAATAAAAATCACTCTTTACACGACTGTCCAGAAAGTAAACTGCTGAAACACCCAGAAGTTATTACAAAGGCATATCAAAACACTTTGGAAAAATCCACAAAAATTCCAGAACTTATAAAACATGTGAAATATAACTCCTGTAAATTTGAAAGTCATAACTCCTTATAGTTTTCAAATGAAAAATCGCGAAACCAGACTGAATTTAAATTCTTAAAAATCAAATTTTGACATATGATCCCGTAAAATTCAAAAACATGACCAATAGAACTCCAATTCCCTTCAAACCAATTGGAAAACTTAAATAAGACATTAAAATAAGTTTTTATGCAAAAGTACAGAATTAAATCCTTATGGAACTCGAGCTATAACGCACACATATTTTATGTGATCTTCTATATACGTCTTAACATATAATTCGAATAGAACAGATCAGATTCTTGTTATGTATACGAATTAGGTTTCAAGTTTATATATTCAGATTATACGTGAAATCATGTGTCGAATAGAAAAGAAATACAAGATCGATTAGAGATACCTTATGATGAATCGAATATAGGAGAGAACAAGAACGAAACCCTCACGAATCAAACCCTAATCACGATCCAAACAACAAGCCCCAAGGATTCACGATTACACGACTTCAGCAACACTTTTAAGGGTCACGAACAGCAGCAACTTTGATCTTTGATAGAGAAGAAAATCGCAGCAGCCTTGTATGTGTGTGTTGATGTTTTGGCCGAATGATAGGAATGGAGAAGAGGGACAGAATTCACGTTATTAAGGAAGAGGAGTAGGCTGCATATAAGGAAGATAGTAAATGGTCATAATTGTGTTTGATTGTGTATAATGGATCGGTTATGAGGTAGAGTGAGTAGCGGCCGAAATTATGGAGTTTAATGACAAATTTTCGGTTATTAACCTTGATTTGGAACGTGATGGATTATCATATATGAAGGTTTATTTGGTGTACAATTATTCAATTTAAACATAGACTTAGGTTACTAATTTTTTAATTTAATTATACCATATAGTATATAGGTTATGGTTTAAAAAAATGAATTATTACAAAGTATAGGGAAATTTTGAAATTAGACAAAAATTTGAGATTTGAAATTTTTGGGGCTTTACAACTCTTCCCCTCTAAAAGAAAATTTTCGTCCTCGAAAATTGAATTGAAAGAGAAATGGATACGTACCGGACTACGAAAAGAAATGAGGATAACTTGTTCGCATCGATTCCTCGGTCTCCCAGGTTGCTTCACGCTCTGGGTGATTCTTCCAAAGAATCTTAACAAATGGAATGACTTTGTTTCTCATGACTCTATCTTGTCGATCCAAAATAGCTTCGGGTTCCTCAGAAAGAGACATATCAGGCTGAATCTGATCAAAAGGATAAGACGCCACATGCAACGGATGATAATTGTATCCCCTTAGAAGAGATACATGGAAGACATTATGAATATGTGATAACTGAGGAGGTAGAGCCAAGCGATAAGAAACCTCCCCAATACGTTCAAGAATTTCGAACGGTCTAATGAATCGAGGACTAAGCTTCCCTTTGATCCCAAAACGTTTCACACCTCTGAACGGCGATACTTTCAGAAATACACGATCCCCAACCTGAAACTCCAAGTCACATCGACGCTTATCAGCATAACTCTTCTGTCGAGTGCGAGCCTCTTTCAGCTTCTCTTTGGCTACAACCACTTTCTCATTAGTGATTTGAATAAGTTCCGGACCCTCGATCACACGTTCACCTACCTCGTCCCAACAAATGGGTGCTCTACATTTCCTCCAATATAAAATCTCATACGGTGCTGCATTGATGCTAGCATGCCAACTATTATAAGCAAACTCCACCAAGCACAAGTATTCGTCCCAACTTCCCGTCCACTCCAAAGAACATGCCCTCAACATGTCTTCTAAAGTCAGAATGGTCCTTTCTGACTGACCATCTGTCTGTGGATGAAAAGTCGTGCTAAACTTAAGATGTGTACCCCAAGATTTATGTAGGATTTTCCAAAAACGAGAACTAAACTGCGGATCTCTGTCTGACACGATAAATGTCGGAGTACCATGAAGTCTAACAATCTCCTGTTGAAAAATTTCCGCCAATCTACTAACACGAAAATCCATACGAATAGGTAAGAAATGGTCAGATTTGGTTAGACGATTGACGACTACCCAAATTGCATCATATCTTTTCCGAGTAAGAGGTAAACTAGTAACAAAGTCCATGGAAATCTCATCCCACTTCCAAGTAGGGATATCTAACGGTTGCAGCAAACCACTAGCCCTCTGATGTTCGATTTTGACCTGCTGGCAAGTCATACATCTAGCAACATACAAGGCTACATCCTGTTTCATGCCTTTCCACCAAAAGTGTTGCTTAAGATACCTGTACATCTTGGTAGAACCAGGATGGATAGTGAATGGGGAACTATGGGCCTCTGACAACACAGCCTCACGCAAATCAGGATCGTTAGGAACACAAAGTCTATTTTCTAACCATACCACACCAGAGTCATCTACCCTGAACTCCGACTGCTTACCCTCCTGAACATTCTGAACCACAGCCCAAAGCTCACCATCATCCTTTTGAGCTTCCTTAATCCGTAAGATTGGATTCTATCTTCATACTAGCCCAATATCCGTCATAACCTCGTACACAAAGTTCAACATCCAAAAGTTCTAAATCATGAAGAACCCTTGGCTCAATCTCTAAACTAGCAATCATACCAGACTTCTGGCTAAGCGCATCGGCCACAACATTCACCTTGCCCGGATGGTATTGAATATTCGCATCATAATCCTTAAGGAGATCCAACCACCTTCTTTGTCTCATGTTAAGTTCCTTCTGGGTGAAGATATACTTGAGACTCTTGTGGTCAGTAAAGATATCACACGATTCGCCATACAAGTAGCGTCTCCAAATCTTCAAAGCAAAAACCACCGCAGCGAACTCTAGATCATGAGTAGGATAATTCTCTTCATAAGGTTTTAATTGCCTCGAAGCATAAGCAATCACCTTACCGCGCTGCATAAGGACACAACCTAAACCCTTCTTCGACGCGTCACTATAAATCTGATAGCCCCCAGAACCAGATGGAAGGGTTAAAATAGGAGCCGACACCAATCTCTGTTTCAACTCTTCGAAACTCTGCTCACGTTCCTCCGTCCAAACAAACTTCTCACCCTTCCTCATCAGTTGCGTCAAAGGTAACGCCAACCGTGAGAAACCCTCAACAAAACGTCGATAGTAGCCAGCAAGTCCCAGAAAACTCCTAACCTCAGTCACAGTAGTAGGTCTCAGCCACTTGGTGATAGCCTCAACCTTAGATGGATCCATGGTGATGCCATCTGCGGATACAATGTGACCAAGGAATGTAACTTGCTTTATCCAAAACTCACACTTCGACAACTTAGCATACAACTTTTGCTGGCGAAGAGTCTCCAAAACAATCCGGAGATGTTGCTCATGATCTCCTCCAGTCTTGGAATAAACAAGAATGTCGTCGATGAAAACAATAACGAACTTGTCAAGATACTCGTGGAATACGCGATTCATAAGATCCATAAATACAGCGGGAGCGTTTGTCAAACCGGAGGGAATAACCAAAAACTCGTAGTGACCATATCGGGTACGGAACGCGGTCTTAGGAACATCTTGCTCCTTTACACGTAATTGGTGATAACCTGACCTCAAATAGATTTTCGAAAAGAACTTAGCCCTTGCAATTTATCAAACAAATCATCGATACGCGGAAGAGGATAACGATTACGGATTGTGATACGGTTAAGCTCACGACAGTCGATACACAGTCGCATACTTCCATCCTTCTTCTTAACAAACAAAACAGGTGCACCCCAAGGAGAGACACTGGGTCGGATGAAACCATTCTCCAAGAGTTCCTGCAATTGTTCCTTCAACTCCTTCAACTCTAAGGGCGCCATACGGTACGGAGTTTTGGAAATAGGTTCAGCACCTGGGATTAACACAATGCCAAACTCAACTTCCCTAGCAGGAGGTATACCAGGAAGTTCGTCGGGGAAAATGTCGGGAAACTCTCGTACGACAGGAAGACTTTCAATACTAGGACTCTTCAAAGATGTATCTTTAATAGAAGCCAGAAAACCTTGGCAACCATGGGAAATCAAGGTTCGTGCCTTCATGGCAGAAATAGTTTTAACAGATTTAAGAGGTTAAGAACCATGATAAATAAAATCAGGCTAATGCAAGTCGCCGAAAATCACATTTCCGGCATGGCAATCAATGGTAGCTCTATGCGAAGCCAACCAATCCATGCCCAAAATCACATCAAAATCGATCATATCAATAGGGAGCGAATTCGCCAGGCGAATGCAGTCATCAAACCGTAAGGGACAATTCACATATTCATGTTCAATGAGTACATGGTTTTTCATTGGTGTTGAGATGGATATACGATTTTTTAGTGGTGTTGGGGTCATATTAAGTTTCTTGGCAAATGCAACAGATATAATGGAGTGTGTGGCACCGGTATCAAATAATGCAAAAACTGTACGATCACTAATGTAAAGAATGCCGGTAATAGTACCTGATAAGTTTTCTGCCTGATCACGCATCGTAGCATAAACACGACCCGTAGTAGGAGCTGGCTTAGCGGAGTTCACTGATGTAATCCGTTTCTCCTGGGGATAATCCCTCACATTGTGATTAGTGGACCCGCAAGTGAAACATCCTCCAGTAGCTTTGTGACAAACGCCCGGGTGAGGCTTCCCGAAAGTAGCACAGAGAGGTGGAGGGGGTAAGGTCTCAGTAGGCCTCCTCTGACCCGAAGAACCTGAAGAACGACCCTGCTGAGATCCTCGAGTCGACTGATCCCTGTACTGATGCTGGTTGTTGTTGCCATAACCCTGACGGTCATTCCCCTTCCTACCAGTAACCCTCTGATCCTGACCCCTATACTCCTGTCGCCTCTGATCAAAACCCCGATCCTGGCGACCCCTGTGCTCAACAGTCTGGTCATGACGACCCCTATGCTCATGACTCTGGTCCTGACGACCCATGTAGTTAATACGATCACCATCCCTATCCCTCTTGTTCGAACCCCTATCAGCATGAAGTAACTGAATATTGCGGGCCACGTCCGCTACTAGTGCAACATCGATGTAATCAGAATTCACTATCCGGTCTAATATCCACTTCTTCAGCCCCCACTTAAAGTGCCTAGCCTTACTATGAGCATCACCCGCAATCGGTCCAACAAAGCTAGCTAACCTCAGAAACCTCTGCATATACTCTCCAGACGATTCCCGATCCAACTTATGAATAGCCCCATACTCGCGCTCATACCTTTGCTGCTCAGAGAAAGAAAAATACTGCTTATAGAAGATGTCACGGAAAGTATTCCATGCACAAGTGTCAGCAAAGTTATCTCCCTTAGCCAGAACATACGCCTTCCACCAATTCAATGCATCACCTTCCAACTTGAAGGTAGCCAAACGCGTCTTGAATTCATAACCACAACCCATTAATTTGAACAACTTCTCCATATGAGTGATTCAATCTTCTGCCTCTGTGGGGGTGGCAGCAGATCGGAAAGAAAGAGGCTTAAGCTTAGTGAACTTTTCAATCCAACCATGTATCCCGATAGGTGGAGCACCACCACCCGACGAACCAGCACCATTTCTGATGTCATCGACGATTCTGGTCCTCAATTCAGCAGAGAGATTCGGGAGAGCATTAGCCAAAGCAGCGGCTATCATGGCCTCAAAGTCAGGGATATCATCCCCATTAGGATTTCTACGTGTATACACCATCTGAATGATCATCAAAACGATTTGTAAGGTCAAATAAAGATGAAGTATGAAAGAAAAATACGCAGAAGGAAACCTAATGTCTACCAAAATCCTCACAGGTGATAGCCTAAGTTCTACAGGTAGAACCTGTCTCCGATACCATAATTGTAACACCTCAACCCGACAAGGGTAGAAGTATCACATTATGGTGGCATATCAGAACATACATAAATAAACGCAAGCGGAAGTCTGAAACATAAATAATCAAAAGGAGTTAAGTCGAAATGACTTAAACTAAAACATAAGTTCAACGAAAAGAAATACTCCAAAGGGATGAATAACAAATCATCTAAGTCTAAAAAATGTCCTAACAATAGCAAAATACATCTAAGATGACTAGGGTGAAGTCTCCGCAAGCTCAACTCTCAACCCCAAAGCAACCCCATCTCCTAGCTTAGATACCTGCCATAGGAAAAGGAAAATGCGGCTGAGCTTAAAAAGCCCAGTGAACAGACATGTATAAACAAAACCAAAAGATAAGGAACAAACATATAAAGTATGGTGCATTGGGAAAGGAATGAAGTATAAACAAATGGATATCAAAAGTAAGGAAGGGTCAGTAATCTACCACGAGTCCGAACATACATCAAATCAAATATCGTAGTAACCATGGAGTAGCTAACTCCCGAACATGTGAAAGACGTGTATTGCACACAAGCGTCAATCACCGAACATATAATATTATAATGATATCATATCCAATCAAATACGAATCGAACCTATGATGCATCCATACGCCCCCGAACAAATCATATTGGCCATAACAATATAAAGTGCACATATCATATCAAAATGGGACGGTGTGGAACATCACTCAACCACACTAGAGTCATGCCATTAGTGCATCAATGACACGTCCA
Organism: Orobanche coerulescens; assembly: GCA_033398695.1. Taxonomy (NCBI): domain Eukaryota; kingdom Viridiplantae; phylum Streptophyta; class Magnoliopsida; order Lamiales; family Orobanchaceae; genus Orobanche; species Orobanche coerulescens. Next base: position 143,406,990 of record CM065813.1, on the reverse strand, counting down.
TGTTACCTTCATGGCTAGGAAATTAACTTGGCTCGGGTATCAAACTGAAGGGTTCAAATGGCATATCATATGAAAGTTCATATCAAAGGTTCATATCAAATGTATCATATCAAAGGTTCAAGAATATTTGTACGAATATCAAAACAAACGAACAACTGATACAAAGGTAGAAAGAAGGGGGTATCAAGAATATCCGTACCTCCAACCGCAAAATGCAAAACACGTCAGAAGATATAAAGATTAGAGTTTACTCTTTCAGCGAATCTACACAAATTAGGTTCATTTTATGCTTATTAGCTCATAATGTCATAACGGGTTCTTAATTACTTAACACCATTTTATTAATGTGGTTAGACTTTCGTTATTGGAATTAGGTTAACATATGACCGATTGTATCATAATTAATGTTCAAATGCATTTTAGGATTCAAGTATATTAAATGATATTAAAATCACAACAATCTTAATCTTCTAACAATATTCTGGTTTTATTATGTTTTAGCCTTCATTTTATGAACTTTAATACCACACCAGGTGTCAAACTAAAAATTCACCAAAAACACCACTGAAGCATATATGTCTTAGGAGTCTACTTGAATTTTCTCAGATTTTATTCATTAGTACAAGTACACAATAAAAATCACTCTTTACACGACTATCCAGAAAGTAAACTGCTGAAACACCCAGAAGTTGTTCATTACAAAGGCATACAAAACACTTTGGAAAAATCCACAAAAATTCCAGAACTTATAAAAAATGTGAAATATAACTTATGTAAATTTTCAAGTCATAACTCCTTATAGTTTTCTAATGAAAAATTGTGAAACCAGACTGAATTTAAATTCTTAAAAATCAGATTTTGACATATGATCCCGTAAGACTCAAAAAAATGAACAATACAACTCCAATTCCCTTCAAACCAATTGGAAAACTTAAATAAGACATTAAACTAGGTTTTTATGCAAAAGTACAGAATTAAATCCTTATGGAACTCGAGCTATAATGTACACATATTCAGCTTTTCAAAACTGTCTCCTGCAGAAAACTGTTTTAGATATTTTTAACATGTTTTACTTACACAAACGCACACGAGACCTATATATATCACAAGACCTGGTTTAATTAATATATTAACCCACATGTTTCCAGCCTTTGATGATCATACACACGACACACACATAACACAGAAAATCAGATCAGAAACATGAGTCGATTTGATTTGATATTTACATATCGAAACATCCAATAACGTTATAATTTTATGTGATCTTCTATATACCTCTTAACATATAATTCGAATAGAACAGATCAGATTTTTGTTATGTATAAGAATTAGGTTTCAAGTTTATATATTCAGATTATACGTGAAATCATATGTCGAATAGAAAAGAGATACAAGATCGATTAGAGATACCTTATGATGAATCGAATATAGGAGAGAACAAGAACGAAACCCTCACGAATCAAACCCTAATCACGATCCAAACAACAAGCTCCAAGGATTCACGATTACACGACTTCAGCAACACTTTTTAAGGGTCACGAACAGCAACAACTTTGATCTTTGATAGAGAAGAAAATCGCAGCAGCCTTGTATGTGTGTGTTTGTGTTTTGGCCGAATGATAGGAATGGAGAAGAGGGACAGAATTCACGTTATTAAGGAAGAGGAGTAGGATGCATATAAGGAAGGTAGTAAATGGTCATAATTGTGTTTGATTGTGTATAATGGATCGGTTATGAGGTAGGGTGAGCAGTGGCCGAAATTATGGAGTTTAATGACAAATTTTCGGTTATTAACCTTGATTTGGAACGTGATGGATTATCATATATGAAGGTTTCTTTGGTGTACAATTATTCAATTTAAATATAGACTTAGGTTACTAATTTCTTAATTTAATTATACCATATAGTATATAGGTTAAAGTTTAAAAAAAATGAATTATTACAAAGTATAGGGAAATTTTGAAATTAGACAAAAATTTGAGATTTGAAATTTTTGGGGCAAGCAACAATGATCTTTTGATATTCGGGCATGTAGAATAGATAACCCATCATTCCAGATGGGAATCCAATGAAACGTCCCTTCGCAGACCTAGCTTCCAATTTGTCCACCTTAGTCTTCTTAACATAGGTGGGACATCCCCAAATCCTAATGTCATTAAGACTTGGTTTCCTGCCCTCCCACATCTCATGTGGAGTTTTAGGAATGGATTTGGAAGGACATTTGTTCAAGATATAAGCAGCAGTCAAGAGTGCATACCCCCAGAGGTAAATTGGTAAGTCAGTATAGCCTAGCATAGAACGGACCATGTTCAACAAGGTTCGGTTCCTTCTTTCTCACACACCATTTAACTGAGGAGTTCCTGGAGGTGTTCGCTGTGATACTATTCCATGTTCCTTTAGGAACTCGTCAAACTCCATACTCATATGCTCGCCACCTCGGTCTGAACGAAGTGCTTTGATATGATAACCAGTTTGTTTTTCGACTAGGGCCTTAAATTCCTGGAATTCTCAAAGGCCTCGGATTTAAGTTTCATTAAGTACACAGAACCATACCTAGTATAATCATCCGTGAACGTAATGAAATACTGATATCCGTCACGTGCTGCTTCCAAAGCACCACATATATCAGTATGGACTAATCCAAGTTTATCAGCGGCTCTTTCAAAAGTCACTGTGAAGGGGGACTTAGTCATTTTGCCTTTAAGGCAAGATTCACAAGTTGGAAAGGGATCTGATCCCAATGGACCCATAAGTCCATATTTTCCCATTTTGTAAACCTTGGTCTGACCAACATGACCAACTCTAAGATGCCATTTCAAAACTTTGATTAGTTTCATCCCTACCACGCTTCCTAGCCATAGTATTCAGAACGACTTTGTTACTTAGGTTTAAATGATAAAATCCATTCAATAATGTAGCACTGCCCACTAGCTTATTTCTAAAAGAAATTTTGCAGGAACCATCACCAATGAAAAATGAAAAGCCTTTCCGATCCATGACCGGAATGGATACAATATTTTTATGCCCCTTGGGCAAAGCAAGTACATCATCTAAAGTTAAAACAAAGCCGGATTGCAAATCCAAAAGAAGTGATCCTATGTTAGTTGCTTCGACACTATGCCCGCTTCCGACAGTAATCATCACTTCCCCAACTCCAAGCTTCCTACTTTGTTCCAGATCCTGATTCACGGTACAAATATGAGAACTAGCACCTGAATCCAGTATCCAAGAAGTAGAAAATACAGTAGCAGAACAATTTGTTTCCAAAACTAAAAGTTCTGTACCTGAAGTACCATGATGAATCGGACAGTCCCTAGCCCAGTGGCCCAGCTCACCACAGTTGAGGCATGTGTCCTTCTTCTTCTTGCTCTTGGGAACCATCGGGGCCTTGCCCTTGCCCTTAAGCTCCTTGACTTGTGGTCCCGTCTACTTCTTGGTTTTTTTCTTCTTATTCTTAGACCTCTGAGGTCTAGAAGAAATCATAAGGGTAGACTCCTTCATCCGCGAAGTCTTCATCTGAGACTAAGCGGTCACCAGTTTGTTCATCAACCCTGCTAAGTTGCAAGCAATCTCATTGCAGTTGAAATTCATAACAAACTGGGAGAAGGAATTAGGAAGAGACTATCACTACACCAAAAATAGGATTTTGTGACATTGAGCCTTGTTGGATTTGTGACTGTCAATGACAGTCACAATTTTATGACTGCCAATAACAGTCACAAAGACCAAACAGTGATAAATCCAATTATTTGTGACTGTTAATGACTGTCACAAGTGTTCTGACTGTCTTTAGCAGTCACAAATCCAAATATTTGTGACTGTCTTGAACAGTCATAACCTTTCAGTTTTATGTATAAATACATTTTGGCAAACCCTTAGTACAGGGGATGGCCACATCTGAAATAAGGGTAATATGGCAAAACCGGTCTAAAGTCCCCAGTTCCCATTCTGCACTTCACCTCTCTCTATGTGACTTCTCTCCCCCGACAGGTGGTCTCTTTCTCTCAGTCATGTGGAATACTTCTTCCAACGAGACGCAGAACCGGTGGTTGAAGTACACGATAAGAGCAGCAATTGAAGTCTCCATGATTCCGGGACTCGAGTCAGATCTCCACAAATCGCCCTTTGAATTTTCCGACAAAAGAAAAAAGAAGTCGCAGTCTTCGATTCGGTAGAGCTTAGAGGCAGCGACGATGTTTTGAATCTAGAAATGAGGGTATAGTAGAGGAGTGGATGAGGATTGAGTTTGTAGTAGCCGAATAAAATCTCAGGTTTGAATTCCTTTAGTTTTTTATTTCGTTCCTAAACAAAAATATGGGATTGTGCTATTGAATAATTTGGGTATTTAGTTTCCTGGTTCTGACATTTATGTGTGTGTATGAGTGTTTGAAGATGAATTGGTTTCCTACGATTGAATGTTTGAAGATGAATTTGGTTTCCTGGTTCTAACATTTCGTGTTTGAAGATTTTGTAAAAGTGTTATTATTCTTTTGAGATGATTTTAAGGTTCTTGAAAGTGTTTAGAACAAATTTTAATCATGCTTTCATTTTCATGTCTTGGCCTAAAATTTTAGGGTTTTATAACCCAATCATGTGTTGTTTTTCTTATGATTTTCTTACACAATATGTTGCTATATGATGCTATGATGAATTTGTGGGATTTTTATAAAATGTTTGGTATTTTGAAGGTAAGGAAGAAACATGTTTAGTTCTTGATATGTTGTATGTTCAAAAGTGACTAGATAATTATGATGAGGTATGAAATGAGTACATGATATTTTTTTGTTAGATTTTTATAAAATATATTTGAAAATTTATTTGAAAACAAGAGAATGAAGTTAGATTTATGAAGTTGGAAGATGTGTTGGTAATATTTGATGTAGTTAAGGAACATGTTATGTATTGAGGATTTTAAAGTCATGTTTAGGTCATTTGTATGTTAGAACCAAGACTTTGATTATCAATATGAGTGTATGTTAAGTGTGTTGTTTGATGTTGGAAACAATTGATGCTTGATGATACTTGATATGAATGATGTTTGAAGGTTTAATGTTGGGGAAATAAAAATGAGTAAGTAGTCATGTTTTCAAAAGAAAAGATTATGAAATGGAGTTCGTAATGTCGAGAAGCATGCTTGTATGTCGACCCCTATATGTGTTATAAGTATGATATGTATGATTAGAGTTTACATGTTTAGGGTTTTCGTTGCTAGAAACGAGCTCTAGGTTAATATGATGTTTTTCCCATTTTCGTCGGATATTGGTAGTTTCATTACACTTCACGGAAATGGCCATAACTTTCTCTACGTTTAATATCTTTGATATCTGTAAAATGGAAATGAAACTAGACTTCAGTGGCTTTCCAATGCTATAAGATACACTATCTAGTTCTTATTGTGATTTAACAGAATGCTAATTCTTTCCAGACTTGATGCACATTATGTTATGATTATGTTAAGTGTTTGATGATGGTTTTCGAACCAAAGAATGTGTAACGGAATTGAGTATCGGTTACTGTTGTTAGTATATTTATATGTTATATGGTCAGTTAGGTTCTCTAAGAGAATCATAGCTTTTATTATTAAACTTAAGTCGAATGCAAAAGTCTAAAGTCCAAACCTGTAGATCGAGTCCCTTGTCCGTTAGACTTCGTTAAGCTCGATCGACCGCTAAACTTACTTGTTTCCGATGAAAGGTGGAGTAGCAGACTAAACCGTAAGGAAGAGTCGAGAATCATTTTTGCTTGCGTTTATTTCTTGTCCAGGTGGGCTTTCTATATGAAAATGATTATGTGGGCTTTCTATACAAAAATGATTTGAGCTTTGCTCTATTTTGATGAAATGTTTTACAAGCAAATTATGATTTCAAATGATTATGATGCATAAAAACTTTTGTGGATTCTTATGAACCTATCACTGTTGGCTTTCCAACCTATGAAATGATCGGATCCTGAGCTAGACAAAGGTTGCTGGCCAGGGTTAGTGTACACAGTACTCGGGATTGTAAGCTATCTTTGGAGTGGCCGATCTCGTGGAGTAACGTTCACGAGAGGTGGCCATCTTCCCCGGCGTAAATGATAGATATGGTGAATCTGATGATATATGCAATGAAATGAAATGATTTAGTAAACATGGGCTTTTTCCTAAAACCCCCGTGTGTTACTGCTTATATGCATGATGACAAATACGAAAGCAAGTTTTATGTTTTGGCAATATGTTCACGGAGTACGTTGTACTCAGCCCTGTATATGTTTTAAAAATGTGCAGGTTGAGGTAGGGATGTGACGGAGGGTGTTGAGTGGAAGTCTTTTGTTTACGATCAATGTTAAGCCCCGGTTACATATCTTCACATATGTAACCAGCCATGTTTTTCCGCTGCAAACACTCTTTATGATTTTACTTTCTAAATTATGTTGATTGTAATATGCTATGAAGTCGTCTTCTAAACTTCAAGGCTAATATTATAACTATGTATCTTACTTTGGATTCTAAGTCATTCCCCCGAGATTGACTCCCCTTCATGATGCCTTGATAGGTTATTCATGGAAATTCACCCCTATTTCTTATGAAACTTATGTCTCCCCCCTTTCTTCCCCACTTCTTAATTCCTACCCCATGTCATGCTCCGACTGTGCCATCTCTAGGGATAAGGGGCCATGACAGAATGGTATCGGAGCGGTTCGTTCGCTCGGAGTCTATGTTCTTTCAAGCGAAGTTTAGTTCGATTCTATAAACTGATTTAAGAATCAATTGTCAACTCAACACCCCGTCACGTCATGCTCAACTGAAGAGTAAGGTAAAAGATTTACTAGTCTTTACGATTCAAACTTCTTTTGCCATGAAAATGTATCTCTTTACGAGCTTTTATGAAATGTTAATTATGAACATATATGGAATGATATAGGTATGATGAAGCATGTACTATATGAATTCTTATTTTCAATTACACATGAATTGTTGCTGATGAAGAAACATGAAAGACAAGAACTTAGAAACTTTCTTAGTGTCTTCTATTACGCGAGCGATAACTTACGGGCCTTAAGTATTCCAACATATGCACGAATATGAATGGCGAACAATGACGATGTAATAACGAGAATCGACAATGCAGTGACGTCTCTAACGAATATCACTTACGTATGAGTTATACGAGTATGGTTATTTTTCTCGGGATGTCCATTTATGGCGGAACCTGAATAACCTTCATAACATACCCCGTGAGAGAGTATATTATTATTTTTATGTTAGGTGTTTCTCAGAGTCCAGAGTTCAAGTCGAGAACTTGGGACGAGATTTATATCCTTCTTCTGAGAACCCTTTAGTAGAGTTCTTCTATTATGTTGAGACGTTGATGTATTATGCGTATACCTTCTTCATAGGATGGCGACCATGAAGACGACACCGTGTAAGTCAACGAGGAGAAGGCGTACACCATGCGACCTTGTGGAGGCTTTCCGCAGCACGTATCGAGGCACAGGTGCCACCGTGGGCCAGTGCGTGGCAGACCTAGAGGCGACCTAGCACCTAGCTGCTCCTCATGGTGTCTCCGACTACGAGGGCATTCAGTGCCTGATCGACCTCCTTCCGATCGAGTGGAGGGAGTGGGCTGCTGCAGTCTCATGGTACTATATCTTTTTGCGTGAGCCCACTTTAGTACCGAGGATATTTAGTGCCCTTTGCTATCCGCATCACCACTCAGTACCTCCAGCATCGTGTACCTCCCCCTGGAGCTTGCGTGTATCAACCTTATGCTAGGGGAGCTTTGCCGGAGAGGCTAGCTACACCTCTACCGATCCAGGTGGTTCTTGTTGCACCGCCTCATGCTCAGGATGGGTTAGACATGGAGGTAGGGACCTCAGCACCTCGCCGCAGGGACGTGAGGACCGAACCTTTTATTCTCAGGAGGACGTCTCCACCACTTCGACCTATGCCAGTCATCGATCCAGTCCATCCACGACTGATCACAGATGATGCTCATCTATTTCTCCCGAAGAAGCACAGAGTCACTGAAGACCCTGTTGCAGTCTCTCTAGCTTTAGACGAGGAGTCCTAAGAAGATCCGGAAGAGGATCCGGAGGAGTTCTCCAAGGAGGACAGCTCGACCGCCGAGTCAAGGGCGACTTGAGATAGCTCAGGATGGTGCTAGCCATTTATTTTGTATTTTGTATGCGGAACGTCACTTTTTTTGCTTATACGTGTCGTTCCGATGTCTAACACTTTCTTATTTTATAGACGGCAATGCTATTTGTTAGAGCATCCCGTATTTTGGCATATGTATTGGCAGATAGCCTATATAAGCTTATATTAATAGTCAGTAAGACCTTGTTGAAGGCAATTGTACTATTATGATGCATATGATATATTGATCTATATTTTTACCCTTCATGGGCTTTTCTTCTCATGAGTATGATGTTGTTATTTCTGATCTCTTTCTCGACCTTGCTACGAGAGTTATCTATGAGTATGTGTTGGTGCATTATGATTATGTAGTTGCGAACTCCTTTCTATGATCTAGTATGACGATAATTACGGACCAATGAGAATGAACCAATGATGATTCTGTGGACCACGGAATGCCACCCAGAAGAGAAAGAAGGAGAGGAGGGCATGAACGCGCCCCTACACCACCTCCTCCTCCACCCCAACAGGCTATTGAAGAGCTTTTCCTCAAGCAATGTCCCCCTACTTTCAATGGGTCAGGAAACCCGAGCGATGCTGAGCTTTGGGTTAGAGCTATGGAACGAATATTTAACTTCCTAAGGTGTACCAACCAAGAGCGTCTTTCTTGTCTGCTCTTCCAACTCACTGGATCTGCAGACTTCTGGTGGGAAGTGCGCAGGAAGATCCTGATGGCTGAGCAACTGGAAAACTACTCTTGGGAGGAATTCAAGGAGGCACTGTATGACAAGTATGTTCCAAAGACCTTCAAGGTCAAGAAGGAAGCTGAGTTCTATAATATGAAGCAAGGAAAGATGTCAGTGACCGAGTATGATAGAATGTTTTGTGAGTTATCAAGGTATGCTCTAGACCAAGTTGATACGGATGAGAAGATGGCAGGAATATTTAAATCAGGACCGAGGCATGAGATAGGCATGTCCCTAGCTAGCCATGGAAGGATGAGCTACACTGAATCGCTGAACAAAGCTCTCGATATTGAGGCAGCAATGCCAAAAGAGAAGCTAGCGCCCACAATTACACCACCACCCACTCAGACAAATTCCCACGAATATAAGGGGAAGCGTAAGTGGGAAGGACGAAACAATGGTGGCAATGGGAACAACCAGGCTAACAGGAAGCCGTGGCAGGGAAATATACCTCATGGACAGCCTCAGGCTCAGGGAGGCAACAATCAGGGACAGCAGATGGTTCCTGTCCAGGGAGGCAATAATTAGGGGCGAGTTGCAAACCCCGTATGTCCCAAGTGTAACAAGCAGCATCATGGTGCCTGTCTGTTGGGCACTGGAAGTTGTTACACGTGTGGTCAGAAGGGCCATATTATGAGGAAATGTCCTAAGCAGCAGCAGGGATAGAGACCAAACCATCAGGGTCAACCCCAACCACTGAGAGCAATACACGGATAGCCGCAATTGCCACCACCACCTAAGCAGCAGAGTTAGAATGCTAGGTTGTATGACATCAATCAGAAGCAACCCGAGAAGGATAAGGGTAACTTGGCAGGTATGGGAAAACTTCTTAACCTACCTATAATTGTTTTGTTTGATACTGGAGCATCGCATTCATTTATTGCTAGAGCATGTGGGGATAATCTTAGTATTATATTGGAATGTGCTAGTCATGTCATGAGAGTATCTTCACCACCAGGAGGAATTTCAACTACCACACATGTTTGTTCTAATCTGGAATTAGAACTCGGGAATCTTAAAGTGGTAACTAATAATCTGAATGTTATGACAATGAGGGATGTTGATGTAATCTTAGGAATGGATTGGTTAGCCGAGAATTATGCTATAATTCTTTGTTATGAGAGGAAAATTTCCTTCAGACCACCGGGAAAGGAGCCCACAGACTTTCACGGAATTAGAATGGGCAGAGGATCACCCGTTATCTCTACTCTCCAAGCCAAGAAGATGATGAGAAAGACGAATTGTCAGGCTTTCCTTGTTTACCTTAATGGAGAAGCTGGAGAAGAACAGATGATAGGTGATGTGCCAGTTGTGCGAGAATTCGAGGATGTATTCCCAAAAGTATTATTGGGTTTACCACCAGATCGACAAGTGGATTTCACCATCGACCTGGAGCCAGGGTCAGCCCCAATTTCGAAAGCACCATATAGGATGGCACCGAAGGAACTGTAAGAACTCAAGATCCAACTTCAAGAGCTATTGGATTTAGGTTTCATTATACCGAGTGTTTCTCCATGGGGAGCACCTGTCCTTTTTGTGAAAAAGAAGGATGGTACACTGAGAATGTGTATAGATTACAGGGAGCTGAAGAGGCTCACACTTTAGAACAAGCATCCTCTGCCAAGGATAGATGACTTGTTTGACCAACTCAGGGGGACAATTGTGTTTTCTAAGATAGACCTTAGGCCTGGGTATCATAAGTTGAAGATTCGACCAGAGGATATGCCCAAGATAGCTTTCCGAACAAGATATGGACACTATGAGTTTATAGTCATGCCATTTGGATTAACTAATGCCCCCGCAGTATTCATGGATCTTATGAACAGAGTTTTACACCCGTACTTGGATAGGTTTGTCTTGGTGTTCATAGATGATATTCTCATCTACTCTAGAAATGAAAAGGAGCATGAAGAACACCTCATGATAATGTTGGAAACACTGGGAACGGAGAAACTTTTTGCCAAATTCAGTAAGTTCGAGTTTTCGTTGAAAACGGTAATATTTCTTAGGAACATTGTGTCAGCAGATGGTATTAAGGTGGACCCAGCTAAAGTGGAAGCAGTACGTGATTGGAAGTCACCAACCAATCCTAATGAGATTAGGAGTTTCTTGGGTCTAGTTGGGTACTATCGAAGATTTATCGGAGGATTTTCCAAGATTGCTAGACCCATGACACAATTGTTGCAGAAAGGAATTAAGTATTTAGGGACGGATGAATGTGACGAGAGTTTTCAGGAACTCAAGAAAAGATTGACTACTGCGCCAGTTTTAGCAGTCCTAGAAGCAAACAAGGAGTATGTGGTTTACACAGATGATTCTAAAAATGGGTTAGGTTGTGTATTGATGCAAGATGTGAAAGTGATAGATTATGCATCAAGACAACCTAGGCCGCATGAAGTGAACTATCCCACGCATGATTTGGAACTAGCTGCAGTTGTGCATTCATTAAAGATATGGAGGCATCACCTTTATGGGGTAAGATGTAAAATTTTTACTGCCACAAGAGTTTAAAGTACTTTTTCGAGCAGAAGCACTTGAACATGAGACAGAGAAGTTGGCTCGAATTGGTAAAGGATTACGATTATGGTATTAACTATCACCCCGGCAAGGCTAATGTAGTAGCAGATGCCTTGAGTCGTAAGACTCTGATGGCCACTACGCATACTGGATACAGCTTGGGAAGTAGTTTAAACAACAAGCTGTACTGATTTTAAATCTGAGTGCATAGCGTAAGTCTTAGATACAGTAAGTTGCTGTGGATACAACAACTCTATGTTCAGTGTATAGTTAAATAATCACAGTAATTAAAACAAGTAAGGCAGAAGGTAAATAACACAATATTTAAAGTTGTTCGAGGTAAACCCCTCTACATCCACTGATCCTCCACACAGGAGTAAAAAGTTTTATTATAATTACTATGTATACAACTACGTAATTATGACAACACACAATCAATATATCATTCACACAGATTGATATAAAGATCTTAGCTTCAACCGTTCACACAGATTGGTTTGAGATAATGCTTTGACTTGCTTCTTCACACACAGTTATGAAGCTTCGTCTTCTTCGATGCAAATCCTTCACACACAGTTTTGGAGTAGCAACGATTACTCAGTCCACACAAGGCTGATCTGGGTTTGTTCAAAGTATAGAATAGGGGATGAACAACAGCTTTGACTTTATGAGCTTCTGGCTGATGAAGTGTTGTTCAAGATCATGAGCACTGTATATCTCTTAGATCTGAGTTGTAGTAAGCTTTAGAGATATGTTTTGCTCTGATAATAACTTTGATAGCTTTGATAATTTCAGTCAATTGCGTGAATTCAGTAACTGATCTTCAATGCTTTTATGAGATATATAGTCTTCTGGAAAATATATCCGTTGAGATATATCCGTTGAGAAAGATTCCGTTCCAACGGGATGAAAAGCATGATCCGGATTTAGCGGGATTTGAAGATCTGTTGACTGACAGTATTTAAATACTTTATCCTTGAGTATTTAAATACTTCTTATTCAACGGGACTTGACTTCTGAAGATTACTTCTTTGTTCTGTTGAGAGCTATATGGAAGATCACTGTATTGGTGATTCGAGACAGTTTCCATACTTGGTCTTTATAAGACTTCTTTGCTGCACTGAAAGGTTCCACTATATGCTGGATTCGAGACAGGCTTTCGATACAGGTTGACACTTCAACTCTTCGATACAGTTTCCTTACTGTATTGAGGATTGGCATATATGTCAAAACCTCTTATCAACACAATTCGATACAGGGATTGATTATCCCGGCTGTTTCGATATAGGGTTTATGTTTTCCCAACAATTTCCCCCTTTTTGACAATTTTCCAAGACTTGTAAAAACTTTCAAGTCTTCTTGATGATGCCAAAACCTTCTTCATGAAATAATCTTCTTTGATGACTTAAGCGATTTCTTGGTCTTCATCAAATGGTGCATCTTTCAAGAACTTAGTCTAATTTATGAACTGCTCGCAGGCGAGTTCGATACAGCTAAGGATTTTTATAACTTAAGCTTATGATTGGCGCGCAGGCACAATCTTACAATGTATTCTAAGCATAGACCTGAAATTATGAACTGTTCGTAGACAAGTTCGTACAGCTTAATTTTCAAACAAGTTTCTATACTTGTGATTGTTATCTCAACAATTTAAGTTATGTAATCATACATAAACACAGTAGATTACGAGTTGTAATCTTTCAAGACAAACAAACACTTTTATTGATATTCCAAAAATAGAGTACATGGTTTGCTGTTTTCAAGGAAAAATTACAAAAAGAAACAATATTATAAGGATTTCAGCTCCTATAGTCCGCATGTCTCCATGGCTTTTTCCCTGGATCATTCCCGGTTCCACGCCACCAGTTCTGTAGGGAATCGTTGCCTCGATCTTGGTATATAGCTCTACCTTCATAGGATCTGTCAAAGGCAAGAATCCAGTCTTCTGGATGGGTGATCCGATCTCCTCTTCTGTGCTTGGATTTCATATCTAGCTGAAGAGGGAGTTTTCCTTCTTCTAACATCTTCGTGAATTTGTCTGCAGCCTTTGCTAATGTCTTACAGCTTTTGAAGATGGCGGATTCCCTGATGAGTTTAACAAAGTATCTCATCAGTTCATTCTTCCTCCATTTCTTCACCTCATCGGCAGTTGGATGGCGGTTGGTCGGCAGACGAATTTCAGAAGGTGTTTGGATTAAGTTTTGACACGGGACATTTGGATCATGAAATTCAGGTCGGGAGCCTGAAATCTTAAAACTCTGAGAGGGAGGGGCTAGCTTGTTCAATTCAGCGGTAATGCTGTCTTGAGCAGCATTAAATTCCCTTTCATGCTGTAACCTTATTCTCCTAGCAGCTTCTCTTGCTTCTTCCCCCTTTTGGCGTCATCAAGACATTCTAGGATCTCCAGTGCAGCATCCTGTTTCGTCTCAATGTTAGTCATTCTTTCTACAAGGGTGGAAATCACCTGCGACATATCCTTGATACTTTTATCGTGGTCTCGAAGATGAGAAGTGGTTTCGATCATAGCAGCTGCGGTCTTGGCTTCAGCAATGCGCGTTTTGGATGCTTCTTCTCTCAGGAGTTGCTCTTGCTTCTCTTGCATGATCTTCAGGGCTTGCTTGAAGACTTCTGGCAATAAAGTGAAGGTTTCTACTACGCGAGAGACTTCATGCTGTAATGTAGTCATCTCTTCGACTGCAGAAGTGTGCATCCAATTAAGAGCTTTTTCGACTGAGTACAGGGCATTAACTGCATCCTGTATGAAGACAGTTTGAAGACCAAGAGCACGCACGCGCTCTTTCCTAGCAGCTGTGCTTGGAGAATCCGGTTGGGCAAAATCTTCGGATCCATTCAACCTCCTCAGATTCACGGTAGGGCGTGAATTGAGTTGGACATCCTCAGGTACAATACCGTCCTCGGATTCCACGGTTGATGGGGCGGGAGCAGCATTTTCTGGTTCGGCGGCAGGGGGTGCTGTGTCCTCCTGTTGCGAATGTGCGTCTGTAGACATGGATACAGGAGGGACTGATTCCTCCTGTTGTCTCTCAGCAACAACTTCTTCTTCTTGAGCGGCGGCAGGCTCGGGCGCCTGTTCCAAAACTATTTCTTCTTCCTCGACTTGAGGGACTGATTCCTCGTCGTCAGGTGTAATATCCGCAAATTTGATTTCGGGTAATTTTCTTTTTTTGGCAGAAGTTCGTTTTGACGACTCGCTTAGGACCGTTTCATCATTCTGAGAATGATTAATTCTGCACTTTTCGACATCCGAGTTTGTTTGGTCTTTGTTTCTTTGAGTTCCTTCTTTGTTTAGCGACTTTTCCGCACTTGAGTTCGATTCTTGCGAATCTCGTTCAAAGCTAACATTTGAGTTTCCGTAAGTCCGTTTAACTTTGTTAGACGTGTTGTGTATTTCGGTTTGGTTTTTCGATCACGTATCGTGATTTTCGGGCGTTTTGGGCCATTTTGGAATTTACTGTTAGTTACGGGTATCCGTTTGTGTAATTGTTGTCTCGACCCGTTTCTTGGTCGCGTATGATTAATTATGGTTTTATGTTTTCATTTCGGTCGTTTATGTTGTCCGCGAACTTTTCGTCGTGTTCGTTCCGTGCGTTTTCGGAAATCGGGTCGCCGAGCCACAGTGGTCGCATGGCCGGACGGTTGCGGGGCGCCGGACGATTGCGGGCACCGGCCGGACAGTGCGCGAGAACGGCGTAGCGCACGCCTACGGCCGGAAAGGCTGGCGCTAACCGGCAGTGTAGCGCACGCTGCTCCGGGCTAACTAACGCCTTATCGGAGTGCAGGCAGTGGGGTTCTGAGGTTCTGGACTCGGTCAGGATCTGCAGGTAGAGCACGCTACTGTCGGTCGTAGCGCACGCTAACCGGAAGGGGTAGCGTATGCTGTCGGCCGACTAGCGTACGTTACCTGGGCGAGCTTTTTAGTCCAGAGGTTACTGGACAGGTCGGCTAGCGCGCGCAGGCTTCTGGCCGTAGCGCACGCTAGCGGGAGTCGGGTCGGCAGGTTTGGTCGGCAGGTTTGGTCGGTGGTTCCGGGTCGTGCGGGCCCAGGCCAAGGGTACTCGGCCGATACCGCCCGATAGCGGACGCTAGTCCGGGAAGGCTAGCGCACGCTAGTTCCGGCCCAGTATAAATGTGACAGAGCAGTCACATTTTCATTCATTTCTCACTTCCTTCCTCTTCTATCCGCGGCTGGTGATTCGAGGGTGACGAAGCCATGTTGATTGTCAACAAATCCACGAATTTCTTGAGTTCATAACATCAACCAATCATCCGTTATCATCTTTTGATCCAGCGAATCAAGGTAATCTTCCTTAGAACCCTAATTTCGGGAATTTGGGGTTTTTTGCATTTTTGTCTGATTCGTTCCGTGTTGTTGATTAATTCATGATGGGTATGATTAATCTTGGTAGTATTCTTGTGTTTAACATCATTTAATCCATTGTTCTTCGTCGAATCGAAGTATATTTCTTGATTTCCTTCGAATCGACTTTTTGGGGGATTTGTTCTTGATCTCGTTTTCCATCCGTTTTTGTTGGATAAATTATGGTTAAATGATGTTATTAAACATATTCTATGGATTGTATATCCATATTTCGACTTGGATTTCCGTTTTCGTGTTTTGTCGGGACGAATCGTGTTCTTGGCCGTTTTGGGGGAAACCCTTGAACTTTCGTCGTTTGTTCCTTGAATTCAGCGGCTTTGAGTCGTACTTTGGAATTCATTTTCGTTGTTATTGTTGTCCTTCCTAGTTTATTGTTGCGGGTTGTCATTCGGTGGAGTCGGCAAGTTCGTAGTTAGTTCGTGCCAACCAACTTCGGTCGATTCTCCACGTCGTGGTTTCGAGGCAAGTATTTTACTATATGAATTGTGTCTTGTGAATAGGGACGTCGTGTTATGGTTGTGATGCATTGGTTTACTTTCGTGAATATGTTTCGTATGATTTGATTTTCATGAATGATTGATGGTAGCGATAATACCATCACTTAGTTAACATCGCGGAATTGTGTTGGATGTACAAATCATCTAAGTTGTGCCGTGTGTGATTGTTCATTGTTGAGTTGTTGTGATGATTATGATATTTGTGTTGTTTTGATTTACATACTTAATTATACATTTCGGTGTAATATGGAATGGCTTGACATTTGATGATTATGAATTGTGTCGTGTCGAGGTGTGTGTGTGTTCCAGGTAGGGTCTGACGAGGCCTCTGGAGTTCGGTACATGATGTGTACGAACAAGGTGTGCGATCCAGGTAGGGTCTGACGAGGCCTCTGGGGTTCGGTACATGATGTGTACGAACGATGTATGTGGTCGGGTAAGGTCCGTCGAGGCCTCCGGAGTTCGGTACATGATGTGTACGAACATAGTGTGTGGTGCGGGTAAGGTCCGTCGAGGCCTCCGGAGTTCGGTACATGATGTGTACGAACAACAGTCGTATAGTAGTGATTGTTTGGATAACATTTTAAATACGGGTCTCGGACCCATAATGATATCTCATCTATTGTGTTTTGAAAAGAGAATTGGGCTAAGGCCCTAATGTTTTCGAAAAGGCTTTGAAAATTGAGACTCGAGGTCCAAAAGAATTTCTGCTTTAAAAATCCCCGAGATGATGTGTTCCTTTTCAAATATCTCTTGCTTGAGTTCAAAATTAATAAAACTTCTCGGGAACATTTGATAATTGATTTCCATATTAAATTCGTAGTTGCTATTTACTTGTTGTATTTCGTATCGTTTTATACTTGCACTAGTAAAACAGTGGAGTTTTACTAACCCCCGAGTAATCGGGGGGTGGATGTCTGTTCTGCGTCCAGGTACATACAGGTTCAGGGGAGCAGTCACATGATTGGCACAAGGGGATGACGAGCTGCGATACTAATCAAGAGTCGAGAGTTGGTAGAGTTTGGTTGTATTAATAGAGTTGATTCAGTCTTCCACTGTATTGTGTTTCGACCCCTGTGTGGGTAATGTTGTTAGTCAGTTCTGTTGATAGAGTTGTGTGACCTCATCGGTCTGTGTGTTTATGTGTAAGTGACCTTAACGGTCTGTATTATTATATTGCTTGGCCCTGGCCGGGCAAGCATTTGGTTGTTTATGGATGTTTAGCCTGGTAGATTCTTATGGAAAGGGTCTACGGTGTGTAATATTCCCATACGGTTCTGGGGGTGTTACATTTATGGTATCAGAGCTTAGGTTGCGGAAACCTAGGATGTCGGGTCGAGTCAAGTCGTGATTTGTCGAGTAATCTGTTGTCTTGTCGTTCGAGTCGTTAGGTGACAAGTTGAGTTGTGCGTAGTCACAACGTGTCGGTTATGTTGTCGGACGAGATTAGTATCGTGGGCGACTGTCACCTCCGTGCGACCTGTGGATGTAAGTCTCCTCTTTTATGCGTAATACCTGTGTATCTCGATTTTATCTTAGTGAGTTAATTGCGGTGCATAATTTTATTTACCTAGTATTGTGTAATATAGTTGTGTTTAATATTCGTGGCACATAGTATGTGTATGGAACTGGACACGTTATTGTTTTATCTTTGAACCACCGGGTGGGGTGGTATGTTGTGAAAGTTATAAACCTTGATGGGTTTCGAAAAGGTACCGATGATAGAGTTTGTGAGAAACTCCGATGAATGATTTTGCTGTGTGCTTAAACTTGATACCACGAGATGCATTTGATTGAATTGGCGACCCTGGTTTCCATTTGAGTATGTGGTTTTAAATTCGACTGTTTTTGGAATGTTGTAATTTTTGTCCGCTATGGGTAAGTTTGAGAATGTTTTCTGGAGGACTTTACAGTTTGAGAAGTTTTGTAAAAATCAATTTTTGGAAAATATGTTGGTGGTGCGGTCAAACCACGGTCTATGTGGATTTTTTTTAAAAATTTGTTAAATTTTGACAAATGGGCCGTGTATTTTCAAATGACACAATCAGACGGTATTTGAAAAATGTGTTTTGAAGTACTTCAGACATTGTAAAATATTACCGTCGTTTTGGTTATGAACTAAAGGATTTTGGAAAAATTTTATTTTGCAGAACGATTTTTGGTT
This sequence comes from Orobanche coerulescens, assembly GCA_033398695.1. Classification (NCBI taxonomy): domain Eukaryota; kingdom Viridiplantae; phylum Streptophyta; class Magnoliopsida; order Lamiales; family Orobanchaceae; genus Orobanche; species Orobanche coerulescens. The sequence continues at coordinate 143,388,548 of CM065813.1, read as the reverse complement.
TTCGGAATTTTGAACTTCATATGTCCACGTGTTGGGGCTAAGTGGTTGTGATAAGTTTGTGGTGTTGTTGTGCTCGCCGGAGAATGTTTCAGTGTTTTTTAAATGTTGAGATACATGGTTTTGATTGAACGACCGAGGTATTAAAAGTGTTTTCAAAAAATTTCATTTCACCAAATTTTTCAAACTTAAGAATTTTAAAATTTTATCATTTGAATAGTACCCCGAAAATATTTATTTCGTTGCTAGTGTGTGGTCCCTACGATACGTGTGTGGTTTTGACCGTGTTTGATTTGATAAAATCCAAACATCTCTGTTAATGTGACTGGTGAATTATTTTTGAATGAAGTTCTAAAATTACAGTGTTAGTTCGTGCACGTGTGTAATGACTTGGGGTTGATGTTATATCGTGCTGCTATTTATCGTCCTATGTTGACCTTGTGATGTTTATTTGGTTGTGTTATTATGATTGATCATCCGTTCAGTATGCCGAGAGGTCGAGGCCGAGGACGTGGTCGTAGGGTTGACTTTGGCGCCGCCACGATCCTTCGTCAGGTGGCTGAACAGTTGGCGCATGTGAATCAGACCGTACACCATGACGGGATTCCAGATGAGGATAACGGAGCTAATAAGTGGTTACGAGTTGTGATGAGAATGCACCCGCCCCGTTTCGGAGGTTCTTCGGATTCGTTAGGCTGGGAGGACTGGCTCTTCCAGTTGGACAGGACATTTGATGCGGTAGCTTGCCCCGATGAGAGAAGAGTACCCATCGCCCAATACCTGCTTGACAGGGAAGCGGCACACTGGTGGGAGGTCGTAGCGCCTAGTGATCGTACAGCTACTTGGGCCGAATTCAAGACTGCTATGGAGGCCGAGTATTGTCCGCCGCCTGTTAAGGAACGTAGAATTGTTGAGTTCTTCTCGGCTACGCCCCGGGATGTGTCTATATCTCAAGCAATAGTCGATTACAATCGACAGATGTGTTACGTTCGAGATCAAGTACGAAGTGAGACAGATAAGGTTCGTTACTTTGATATGCGTATGAAACCTCAGGTTCGGCTGTGTATGGCCCCTTTTAGGTGTACAACTCTGAAGGACTATCAAGATCGAGCCATAGCATTTGAAATGGATATAATGTCCACAGAGTCCGTATCAGTAGTGAAGAAGCAGAAGATCTCCGTTGACGCATCGGGAAGTAAGGGAATTGGGATTCCCACACCTCAACCTTCGTATCAGCCGAGTATGGGACCTTCTCGGTCAGCTAGAGAATCCAAAGGACCCAAGCCAGTGTCTTTGAGTTCTGGTAATGCTCCTAGGTGTTTCAACGGTAACGTTCTAGGCCATGAACGCGCGCATTGTAAGAAACCGCCCATGACTTGTTATAATTGTGGACACGAGGGGCATCGAGTTCAGTACTGCGAGATTGTTGCCAAGATGATAAGGGACCGGAGTACCATTCCTACTTCCGGAGGGCACAGTGATGTCCAGTGATAGTGTTTTTGGTACTAGTTGCGCAGATTGTTTCTCGTGTAGAGAGGTGTCTTGTGACGTTTTTACGTTTGGAACTTGTTAAATGATATTCTGTTTTGAATAAGTTCCTGTATAGTTGTTGAACATACAGAGGTGTGACAGCGGACCGCGGGGTCATGAACATGGTATTTTATTATGTGTCATTATATTTTGTTTCGTATCATCGTGATAACCTTAATTTAAGTTTCGGGACGAAACTTATTTTTTGTATGATAGAATGTAATATCCAGTATTCTCGTTTTCTGTTATCTTGAATTGTTTGTGTTTTGACGTCGGACATTTTCTTGTTGATGAGTAACGGAGTGATTTCTATCATGATACTCTATTTGTTTCTTTCACATAGCCGTTCTAGTCGGGTGCGGCTTGTTGTTGCATGCGTTTCTTTGATTTAATGTGTGCATGTGATGTGACGTAAATTTCTCGTTATTGTTTCAAATCATAGGCAGTGGCGTTGTGTTGATCGTCGCGGAGTGTGTTTTCACGCCGTATCTTCCTTTGCGTTGCTGGTAACATTTCGCCGTTGGGCGTAGGTTACGCGTTTCTTGTGTATCTCGTTGAGTTTTTTTTCTGGCGGGATGCGACTTGTCCATACTTATTTTAAGTTTCGGGACGAAACTTCTTTTAAGGAGGGTAGTATGTAATATCCGCAAATTTGATTTCGGGTAATTTTCTTTTTTTGGCGGAAGTTCGTTTTGACGACTCGCTTGGGACCGTTTCATCATTCTGAGAATGATTAATTCTGCACTTTTCGACATCCGAGTTTGTTTCGGTGCTGTTTTGCTGAGTTCCATGCTTTTTAGCGACTTTTCCGCACTTGAGTTCGATTCTTGCAAATCTCGTTCGAAACTGCTGTTTTGAGTTTCCCGTAAGTCCGTTTAACTTTGTTAGACGTGTTGTGAATTTCGGTTTGGTTATTCGATCACGTATCGTGATTTTCGGGCATTTTGGGCCATTTTGTAATTTACTGAAAGTTACGGGTATCCGTATCTGTAATTGTTGTCTCGACCCGTTTCTTGGTCGCGTATGATTAATTATGGTATTATGTTTTCATTTCGGGTCGTTGATGTTGTCCGCGAACTTTTCGTCGTGTTCGTTAAAATGCGTTTTGGAAATCGGGTCGCCGAGCCACAGTGGTCGCATCTTGGCCGGACGGTTGCGGGACTGGCCGGACGACTGCGGGCACCGACCGGACAGGTGCGGCAGGAACCGGCGTAGCGCACGCTACGGCCGGAAGGCTGCGCGCGCTAACCGGCAGGTGTAGCGCACGCTATCGGCTGGCCTAACGCACGTTATCGGGTCTAGGCAGTGGGGTTCTGAGGTTCTGGACTCGGTCAGGATCGGCAGGTAGCGCACGCTACTGTCGGTCGTAGCGCACGCTAACCGGAAGGGGTAGCGCATGCTGTCGGCCGACTAGTGTACGTTACCTGGGCGAGCTTTTTAGTCCAGAGGTTACTGGACAGGTCGGCTAGCGCGCGCAGGCTTCCGGCCGTAGCGCACGCTAGCGGGAGTCGGGTCGGTAGGTTTGGTCGGCAGGTTTGGTCGGTGGTGCCGGGTCGTGCCGGCCCAGGCCGAGGGTACTCGGCCGATACCGGCCGATAGCGCACGCTAGTCCGGGAAGGCTAGCGCACGCTAGTTCCGGCCCAGTATAAATGTGACAGAGCAGTCACATTTTCATTCATTTCTCACTTGCTTCCTCTTCTATCCGCGGCTGGTGATTCGAGGGTGACGAAGCCATGTTGTTTGTCAACAAATCCACGAAGTTCTTGAGTTCATAACATCAACCAATCATCCGTTATCATCTTTTGATCCAGCGAATCAAGGTAATCTTCCTTAGAACCCTAATTTCGGGAATTTGGGGGTTTTTGCATTTTTGTCCGATTCGTTCCGTGTTGTTGATTAATTCATGATGGGTATGATTAATCTTGGTAGTATTATTGTGTTTAACATCATTTAATCCATTGTTCTTCGTCGAATCGAAGTATATTTCTTGATTTCCTTCGAATCGACTTTTTGGGGGATTTGTTCTTGATCTCGTTCTCCATCCGTTTTTGTTGGATAAATTGTGGTTAAATGATGTTGTTAAACATATTCTATGGATTGTATATCCATATTTCGACTTGGATTTCCGTTTTCGTGTTTTGTCGGGACGAATCGTGTTCTTGGCCGTTTTGGGGGAAACCCTTGAACTTTCGTCGTTTGTTCCTTGAATTCAGCGGCTTTGAGTCGTACTTTGGAATTCATTTTCGTTGTTATTGTTGTCCTTCCTAGTTTATTGTTGCGGGTTGTCATTCGGTGGAGTCGACAAGTTCGTAGTCAGTTCGTGCCAACCAACTTCGGTCGATTCTCCACGTCGTGGTTTCGAGGCAAGTATTTTACTATACGAATTGTGTCTTGTGAATAGGGACGTCGTGTTATGGTTGTGATGCATTGGTTTACTTTCGTGAATATGTTTCGTATGATTTGATTTTCATGAATGATTGATGGTAGCGATAATACCATCACTTAGTTAACATCGCGAAATTGTGTCGGATGTACAAATCATCTAAGTTGTGCCGGGTGTGATTGTTCATTGTTGAGTTGTTGTGATGATTATGATATTTGTGTTGTTTTGATTTACATACTTAATTATGCATTTCGGTGTAATATGGAATGGCTTGACATTTGATGATTATGAATTGTGTCGTGTCGAGGTGTGTGTGTGTTCCAGGTAGGGTCTGACGAGGCCTCTGGAGTTCGGTACATGATGTGTACGAACAAGGTGTGCGATCCAGGTAGGGTCTGACGAGGCCTCTGGGGTTCGGTACATGATGTGTACGAACGATGTATGTGGTCGGGTAAGGTCCGTCGAGGCCTCCGGAGTTCGGTACATGATGTGTACGAACATAGTGTGTGGTCCGGGTAAGGTCCGTCGAGGCCTCCGGAGTTCGGTACATGATGTGTACGAACAACGGTCGTATAGCAGTGATTGTTTGGATAACATTTTAAATACGGGTCTCGGACCCATAATGATATCTCATCTATTGTGTTTTGAAAAGAGAATTGGGCTAAGGCCCTAATGTTTTCGAAAAGGCTTTGAAAATTGAGACTCGAGGTCCAAAAGAATTTCTGCTTTAAAAATCCCCGAGATGATGTGTTCCTTTACAAATATCTCTTGCTTGAGTTCAAAATTAATAAAACTTCTCGGGAACATTTGATAATTGATTTCCATATTAAATTCGTAGTTGCTATTTACTTGTTGTATTTCGTATCGTTTTATACTTGCACTAGCAAAACAGTGGAGTTTTACTAACCCCCGAGTAATCGGGGGGTGGATGTCTGTTCTGCGTCCAGGTACATACAGGTTCAGGGGAGCAGTCACAGGATTGGCACAAGGGGATTACGAGCTGCGATACTAATCAAGAGTCGAGAGTTGGTAGAGTTTGGTTGTATTAATAGAGTTGATTCAGTCTTCCACTGTATTGTGTTTCGACCCCTGTGTGGGTAATGTTGTTAGTCAGTTCTGTTGATAGAGTTGTGTGACCTCATCGGTCTGTGTGTTTATGTGTAAGTGACCTTAACGGTCTGTATTATTATATTGCTTGGCCCTGGCCGGGCAAGCATTTGGTTGTTTATGGATGTTTAGCCTGGTAGATTCTTGTGGAAAGGGTCTACGGCGTGTAATATTCCCATACGGTTTTGGGGGTGTTACATCAGGAATGTTCTCTTGCTGTGGCGAAGGGGGCTCACTTTGATTTGATGGCCCTTCGTCATCCTTGGGTTGAGAGGCATCTCTATCTTGAGCCTCTTCACGACTCATTCTCACACCAGCTTGTAAAGCATCGTCATCGTCGTCTGAGTCATCGTCATCTTTTGGATTTTGGGGAGAGTCCTTGGACTTATCTTTTCCTTTTCTCCTTGCGTCAGATTTTTGCAGCAAATGGCTTTCAATCACTTCCTTGCAGTAGAGATTGTCCCAATGGATCAGGGTTGCAACCTCTGTTGAGTCCGTCACTTCCAATACAAATCTCTCTTCATGGCTCCATTCGCTCCAGTTGTATAATGTGTCATACAGAGCTAGCCTGTAGCTTTTTTATTTAAGGAATCTTTCATACGCATGGTCAATCTGCACAGAGAGAAGGGTTTTGTTGATAATGGTGTCCGGGGAGGGACTGCGTACAACGTCCGAATCCGCTGTAGCGAGGGATTCCTCTACAGGTGTGGGATCCTGTAGGGAAGTGGGATTCCTTATAGGGGATGGTGCCCCGAAGGAGGATTGATCCTGTACGGGTGTGGAATCCCGCATAGGAGAAGTAGCATTTGGCTCCGTAGGGGCAGCCAACTCGCCAGAGTCTTCAACATTAGCAGATGTCCGATCATCCGTCCTATCCTCCAAAGGATCAGGATCTACTGTCGATACAGTAGCGGACACATCTTCCACAGGGGTTGGGCCCTGGGGTAGTTCTTCAGTGGGTTGCGCCACGGAGGATACTTCCTCGGAGGTTCTGGTGGTTCTAGCTTTAGAAAGCCTCCTTAGCTTCCTTTTTGACTTCTCACCAGCAATGGGTGTCTTGCTATGAGATCTTTTCCTCTTCCTTGAAGACTCCACATCCTGGGACTTCAAAGACACATCCCTTGGGTCTTCAGAGACTGGCATACTTTTGATTTTAGGGTGGTTGCAGACCACAGTGCTCTACACTACTACAAAACTGGCTTTTAACAGCGGTTAAAATGCCTAATTAACGACAGTTCTGGAACCGCCGTTATATGTACCTTTGCCAAATAACGGTGGTTCATATTAACCGCTGTTAAATATGTTACGGCGGTTTCTGGAAACCGCTGTTAAATGTGTCATTTAACAGCGGTTAAAGGTAACCGCTGTTAAACCTGATCCTTAACAGCGGTTATAGAACCGCCGTTGAATTTGCCAAATAACGGCGGTTCATATTAACCGCTGTTAAATATGTTACGGCGGTTTTAAAACTAACATTAAATGTGCCATTTAACACGGTTAAAGGTAACCATTAAACCTGATACTTCACAATGGTTATGGAACCGCCGTTAAGTTTAAGAATTAATAATGTTTCGGAGGAACCGCTGTTGAAATATTAATCATTTTATCCAGTTTTTCCCCTATTTTGCACAATCCAGTACCTGAATCGGATCAAACTAATCAATAAACCACCAATTCATCGAATCCAAACACACCGAAAAGAACTAACCAACACCAAATTCATTGAACCACCAATACATTGAAAAAGATAATACAAAAATCCCAATTCATCCAAAATAATTCATACAAATATCCAATGTACTAACCAACACCAAATTTATTGAACCACCAATACATTGAAAAGATGATACAAAAATCCCAATTCATCCAAAATAATTCATACAAATATCCAATGTATAATTCATACAAATAATTCACACAAAAACACCAAAATCATGTCGCGAGACGATTTCGCACCTCCAAGAAATAAAGTCCCCAATCAACTCGAATTTTATCAAAAACATCTTAAGATAGTGCTCCAACATCATCAAACATCTGCACATATAAATGTATAGTAAATAAACTTTAAATGTAGAAGAGTAAACAGTTTTATCACCACTTCAAGTAAAAAATATACTACCTCCATCCAACCATCCAAAATACGCGCTCGGGCGATAGTCGACATCCAGTGCATAACATAATAACCACACTCCCAACCTCCATTTTGTTTATTACCCTAAAACAAAATAAGACACAATTATATGAGTCGCTTTCAGTAAATAAAATCAACATGTACACAACATACACAGTTAAAAAACACACACTGACACAAACACACAATGCACAGAGTTGATTACTAATGTGATCAATTTCCTTATTGCTTTGTGCTGCAAAGCTTTCACTATCACCTACTTCAACCTCCCCATGATGATACCAATCAGACCTCCTCTTATAGTTTTCCTCCATTCCCTTTATAACCAGATGCTCGGCGATAATGCTTCCAGACCGACGCTTCACGTGTCTACAATCCATACAGGGGCCTACTATCATTACTGGGTTTCCTAGTTTTTGGGTCACCGCCTTAACGAAATTCTCAGCTCCTCTCAAAGTCACTCTACGATAAAACTAAAAACAATATGCATTCCGAGTTTTATGTAATGGTTTCATGAGTTTTCTTATATATTTTTAGGTTTAGCTTATACCGCATAAATGCACCCAAGCTTTATCCGGCATCTTTTAATCTTATTAAGTCGCACACAACATTACTAAAATTAATAAAACAAATAACTGCTGAAGATAATCGGTAGCTCCGGCAATCACCAACAACATTTGCTTTACTTCAATTTAAAAAAATGGTGGATCACATATTTCAGAAGACACATACTATAGGCACAATAAAATCGAAATATATATACTATGATGAGAAAGAAATTCACACACAGATGCACGTTACAATTCCCCACTGGCTACCTAAGCTAGTACCGATACATGGGAAACAATCATGGAAGTTGAGAAGTTTACCAAGCAACAACAAATCCAGTGGGTAGTGGTTAAAAATTATTCCATCAAGCTGGTCCTCAAAATTAAAGAAGAGAAACTCACTAATAAATCAAATCAGTAATCACCCTAAACATATAACTACTTGTAAAGAAGATTTTGATTTTCATCTAGTTTATTTGCTGATCCTTAATTGCAGTTTCAACAGGAGAAATTTTTTTAGTCAATTACAACAAGTGTTTTTAGTTTCTTTTCAGCTTTTTAGTTAAATCGCATAACATGCTTCACATAATCTAGTACCAAAACCATATGAACACAATACTCCATCAAATTGTACTATACAACAAATCACAAATTATATTATAATAATATTAATGATATTAATAACAATAACGATAATAACGATAATAATAATAATGATAGATAATAATAATAGTAATAACCATAATAATAAATATTATTATTAATAGTAAATATTATTAGTAATAATAATAGTAATCAACAAAAGCAACAATAATAATAATAATAACAATAATAATCAAGATTACTGTACTCCCCAAATAAACTGTAATTTGGCTAAGCAACATCAAAAGCACAGAGTTGGAGAGTAAAGAAAAAGACAACAGTTAAGCATGACCAGAGATACAAAACATAGTGGGAGCTTTTCACAGTCAACAAAGAAAAGAACTAGGCCTCGGTTCATTTTGGTGGTCAATAGTCAGAGTAAGATGAATGAATTAAATCCAGATATAACTGCCTGACTTCAATACTCTGATTGCTAATTCTACTTGCAGAACAGTCTTCTATTTGTAAAATTTTGAATCATCAAACAGATTCTTACCTATTCACCACTCATAAAGTTACCAAGGAAGTTTCTAGTGAATATGTAACATATGTTCAGCACACACTGCACACAAACACATACAAACACAAACACACACACAACACACACACTGCCACTGCACACACACACACACACTGCATAGAAAAAAAAACCAACACAAACAAACGGACACTTCATACACGATATGTTGGGAGAAGATCCTTAAGACGAAAGTTAACATCTATCCCAAAGGGAGAAGATCCTTATGACGTTAACGATGTCTATCCCAAAATAATTCGTGTTTCCAAAACAATATTGTCGTACACACTCAAATATTCATACACACAAACACACATATTTACACTCATGTAATTAAATGTATTACCTTGGGATATATCCAACTAACCGCCTGCTTTGATTTACTTGTATACATACCATCCATGGTCTTGAATGCGGTCACGGCACTGCTTAAAAGTAACAATAATATATTGAGTCGTTGATATAAAATTTTAAAGCAAATATGTTATAAATAAAATCTTACTTTTGGAGTATGGCCTTAATGCGAGAGTCAGGCCTACTATGTAGTGAGCAAAACCATATAATAGTTCCTCTTGTTTGCACAATGACCAAGTTGCCAATGATGCCTACATAGATAAATGCATTTGAAAGAAAGAACATATTACTACAGTATGTTGTAAAAAAAAGGAAATAGTTTTGTTAAAAAGAAAATATTTTGAAATTTACAATCTTTTATCTTACTTATGATGGTAAGCTCCCATGTATATTTGCTTCTTCGACTCAAGCATACGCGTCGATATATATCTCGAGATCTCCTCTCCCCTCTGTCCCATATTTTGTATGGATTGAGGATCAAAATATCGATACAAAACCTAGTCCATCGTGCCCACATTCATAGTAGACAAATACCTAATTTGTTAAGCAAAATATTAATATAAAAAAACACTCCACACACTGCACACAAACACACACATACACTTCACACACACACAGACACTGCCACACAATAAAAACACACACACACACACTGCACACACAAACACTGCACACACACAGCACATACAAACACACACACACACACACACACACTGTACACACACACACATACTACGAATGTAGAAAAATTCCATAAAGGAAATTGCTCACATAGTCCAAAGCTGTAAAACTGATAAACTAAGCCACTCCTTTCCTTGAACGATCTCTAAAATATCAGTGTGAGCGATGTACAATGGAACATCATCACCACCACAGCCAAGGATAGCTGTATCCCACGGCACCGATATCGGACTATTGTACATACTCGACGCAGCCATAAGTAAGTCTCTCATGATGTCATCTTTGGTCCTCGACCCGTCATTCTGACGAGCCTGCTTCTTTGGTCGCTGAATATACTATTTCATATAGTATAGTGTAAAATACAAGTAAATTTGAAATAATTTATTTTGTTTTCTTTCCATTGTAACTTCAGAAAGGATGAAGGATAAACGTATCTATTGAATACTATATAAACTCATTAATAATGACCCAAACCTATATCTATTTTTTGAATATTAAAAAGAGAAGAATTGGTGCGAATTTCCTCTATATTGAATAAAGAATATTCATTCATCAAATCATTCACTCCATAGTCTGATAAATCTTTTAAAGAACTGATTAATCACACGAAAATAAAGATAGAGCCCCATTCTACATGTCAATACATGTCAGGGGTTAAAATATTTTTATATATATACTATCTAAATACATACTCCAATAAAGTCAATAAAACAAAAAAAAGAATAGAGCTTATTATTTTTATTTATTATTATTTCTACATGTTTCCATTCCTTTGGGATGTTACTACGCATTTTGGTTGCGTTTAATCTTTTCCATATTAGAAATCATAATCAATTTATATTGGATTGATTTTGCAATAATGTTTGGTAGTTACTAAAAAGAAAAAGAAAATTTTTACCTTTGAAAAATCGGAGAAATTAAAATCTCGTGGCCATGCAATAAATCCACCTAAAGCTTCCCCCACGACTCTCACCTCATCAGTCGCCACAGGGACTTCAGCGCTGGCATCTACGGCCTCCTCAACCACTACCTTAACGAAATGAGCTGGTAAAGGAGCACAATATAGGGTCGAATCGCCCTGAATAACCCTACCGATAGCAACTAGACGGGGAGGATGCTCGTCCACATAAAATCCAACTCGATGAGTGTCTCCAGTCACAGGCCTCTCTCCGGAAGGGCCAGAAATAGCATCATCACAACTCCCCTTCGTGCTAACACGAGTAACCTCATCCGGTGTATGAATATCAACAGGCCGCTGGGAACTAGCACCCATTGTCTGGCCGAACTCTTTCCTCAAAGTCTTTGTGACATCAAGGGTGATCTCTTTCCTTAGCTGCTCCAACACATCTTTACTTACGGAAGACGTCAATCCACATGATCGTCCAAAGTAATCGCGAATACCCACACCAAAACCAATGCCACGAACACGACCAGGGTGCTCGGGTCTCCCAATGGCAGCCGCCAATATATCCTGTCGTCCCTCAGACATGAAGGTACCTTGTGTATACTGCTTCTCCAAATCATCCTACAAAAATTTAATTTGGCACCATATTACAAAATTTTGAAATTTGCAAACAACTGATACAAGTTGATGAAGGAGAAAAAACAATACAAGAATGTAGATAAAAATAATTGGGTAGAAAAGTGGTTATTTACATTTAATAAAGCAAATAATTTACCTCAAATTTTTAATGTTTGCTAACACTTAGCAACAAAAAAGTGGAGCTTTTTCTTTTTCTTACAAGAAAAAATAATTTTTAAAAAAGAACTTACAATCCTCTCGACAATCTCCCATGCAGCATCGGATGACGTACCCTCCCGTATTTTTGTATGACCAAGCTTCCACCTTTGATGACGCGTAGGTGGAGAGGGAGGATCAATAACAATATCTTCTTCAGATTTGGAGACTTCTCGACGCTCCTTCATCTTCCTCTCCATCTCCCGTATATCCACCAAGTCGTACCCTCCTCGAGCCATATAATGCGGAATGTTCATTTTGGCAATTCTTGTTTCTTACTTCTTTCTTCCTGATACAAGTATCAAATAATCCATAAACAATTTTATAAATATTTTCAAATTCAAAACATTTTTTTCATATTTTATGTTCTTAATTAGAAATAGGTTCTTAATTAGAAATTGTTTTATTTGATTCTTGTAAAATTATTCAGATTTTATGTTATTAATTAGAAATTGTTTTATTTTATTGTGCGTTCATTATTTTCAGCATTGAACTTTAAAAAAAAAATTAAAACATTTTTTTATTTCAGATTTTATGTTATTAATTAGAAATTATTTTATTTGATTGTGCGTTCATTATTTTCAAGATTGAACTTTAAAAAAACTTAAAACATTTTTTATTTGATTTTATGTTATTAATTAGAAATTATTTTATTTGATTGTGCGTTCATTATTTTCAAGATTGAACTTTAAAAAAATTAAAACATTTTTTTATTTCAGATTTTATGTTATTAATTAGAAATTATTTTATTTGATTGTGCGTTCATTATTTTCAGCATTGAACTTTAAAAAAAAAAACTTAAAACATTTTTTTATTTCAGATTTTATGTTATTAATTAGAAATTATTTTATTTGATTGTGCGTTCATTATTTTCAGCATTGAACTTTAAAAAAAAAACTTAAAACATTGTATTCGGTTTTACCTCCCAAGCAGAGTCCTCACGAATCCTTTTGAAATCTCTCCAGTCCTCCTCGGAGATACCATACTTGTCATAAGGAGATTTTTCTTTGCTTGGACCATATATGTACTTACCGGTCAAATCAGACTTAAACTGCCTCCATTTTACGCCAATTGACTGTAAACACGTCTTTTGAAAATGACAAAGATTGCTAATCTGGCTAACATCAAAATTGGCCTACATATTGACAATTAAAACTAGAGTTAGCCACACACACAAACACACACAACATAAAAACATGGTTGCATAAAAAAAATGTATGATGTAAAAAACAATGCTGATGTAAAAAAACTACTAATAAAACGAATGTCTGATGTAAAAAAACTACAATGGGTTAACTAATAAAAACAACTAATAATGGTGCCACACACATAAAAATAATGTCTGATGTAAAAAACTACTAATAAAACGAATGCTGCTAACTAATTCAATTTGAAGCATGGTTGCAAAAAGAGAGTCATGTACCAATATATCCTGCCACAACATTTCTTTATCCGGCTTGTCAGGTACTTGCTTCGAACTCTTGTACAGTATCGAGACATGATCTTTGGCAAGTTTTCCCATGTACGTACTTAACTTCAATTTGTGTTCGTATTTGATCTTTCCCCATACTGGATCAATGTGAAGAGGTAATTTTTTTCCGTCAACACGGCATTTCGACATACTTCTACATCGCGTGGGATTTCTCGATGTAGAAGTACTACGTGTATGAGCATCGGGAGACCGGGAGGAATGAGGAGAACGAGCGGGAGGAGTGTGAGGGGAACGAGAAGGAGACGCCATGTGCCTGCATTAACAAATAAATTTAATCACCAAGAACTGCTTGATAAGTGTGCTAAGTAGAAATGCTTGATAAGTGTGCTAAGTAGAAATTATTATGGTACTTTTTCTCATAACACGGAAAATCAATACAACTGATTGGTTTATGAACATTTGCAATGCTCAACATGAAGTTGAAATCAACTGGTATGTTTTGTACTTTCTGCTCAAAATTCAGAATAGCTACATATTGTAATGAGCTAGACATGAGGAAGTAATAATTAGCAATAAAAATGTTTACAGACCTGAAAATCCCTCAAACTTGAAGCAAACCAATGAATAGTTTATCCATGGTGTTTATGGTGAAAAGAACTAACATAAGGCATATCTGTACCATGTCTTTATTTTCATTGCACCATATCTGTACCATGTCTTAAAAATAGAATAAAAATATGTGGCAAAACACAAGCAATCAATGATGAACCATGCAAATTTTTAGAGCAAACGGGCTTATAACGAAGAAATGAAAAATCAAAAACTTCTGGGCTGTGTGGTGTTTTTTTTGAACAGCAAAACAGAAAAAAATTGCAACTTTAAGCTAAAATCTAGATAAGCTAATGGTAAAACTAGTGTGTAATGTAACACCCCAAGATATTCGGAGTATATTACAGCGCCGTGGACCCCTACATGGGACCCACCAGGCTACAAACAAGGAAACTCCACTCGACTAACCATCTCGGTTAGCGTGGACACACATTTAAATGATATGACATAAAAAGATACACACGGAGCAACCGGCGAAATAAGTATCAACCGACAATGTAACAATTTTAAAGTAATACAATACGGAGTTTGAAATGAAAAGCCTAAGTACTCGCGAGTACAATTTATAAGTTTATAACTGTGGAAACAACCAAATCGAAATGAACAAAAGAAATAAGAAGACCCAAATGCACATGTCAACGACCCTGGCCAACATCCTCGTACTGTCCCGATGCTCGCTCGTCCGGATAATCATAACCTGAAATCCATAACAAGAATTTCCCCAAAATGGGTCCCCAAAGGGGTTAGCAATTATGCGAGTACAAGTAATCAAGGCAAACCAATCGCTTACACGTTTCATAGTACATGCACCAATATCATTTCATAAACCAAAACCAGACATGTCTTTTCCGGAAACAAACATTCACAATTAAATTGCCTAGGACCGGGACGAAGCCACGAATCCCACTCGAGGCCTCTAAGGACCCTCCCGAGCTGGCCACATTCATAAAACAAACCAAGCACCACACGTCACCTAGGACCGGGACGAAGCCACGAATCCCACTCGAGGCCTATAAGGACCCTCCCGAGCTGGCTAGCGAATCAAACTCATGAATCCAGGACGAAGCCATAGATTCCCTCCGTGATCCCGTCGGACCCTCCCGAGGTGAGCAAATTACACACAATATACATTACCATTTCACGTTAAGCATAAAGGTTTCCAAAAATACTTGCCTTGAATAATTGACGACGCAACGAACAGAAAGGATAATCACCGACGAACGCTAGGAATCAACGGAACCAACCTAACGATTCGAAGAACATAATTACAACCAACTCTAGACGAATACGGAAATGGAATACACCCGAAAACCCGCCTACGATTCATGTATATTCGTACAAAAATAACAACGAGGGCGGATCACAACCAAACCCTCTCGATTCCGCAAAACCATGAAAATATACCATGAATCCATAGGGAAACTAATGATATTGACAAGCTTAATCATATTCATCATGAATACACCAACAAAACGGAACGGATCGGAAGAAAATCCCAAAACCCCCAAATCGCCCAAAAGTAGGGTTCTAAGAGATTTACCTTGGATTGATGATGAAGAACACAAGTAGGTGTTGTTAATCTACTTCAAAAACTCAAGGTAGAGGATGCCTGAAATAATCGAAGGGAAGAATCGCTCGGAAATCGCCTGGAGAGGTTCTGCGTCGCGGGGAGAGAAGAAATGAAAATGATGTGTTCATCTGGGTCAACTCCCTGGTTTATATAGCCAGGGAGTGTTAGCGCGCGCTAATCCTCAAGATTAGCGTGCGCTAACGGGATAAAATTACAGGCCAAAATAGTTAGCGTCGATCCAAAGAGCGGACTTTCTGCCGTTAGCGTGCGCTACTCTAAATGTAGCGTGCGCTAAAAACCTAACAGTAGCGCGCTATCGACCAATAGCGTGCGCGCTTACTGGCATCGGGCCGAGTCGGTGACAAATCGCCCGTAACTCACTTGATCCGTTAGCGTGCGCTACCATACAAGCATAGCGTGCGCTAACTGGCACCTGACCGGGTTCAGTAGTAAACTGTCTAGTACTGGACACCCACGCTAGCGCATGCTACCGGACATCATCAGCGTGCGCTAGCCTCTCGACATTAGCGTGCGCTAGTCTACATAGCGTACGCTAATATGCTAGTCCAGAAGGCTGGAAAAATAGCACTGCCACTCCCAGGGCTAACTCGCTAGCGCGCGCTACGAAACAAACGTAGCGTGCGCTACTAAGGGACCCCTAGCGTGCGCTATGTAGAAAAAATAGCGTGCGCTAGGTACGAAGTATGAACGGTCCAAAACACCGGAATGTGAACGAGACGTTAAACGGAACATCTCAAGACGCATCGAAACATAGAATGGATACACGGCAACCCCGAAACAGCGGTTCCGTATAACAATAACGAGAATCAGATCAATAGATGACGGAAAAGATACACTGTAAGATACACGAGGGTCACTACGACCGAGAAATACATCAAAAATAAAAATACAAGGGAAAGAAAAATGCGGATATTACATTCTACCCCTCTAAAAACAAGTTTCATCCCGAAACTTAAGAAACAAACAACTCAGGGTATCTAGCACGCATGCTATCCTCGGTTTCCCAAGTTGCCTCCTCGACTCCGTGTCTCGACCACTGCACCTTGACCAAAGGGATGGTCTTATGCCTCAGTCGTTTCTCCCGATGCTCTAAAATATTCAAAGGACGTTCCTCGAAAGTAATATCCTCGGCGACGTCAATCTCACCATAATCGATGACGTGACTAGGATCTGGGACATATTTCCTCAGCTGGGAAACATGAAAAACGCTATGAACATGACTCAAGGTCGGGGGTAACGCCAAACGGTATGCTAACCCACCGACTCGCTCAAGAATCTCGAAGGGTCCAATAAATCTCGGACTCAGCTTTCCCTTCTTCCCAAAACGGAAAAATCCTCTCGTCGGAGACACCTTCAGCAAAACGTGGTCTCCCACCTCGAATTCTAAAGGTCGACGACGGACATCGGCATATTACTTCTGTCGACTCTGGGCCGTCAACATCCGTTCCCGAATTAATTCTATCTTCCGCCTCGTCTCTAAAACGACATCCGGCTCAGTCCCGACCAAATCGGATGCCTCATTCCAACAAATCGGTGATCGACATCGCCGCCCATAAAGTGCCTCGTACGGTGCCATCCGAATCGACGCGTGCCAACTATTGTTGTACGTGAATTCGATCAATGGCAAATGCTCCTCCCAGTCGCTGCTCCAATCGAGGGCACAAGCACGCAACATGTCCTCGAATGTCTAGATAGTACGTTCTGACTGTCCATCTGACCGGGGATGAAAAGAGATACTCAAATGCAAACGGGTACCCAACGCCTTATGCACCGCCTGCCAAAAGTGCGATACAAAACGGCCATCACGGTCCGAAACAATAGACTTCGGAGTACCGTGAAGCCTCACAATCTGCGCGATATATACACGAGCCAACTTTTCTCGACCCCAAGTGTCCTTGATGCCCAGAAAATGTGCCGACTTGGTTAGACGATCAACAATCACCCATACCATATTCATGCCTGACCTCGATCTCGGCAAATTCGTAACAAAATCCATCGATATATCTTCCCATTTCCATTCTGGAATGGGAAGTGATCAGAATAACCCAAATGGCTGATGCTCGATTTTGACCTGCTGACAAGTCAAACATCTCGCTACAAACCGTGCGACTTCCACCTTCATATCATTCCACCAGAAATTCCTCCTCAGGTCCTTGTACATCTTACTCGAACCAGGATGAACGGAATAAGGTGTAGCATGGGCCTCACGCAAAATACTGCTGTAACTCGGGTCGCTCGGCACACAAAGCCGACTGAATCTCAAAACACCATACTCGTGAATCACAAATCCAGGAGACTTTCCCTTAAGAACGTTCTCTCGGATTTGAGTAATCATCGGGTCCTCTAATTGCTTCAGCTTAATTTCATCGATCAAAGACGACGAAATCTCTAAAGCACAAAGTTGCCCGACAACTCCAGGCAATAAAACCTCAATATCAAACTCAATCAAAGCCCGCCGAAGCTCAGACTGAGACGTAAGGACCTCAAGCGTTCGCAACGCAATCGGTTTCCGACTCAAGGCGTCGGCCATGATGTTCGCCTTGCCCGGATGATAAAGGATTTCGAGGTCATAATCCTTAATCAGCTCTAACCACCTTCTCTGCCTCATATTCAACTCCCGCTGAGTAAATATGTATTTCAGACTTTTATGATCGGTAAAAATCTGACATGCAGAGCTGAAAAGATAGTGACGCCAAATCTTGAGCGCAAAGACAACTACCGCTAACTCTAAATCGTGAGTAGGGTAGTTAATCTCATACGGCCTCAACTGTCTCGACGCATAGGCAATGGTCTTGCCGTGCTGCATCAATACGCACCCAAGACCCTGACCCGAAGCATCGCTATAAACGGCGAATCCCTCGTTTCCACATGGCAATGCCAAAACCGGGGCTTAAGTCAAACGTTTCTTCAGCTCCTCAAAACTCGATCGCCTCTCGCCAGTGCATCGAACTTCTGATTTCGGAGCAAGCTGTAAGTGGCCGAGCTAGTTTTGAGAAACCCTCGACGAACCTACGGTAGTATCCAGCCAAACCCAAGAAACTACGGACCTCCTTCACATTTGTGGGCGATGCCCAATCCAACACTGCCTCAATTTTCTGCGGATCCACATGTAATATCCGCAATTTCGAATTTCGGTAATTTTCTTTTTTCGGCGGAAGTTCGTTTTGACAACTTGCTCCTGACCGTTTCGTTATTCCGAGAATGATTAATTCTGCACTTTTTGTCATCCGAGTTCGTTTCGGTGTCGTTTTGTTGAGTTCCGTGTCCTTAATCGACTTTTTCACGTGGGAGTTCGACTTTGTAAAGTCACCATTATTTCTTTAAAACTCCAAAAATTTTTAATCTTTGCAACGTTATAGAGCATCAAGTTAGCTTTCCAATGGTTCAAACGGTGAGTCAATCGGAGTCCAGACGAAAGAGTTATGGTCGAAATAGCCAAGACTGCACGATGTGCCTTTTTGGTGTTGAAGGGGGCTGTACCGTGTGCCGCGGCACACTCAGGCTGTGCCGCGGCACTAAGCTGATTCCTGGGCGTTTTTTTGTGGCCCTGGGCCATGGCACACTTGTCCTGTGCCGCGGCACACGGGCTTTTTTCTGCGTTTTTGAGCAGATTTTCGAGGAGAAACATTCATTTTCTCCTCTCTTATTCCTCCTACCCATCTAGGCGATTTCAAGGGCGATCTTGGGCGATTTGAGTGCTCCCAAACTTGCAGAGATCATCCACCTCAAGTCTTGTTGTAGATTTTCGACCTCTACTTGAATCATTCATCCAAATCAAGGTATTTTGGCTTGAACCCTTGTTTTTGTAGATTTGGGGATTTTGCTTTTTGATTTCGATTCCAATCCGTTTTTAATCAATTAATTGTTGTATAAACGTTGTTTTGAACTTGTTCTACGGATTGGATACTCGTATCTTTGGTTCGTTCAACCCGAGGGGTGATTTATTTGTTCTTGAAGGGTCTTGAACATTTAATGTTCGATTAAATGTTCGAATGAGTTCCCTTTGATAGTTTGTTGGGATTTCCGTTCTTTTCGGCCTTGATTCTCGTCGTAATCATGTTTTATTATTCCTTACGGAGAATTATAGGTGCTCGATGATTCCGATGTTGAATTCCGTTGGTGATTGATGATTCATGTGGTGTTTTCCCGTAGTAATTTCGGTGCTATCGCGTTCTAGATAGTGTTCGGGAATTTGAGGGCTAGCCGGCCGTATCCGTTCACTTTTCCATTGCTCTTGATATCGAGGCAAGTACCTTGCCCATACTTTTCTTATTTTGTGGATATGATGATCGGTGATCGTATTAGTGTGTTTGTTTGGTTGTTTGAAACGAAGTTTCAAAAGATTTCGGTTTGGCCTCGTTAAAGGCTTTCTTTCAAATGCGTGTGCGTTTTGTGAATGGCGTGTTTTGGGAATTGATTATGATTTGATTATTTTGAACGTTGAAGGATTTGATGATGATACTCCTATTGTTTAAAGTTATTGGAATCGTGTATTCTGTATTTAATCTTGTTATTGTGTTTTGAAGAGTTTGATAATGGTGTCGAGTTAATGGCCATCTCTAGTGAGTATTCTTAATGAACTTACATTCTTAGCATATTAGTATTGCATGAGTAACGTGTGTGTGTATGCTCACTATGGGTTAGATCCGACGGGGTCTCGGTAGGGGTCCACGGAGGGGTGAATCCGCGAGCTTGCTTTTAACCACTACGGGTTAGATCCGACGGGGTCTCGGTAGGGATCCACGGAGGGGTGGGTCCGCGGTTAATTGTGGTGCATTTTGCAAATGTGATTTGATAATGGCATTTCCGGAAATGAGTGCTTTTGAACGGTTTTCATGATTGCATGCATCGACTAAGTGTGTAAGAGGTAAGGGTTCGTTTGGCTTACTTGGCTAGGATGACACTAGAGTATTTTGTTGTTTGTGTTAAATCCTTTATTTGTGGATTTTGATGTTGGGAGACGAACCTTGTGGTCGTTCTTGTGTACTGTGAGTTGATGAGATTGGGGCTAAAATTCCAACGTTTTTGTAAAGGTCATTTGACGGATTTGGGGCTAAAATCCCAACGGTTTGGTAAAGATTATTTTACGGAAAGTAAACTTTTGGGGCGGTGACTCCTTTTGTCTTTTGGGTTTTGAAAAGTAGGATATGATAATCCTAAATCGTTTTCTATTAAAACTCCCGATGGTATTTCAAATCATTTTATAAATTGTTTCCCTTGATATTTTGATCTTGAAATTTTGGGAAGTCTTTACTCAAACTCTCGCCTCGGGAAGTGTTCAACTTGTTGTATTTGAACCTTTGAGGATTCCGAATTATTATCGTTCGTGGAATGTGAATTGTATGGCTCGTATTTGCACTTTGTACTTGCACTAGCAAAACAGTGGAGTTTTGCTAACCCCCGAGTATTCGGGGGGTGGATGTCTATTTTTGCATTCAGGTTTTGGAGCATAACACAGGGTCGGCACGAAGGATGATGAAAGATGAACGATACTATCACACGAGGATCCGTTGATGTCGTATTGGTCTAGTTGTATTTTCTTTTTCGCTACAGTATCTTTTCCCCGTTGTACGGGAGTTTATTATATTTTGACCCCTGCGTGGGTATATGTTGTAATTGAGTTGTATATTTTTATTGAAAGACCAAATCGGTCTACTGAGTCATTTAGCCTTGAAGGCATTTTCAAGATGTTAAATGTTGTTACCACCCTGGTAGATCTTCGAGGAGAGGGTCTACGGCATGTAATATCCCTGAGTGGATTGGGGGTGTTACACCACACGGACCCCCTCGGCTGAAATCACGTGACCTAAAAACATCACTTCTTTCAGCCAGAACTCACATTTCGAGAACTTTGCATAGAGTTGCTCGGTCCTCAAAATGTCTAACACTACCCACAAATGATGGGCATGCTCTTCCTCATTCCTCGAATAGATAAGAATATCGTCAATGAAGACGACGACACATTTATCCAAATACTCGATAAAGACTTTGTTCATCAACTGCATGAACACCTCCGGCGCATTAGTTAACCCGAAAGGCATAACTACAAACTCATAATGTCCGTATCTCGTCCGAAAAGCCACTTTTGGCACGTCGGACTCCCTCACCCAGAGCTGATAGTACCCCGATTTCAAATCAATCTTCGAGAATACCGCAGCTCCCTGCAACTGATCGAACAAGTCATCAATCCTCGGCAAAGGATACTTGTTCTTGATGGTCACTTTGTTTAGTTCGCGATAGTCGATACACAAACGTAGTGAACCATCCTTCTTCCGCACAAACAGGACCGGTGCACCCCAAGGCGAGGCGCTCGTTCGAACATATCCTGACTCAAGAAGCTCACTCAACTGCTTCTTCAACTCTGACATCTCTGAAGGTGCCATGCGATACGGCGCCTTCGAAATCGGAGCCGCGCCCAGCTCTAATTCTATAACAAACTCAACCTCACGATCCGGTGGCAATCCCGGCAACTCGTCAGGAAATACATCAGGAAACTCACTAACGACTGGAATCGACGAAAGCTCGACTCCACCATTCTCCGCCTTCAAGGCGTAGCACCAATAACCAGTACACCCCTTTCGCAGGAGACTCATCGCCTTTAAGGCATTAATAACGAACTTCTGGTTTCCCCTCTTTCGCCCTGCGAAAGAGTGTTCGGTGCCGTCCTCGGCTAACATAGTGATGATTCTTGTGCGGTAGTTCATGATTGCGCCATGCCGCTCGAGCCAATCATCCCCGAGAATCAAATCCTCACCCTCGATACCCACGACAATAAGATTAGAGAGCCAAGCCCTCTCACAAATAATCACAGAACAGTCCCGGACTTCTCGATCACCGACAATTCTATCACCGCTAGGAAGTTTAACGATGAAAGGCTCGCAAGGTGACAAGCAGTCGAGACTCAAACGGCGTACACACTCTAGAGAAATGAATGAATGCGTAGCACACGAATCAAAAAGCACACCGACAGGATGAGAATGGATATGAACGGTGCACTGCCGCCACGATGAGTCTTTGGGTCATCGGCCCTCCTCATCTCGTATATACGCGGTGGCGGGCCGACACCGAAGCTCCTCCTCTAGCGGGTTGACCCGACCCCTACCTCGGCCGGCACTCGGTGGAGGCGGCGGAGCAAATGAGCCCTGGTTCACACTCGGCTCCATAGGTCTTTGGGTGAGAAGAACGGCGCCCATGGCTTATCGAGCTTCTCGCAAAAAGAAGCTTTGTGCCCCGACAGACCACAAGAATGAAAAGTCAAAGGTGGACGAGGATAATCCGGTTCATGTGGCACAGCTTGCCCAGATTAAAGCATCTGAGGGTCCTGGACGGTTCGGCGGCACTCCAAAGCTCCCGGAAAGCAGCCAAACCGCCCGTAGAAATATTTGCAGCCTGAGATTTCTGCTGGCCTCCACTCTTGGGACCAGAAAAATTTCCGACCGACTTCTGCTTCTTGCTCTCACGAGCCAAATCGCTAGCCTTCACCGACATATCATAAGCAAGAGCTCGACTCTGATAATCCTTCAAGGTAGTACAGACGAGCCCAGACATATAGTCCCGAATGGACAGTTTCATCCTCCTGGAAAAATGGAAAATTTTGTCGCTCTCAGCGACAACTTGGGTTTTCACATAACCCAACTCCTTGTTAAAATCGGCAATAGCTTGGGATACGGGAATAACCCGTGGTTGAGCATCATAGAAAGCATGCACTCGAGCCTGTCTGACCGGCCATGGACAATATTCGGTCTCCATCAATTCTTGGAATTCGGCCCACGAAGCAACATGATCTTTGGGACCAACGGCCTCCCACCAATCTGTAGCATCTCCCGTGAGAAAGTATTGAGCAATAGGGACCTTACGGTCCTCGGGGCAGTTGGTAGCAGTGAAGACTTTGGATATCTCCTTGATCCACCCTTCCCAGCCGATCGGGTCCGAAGCTCCCGAAAACTGAAGAGGATGCATCTTGATGACATCCTGAAGCCAGCGATCTGCTCTGCCCCGATTAGCATGGGCCCGATCGGGGTTCTGGACCACCTGAGCTATAGCCGCCATTTGGTTAACCATTTGCTGCATAACAGCCGCAATACCAAGATCGGCGCGCTCCTGAGAAGAAGCATGACTGTGACGGTCGCCGGTACTGCCGGCTCCTGAAGAGTGCGACGTGGCCGCCCCACCGGCTGCCCCACGTCCTCGACCGCGTCCACGGCCACGACCACGACCACGTCCCCTTCCAGCATCCATGCTGGTGATAAGAGGTGGCAAAAGCAACTCGATGATAAGTAAAAGAGGGAGAATAATCACAGTCCAAGAAACGGAATACAGTACGAGAAAGTAAAGAATCGAGTAAGGAAACTTACGAACACTGGAAGTACTGAGATGCCGGTGGTGGTGTGACAATGTGCGAAACAAAACACGACTAGACCTAAATAACCGACAAGCCTAGGTATCCATAAACCTAGAGCTCTGATACCATTTTCTGTAACACCCCGAGATATTTGGAGTATATTACAGCGCCGTGCACCCCTACATGGGACCCACCAGGCTACAAACAAGGAAACTCCACTCGACTAACCATCTCGGTTAGCGTGGACACACATTTAAATGATATGACATAAAAAGATACACACGGAGCAACCGGCGAAATAAGTATCAACAGACAATGTAACAATTTTAAAGTAATACAATACGGAGTTTGAAATGAAAAGCCTAAGTACTCGCGAGTACAATCTATAAGTTTATAACTGTGGAAACAACCAAATCGAAATGAACAAAAGAAATAAGAAGACCCAAATGCACATGTCAACGACCCTGGCCAACATCCTCGTACTGTCCCGGTGCTCGCTCGTCCGGATAATCATAACCTGAAATCCATAACAAGAATTTCCCCAAAACGGGTCCCCAAAGGGGTTAGCAATTACGCTAGTACAAGTAATCAAGGCAAACCAATCGCTTACACGTTTCATAGTACATGCACCAATATCATTTCATAAACCAAAACCAGACATGTTTTTTCCGGAAACAAACAGTCACAATTAAATTGCCTAGGACCGGGACGAAGCCACGAATCCCCCTCGAGGCCTCTAAGGACCCTCCCGAGCTGGCCACATTCATAAAACAAACCAAGCACCACACGTCACCTAGGACCGGGACGAAGCCACGAATCCCACTCGAGGCCTCTAAGGACCCTCCCGAGCTGGCTAGCGAATCAAACTCATGAATCCAGGATGAAGCCATAGATTCCCTCCGTGATCCCGTCAGACCCTCCCGAGGTGAGCAAATTACACACAATATACATTACCATTTCACGTTAAGCATAAAGGTTTCCAAAAATACTTGCCTTGAATAATTGACGACACAACGAACGGAAAGGATAATCACCGACGAACGCTAGGAATCAACGGAACCGAACCTAACGATTCAAAGAACATAATTACAACCAATTCTCGATGAATACGGAAATGGAATACACCCGAAAACCTGCCTACGATTCATGTATATTCGTACAAAAATAACAACGAGGGCGGATCACAACCAAACCCTCTCGATTCCGCAAAACCATGAAAATATACCATGAATCCGTAGGGAAACTAATGATATTGACAAGTTTAATCATATTCATCATGAATCCACCAACAAAACGGAACGGATCGGAAGAAAATCCCAAAACCCCCAAATCACCCAAAAGTAGGGTTCTAAGAGATTTACCTTGGATTGATGATGAAGAACACAAGTAGGTGTTGTTAATCTACTTCAAAAACTCAAGGTAGAGGATGCCTGAAATAATTGAAGGGAAGAATCGCTCGGAAATCGCCTGGAGAGGTTCTGCGTCGCGGGGAGAGAAGAAATGAAAATGATGTGTTCATATGGGTCAACTCCCTGGTTTATATAGCCAGGGAGTGTTAGCGCGCGCTAATCCTCAAGGTTAGCGTGCGCTAACGGGATAAAATTACAAGCCAAAATAGTTAGCGTCCAGTCCAGTAGCCAGACTTCTGGCCGTTAGCGTGCGCTACTCCAAATGTAGCGTGCGCTAATAACCTATCGGTAGCGCGCGCTATCGACCAATAGCGTGCGCTACTGGCATCGATCGAGTCGGTGACAAAGCTGTCGAACTCACTTGATCCGTTAGCGTGCGCTACCATACAAGCGTAGCGTGCGCTTAATCGGCACTGACCGGGTTCGATAGTAAAGCATCGATCTTGGACACTCACGCTAGCGCACGCTACCGGGCATCATCAGCGTGCGCTAGCCTCTCGACATTAGCGTGCGCTAGTCTACATAGCGTACGCTAATACGCTAGTCCAGAAGGCTGGAAAAATAGCACTGCCACTCCCAAGGCTAACTCGCTAGCGCGCGCTACGAAACAAACGTAGCGTGCGCTACTAAGGGACCCCTAGCGTGCGCTATGCAGAAAAAATAGCGTGCGCTAGGTACGAAGTATGAACGGTCCAAAACACCGGAATGTGAACGAGACGTTAAACGGAACATCTCAAGACGCATCGAAACATAGAATGGATACACGGCAACCCCGAAACAGCGGTTCCGTATAACAATAACGAGAATCAGATCTATAGATGACGGAAAAGATACACTGTAAGATACACGAGGGTCACTACGACCGAGAAATACATCAAAACTAAAAATACAATGGAAAGAAAAATGCGGATATTACATGTAAAAGCTGTTGGAATGTAAAGTTAAGCTGTGAGAGATTGATTAGAAACAAAAATTATGGGTAAAAGTAACGAGCAGGTTCACAGGTGAATCCCAGATGTTTGACTTCCAAGGCGGTAAAGACCTTGTTGACGGAGACGAGTGATGATGAACTCCATGGGTTCGACATGATTTGTTTCAGCGAGAATGCGTTCGATGACGATAGATCTTGAGAAGATCTGTCCATCGATGATGTTAGCGGTTTTCTTGAGTGCGGGAGAAGATGTCTGACCAGCCATTGATGATTGTTCAAGAAACACTACCAAAAATTAGACTTTAGCCGACGACTTAAAGTGGTCGGCTAAACCCCAAAGTCGTCGGCTAATCATGCCAGCCGTCGGCTAAAAAATCTTCGGCCGATATTCGTCGGCCAAGGTTTAGCCGACGACTTTTGTGCAGTCGTCAGCTAAAGTTCAACATTTAGCCGACCACTACTACACGGTCGTCGGCTAAACCTTTTGGGAAAAAAAAAAATTAGCCGATGATCTTAACGAGCCGGTCGGCTAAAACTGGTTTTTAAAAAAAAAAATAGAGTTTAGCCGACGACCGTCTTATATGTCATCGGCTAAAACCATTTTTTTAAAAAAAAATTAAATTATTTTAGCCGACGACCGTCTTATAGATCGTCAGCTAAAACCCTTTTTAAAAAAAAAAATAAATTACTTTAGCCGACGACCGTCTTATATGTCGTCGGCCAAAACCCTTTTTTTAAAAAAAATAAATTACTTTAGCAGACAACCGTCTTATATGTCGTCGGCTAAAACCCTTTTTAAAAAAAAAAATTTAATTCAGATTTTGGGATCCCAAAACCTGTATTTTTTGCACCTGCAATTTTTATACACCAGCTCTCATTATCAACAACAATCAACGCGCAACACATTCAACTAATACCATTAATAATATGCCCAACATTATATGCATCACAACGCACAACACATTCAAGAACATTAATTTCACCAACATACTAGTAGCGTCAATAAAATCACTTACACAATTGTAACACAAATATAAATATACAAGAGTACTACAACAACACAACTACAATCCACTACCAAAATCATCTAAATGTCGAAATGTAGTAGTAGAAGGATTACCACCATCCCCTAGATCCTCGTCACGAGGCTGTGAAGATGGGGTCTGTCCGAAGAGAGAAGGCGGTGGAGCAGGTGCCTGCAGTCTAGCCTGAGTAATGGTCTGAGTCAGCGTCATCATATAGTCCATCATGGCCTGCTGATGTCTCTGGAAACTCTCTAACCGCGACTCAGTCCTCTGCTCGCTCTCATGTAACCGCGTCTGAGTTCTCCTTTCATTCTCAGCTCGGAGCTCCCTCTCCGCCCTCAACTGCTCCTCGAGATAGGCAGTCCATGCATCCCATCCGCGAGGGCGCTGGAAGCCGGGGGTATCTTTCAATACATGGTGACCCTCGGCTCCCATCATCTTAGTGCGGTACCGACTACCTCTAGGAGGGTAGACCGTACCCCACACCCTAGCGCGAACATAAGGATCGGCCCGATCGATCTGTCCAATGGCAAAATCGAGGTCAGTCTCCGCTAAGTCCGGATACTGCTCCCGAGCAATCTCAGCAAGTATCCTCTGAGACTCCTCCCGCACACGCTCCGAAGTTAATATGAAAATAAATATTTGAATATCAATAAAAGTATGATACAAAGGCATTTATTTTATTACTAAAATAAAATAAAAAAAGACTTACATGCTCCTCGGGACGGTTCGGAAATGCTTTCTGAGTCACGTAGGCAAATGCGTCCAACGAATCAAGAAATGGCCTCGTGCGCAACTCGGCTAACGGCCAGGAACCTGGACTGATGGTCGATCGGACCGGACGATTGGTCGTGTTGGTCATGCTAGTCGCCTTCAAAAAAATATTATTTAGAATCGAGTTTATGTTTAGAATTCAAAAAAAATAAAAACTGAAATATTATTATTTTTTATTAAATACTAGCATTTTTTTTAATAAATAAAATACAATATTCAGATTTTTTTTTTTATGGAAAATAATATTCTAGTTTTTATTTTTATTAAAACAATTTATTTCCACTTTTGAATAAAATTTTTTCGATTTTTTAATATTAATAATATTCCAGAATTTTAAAAAAATACATGAAGTTCCGATTTTTTCTAATTTAAAAAAACCAGAACTTCAAGTATTTTTTATATTCTGAAACATTAATTTAAAAAAATGGAGTTTATATTTAGAATTCAAAAAAATAAAAACTGAAGGAGGAAGAATGAAATGAGGGTATTTTAGTCATACCATGAACTTTGGGTCGCGAAAATGGGCGCGTAGCCACTTCCACTCGTACTCCCGGAACTTGAATTCTTCCGGGGTAGCCTCTCGGGTATCACCCCAGGCTGTCCAGAACATGTGCATCTCATTTTTCCAAGATTTGTACCTACAACACACGTTGCACAACATATATCATTCATAAGAAAAAAATTACGCAAACAATGTAGATACAAAATAAATTAAAATGACTTACTTGGTAGACTGCACCTCGTCACACCAAGTACGTAGTAGAGAGTCGGGAATGACAAACCACACCTATGAACAACATAAATACGCAATAATTTAAAAACATCACATATTGCATTTTCAAGAACTACGTGTTGATTTAAAAACACTTATTAAATATTTATTAACTTACCGACATAGCATTATTCAAAGCATCCTTCACGCACTGCGGCACGTCCCCCCAATCGGGCCACAAAACGGGGACTCTGTCCCGAATGACAAAGCCAACATTACGGCTATATGACGCCGCAGCGCCAGAAGACATCACCGGCCGACCGTGTCTGTCTAGAGGAATCTCATAACGGCCATGCTTACTTATGTACGAGTCGAGCGCCAGACCCTTTGCTGGGCCACGAGTCTTCTTCTTTTTCTTCTCCTCCTCGACTACATTTTTCCCCTTCTCCTTCTCCCTCTCTATCTCCTCGTACAGTTTCGTCTTCGAAACCCGACAACTCCGCCAAAACATGTTGTCTGGCCAAGACTCGTAGACGTACGCCTCGTCAGGGCTAATCAATTGAATGGGAACTCGGGCTCCTGTCTCATCGACCTCTGGAATAGTCGGAACCATCGGAGGCATGAATAGAGTCGGCGGCGGACCGTGGGGCACCGCGGACGAGGAACTCCGTACATCTCCTGATGTGTGAGGGCTAGACGTGGGTCGGTGGATGGGAGGCATACGAGTCTCCGGCTGCGAGGGGGTCGGCCGTGGTGTCTGAAACGATAAACGCCGCGCTAGTGCAGCGGGCTCATCTGTCGCCCTATAAAAATCATCAGCGTTCATGCCGGTAGCTTCTAGTATCTGGCGGGCACGAACGTTGCTCTGAGATATGTATAGTGTACCGGGATCCGCCTTACTAGAGGCTGCGGAACTCCCCCCCCCCCGAATCGGGAGTGGTCGACTTTGTCGACTTCTTCCCCAATGCTTTCTTTATTCTATCCAAAATCATACTTAATTTGACAATATATATATGTATGTATGTATATATCATACAAAATTATGTTACCTTTCAACCGGGTACATCCACGTGTAGTCTTTGGACCAGATGACCAATAAGCGCACAGGAAGGTGGATCATGAGGTGAGGCATGAGGTCAAAAAAGTTTGGAGGAAATATTCGCTCAAACTTGCACAAGATATAGATGATCTCATCTTGCATTTTACGCAAATCAGATCTCTTGACTTCTCTCGTACATAATTTCTGGAAAAATCTTGACAATGCAACACACGGCTCGACCACCTGTTTTGGTAAGTACGGTCGAATAAATACCGGAAATAGGCGTTGGAGTAGGATATGACAATCATGACTCTTCAAACCAGTTAACTGGTTCTCCCTGAAATTAACACATCTTCCTATATTTACAGCATACCCGGTAGGATACCTAGCAGTCTTTATCCAGCAAAATATCTCAGTTCTCTTTCAGTGATGGTGTAAGCTGCCTTAGGCATTTTTTGTTTTCCCTTGACAGTTTTCAACCACAAATGTTTTCTTAAGCTCATTTCTTCCAAACCTTTGCGTGCTTTTGGCCCGTCTTTGGTCTTTCCATCCCAACCTAAGGTTGTCCCAACCACACTTTCGCAAACATTATTTTCAATGTGCATGACATCCAAGAAGTTCCTTATCAGTAACTTGGACCAGTAAGGCAATTCCCAAAATATACTTTTGTGCGACCAATACTTATACCTGTCGGGCCTTTCAGGGGTTGCTGCAATCACAATAGGATGGTTGCTAAGCTGACCAAAATCGTACTCATTAAGAATTGATAGTATTTCATCACCTGTCCACTGTCATGGTGGCTCGCCCATTTCTACAGTGCCATCAAATGGTGCAGCATCCATACGCCACTCATGTTCCCTCTCAAGCCATATCCGATGACGCGTTCGGATAACTTTCCTACAGTGGTACCTAGCACAATCTGCATTCAAACACACTGGACAACCTCTATATCCGCTAATATCAGATCCAGACAGCATTCCATATGCAGGAAAATCACTAATAGTGCCGATACACATGGCGTGCAAGTAGAACGTCTAGGACGAATAACTATCGTACGTGGGATGACCTTGCTCCCACAACAATTTCAGCTCCTCTATCAAAGGTCTCATATACACATTGATACACTTTCCCGGATATCCCGGCCCTAGGACTAACAAGGTCAACATATTATACTCCTTTCGAATACACATCCACGGAGGAAGATTGTAAGGAATCACTACAACAGGCCATATGGTATATGAAAGACTCATGTTACCAAAAGGGTTGAAACCATCAGATGCAATCCCGAGCCTCACATTTCGGATATCTGAAGAAAAATTCGGATACTCCCTATCTATATGCTTCCACGCTTCTCCATCTAGAGGGTGTATCATAGTATCCCTGTCATTAGTGCACGGCTCGGCATGCCATCTCATTGCTTTTGCCGTGTGAGGAGACATAAAAAGCCGTTCCAACCTGTCCTTCAGTGGAAAATACCAAAGTACCTTCACCGGTTTCTCTTTTTCAGAAGGAGTGATCCTATATCTCTCTGTATCACATACAGGACATCTCGTGAGGTCTTCATTAGGATGCCCCCAGAATACACTAGTAGAAAAAACATCAAAGACTTCGGTACGTCTCACTTCGGTAATGTATATTAGCGAAGTAAAAACAAACAACAACTTCGCTTTTCAATTTAGGGAAGTAAACTACACACATAGACTTCAGTAAATCGTATCAAACAAAAAGGCAGGAGCTAGTTAGAAATTTTAAGTTCCAAAGACTTTGCTAATTTTATAATTACTGAAGTAAAAAGTGTGAAATTTTTTTTTTGACGTAATATTTTTACAACAGTGAAGTATACTTGATCTCAATTATTTTTCAGACTCCAAAAATTTTTCAGACTCTAAAAAACCCTCCTTCGCCCGCTCATTTCCTCCATTATTTCCTCCCAATTTTTTTTTCCCGCTCCAGTAAAAATCTACTGCCGCTTCGCCCGCGATTAAGCTATATTCTTGCGGAGACCGATTATTAGGGTTCTTTCATCGCCCCTTCGAGCTTTTTTCAGTTTCATCGAAATTTTTGGGGATATTTTCAATCTAGCGATCCATCAATATTGATTTTGACCCATCCAGTCGCCAACTTCTTCCAGGTATGATACTGCCCCGATTTGCTCTTCCCTTTCATGGATAATTGTAGATCGAGGCTCATTCTTTTGATTTGGAAAACTAGGGACTGTGTGGTGTCGAATGCCCTCTGAAAATTGAAGCATTTCTCGATTTCCATAGGCTCCATATTGAAGCTGGGTGAGTTTCGCTTTTTATTTCTTGACTTCTCAATCCAATGGTTCTACTCATTGTGAGTTGACACCATGATCCGAAGGGCTCTAAAATTATTCTTGAAATTGGATTTGATACTTCATCATGGTGAGTAAGGTCCTAAAATCACTTGGAGGATGCTTACTCTTTTTCCCTTCATTTCTTTGAAGCTGTTTGGAGCCCATCTTGGTTGTCTTTATACTCCACCTTCTAGTTGAATGCCAATTTTGATGTCTTCTTTGCTCTTACGTGTTGAAAATTTCCAATACATTTTGCGATTTTGGAGACAAGCTGGTAAGCATTGGTAGATATCAAATAATGTTTCATTGTTATTCCATATAGGGTTTCTTATCTGGACTCATTGTTTTGCAGTGGAGCCAATCGAAACTTATTTGCGACCCTTTTACGCCAGTATTGGAATGCTTATTCATGTTCAATTTCTTTGGAACCACATTGACATTTTGGTGGCATCTGTTATATTGGTGATTGTTATAAAAACAGTTGTTGTCACTTTAATCGTGAGAGGATTTCGCTACAACAACAAAACGTCGCTTCTTGTATGTGATTGCCCTATCTTCTTAAAAAATTTAGTTTGTTATTTATGATGAATGGATCTGTAACACCCCGATAAGGCGGCCATTAAAGTGCCATGGACCCCACACTGGGATCCACCAGGCGATACCCAAAGTACAGATTAAATACACAATACATGTGATACCAAACCACAAAACATAGTACTTACTCCGATTTGGAGTTTACAGCAGTATGGCCTACGGCCTTATTACACACAGGATCCAAAAACATAAGTATAATCCATATGGAGATGAAATATACCTTAAATAACAATACATTTGTTCATACTTAAAATAAAGCGGAAAGATAACATTACATGGTACGAACATGACCGGACACGAAAGACTTGGGGCCCCCGAACTAGTATCCTTCAAACCCTTCGTCATCACCTTGATCTTCCCGTGCCTTGCCTTTTCCTCGACCTAAAATACAACACAAGTATTTCGCCCAACACAGGGTCAGATATACATGATAAATGATTCTCAAGATATTATACAATTCACGTATATAAGATTTCAAGAATAACGCCCCGACTAACGAACATACCCCTCGGGCGTATGAACGCTCAGTCACAAAACGTCGAACACATCCAAGTAAATAAATGGACTATGAACGACTAAGATAGTACGGCTCAAGAGGGACATCACAGTACGCCCGATCCGAATATGTGTCAGTGCACATGTCCACCCCGTATACGGAATCCAGAA
Source organism: Orobanche coerulescens (assembly GCA_033398695.1). NCBI lineage: Eukaryota > Viridiplantae > Streptophyta > Magnoliopsida > Lamiales > Orobanchaceae > Orobanche > Orobanche coerulescens. The sequence goes on along the minus strand of CM065813.1, from coordinate 143,355,480 downwards.
TATACGTGGGACAATGTACCTAATTAGCCTCAACGAACTACGTCTCGTGTGCACAGCCCTTCACGGAAAATATTCACGCATCACTATATATGTGCCCGGCTAAAAATCCTACACAATATCCAATCGGAACGTAGATATGACTCCGGATATGTCACGATGCAACATGACAACGAATTCAATAATTCACAAAATCCGATTAAGGATCGAGGACTCACCGAAATGACAACAAGATCAACAATATCAAGGGTCTAAAAGTAACGAACTTGGGAATACAATCCCACGATGAAAACGGGACATCATTAAGAATAACCTCAAGTCACAAGACACAAGTTTATAAGTGTTTCATATACACGAAATGCATAATCATCATAAGAATCCACACATCATTATAACCAAGCAAGACAACTTGCCTCAATACGGAGGCGAGTAAAGTCCTTCTTTGTCGAACGAACAGCCGGCCCTCGATTCAAAATCGGTTACTCGGACAACAACCTTGAATGAAGTATATTTTACTCAATAATACGTTCATATGATCATCTATACCAAACTTCAACGAGACAACATCCTAATTCTCATTTGAGTAGTTCAACTTTAAGATGTTGAGGGTTACTCCAAGAACCTTATTCAATACCATTCTATTCTTACAATTGATTACAAGATGTTTACCAAATGTTTGCTGGATTAAGATGTGTTAACTACTCTTTAAACTTATCAAGAACATCTCAATTGATTAAAAGTAAAATCTGCACTTCAATCAATTATTTATGTTGAGTTAAGTAGTTATAATTCCATATTATGATCATGAAGACTACTTCAAGTTCAACACCTTCCTTATAATCTTCTAGTTAACTTGGTGGTTCAAACATTACTCCTCTGGATTCACTTAGCTTAGGTTCAAGAAGGTGATTCCATTCTTCTAATGATCAACAAGGGTTTCTTAAAACATTTTATGGTAATTATTCCAATAAGTTATTTACATTATAATGAAACAAGGACTATTAGTATTCCATTGGTGTTATAAGTCCAGGAATAAGAGTTTGGTTTAACTAAACATGATCATCACCATTTAAAACATTAAGAACACATCATTACAAAACCCTTAATAATCATATTCATCATTAAGTTTGTTGGAAGCTTAACTATAAACATGTTTAGCTTGATTAATTCATCACTAGGTGGAGTATACTAAATCACTATCATTATAACTATGAGATTATAGGGTTAAAACGTATGACATACCTTCAGAATTGAGGAACAATACACCAAAACCACAGGAACACAATCTAAGCTTCAAGAATGACTCCAACTCCCAATCAACAAGCTCCAAAATCCAAATGTAAAGCTCAAACACAAGTTGGAAGAAGGTAATTTTGATCTAGGGATGCAGGAGGATGATTATCTTGGTGAAAACTCAGAGTTTGGTCGTGCAAAATGAAAGACACAAGTTGTCTTTTTATAACAACATAGTTCGTTACGTACATTATCACAAGAGGATAACGTACGTTAACAGCTTTACGTACGCTACACGGAAAGTGTTACGTACGTAAGCTAAGTCCAGAGGCTACTGGACTGAAATACGAACATCATTACGTACGTTACCTATCGAAGCATTACGTACGTAATGTAGGTCAACTAGGTTGCCTCCAAAAGATCAGATATTCGAATCCTGTCCAGCCCTACACGCCGAAAGTTGAGATCGGATACAATTACACTGGTTACGTACGTAACAAGTACCACTTTATGTACGTAAAGGACTTAAAATAACGTACGTTATGCTTGAGGATTAGCGTACGTTAGACTCAGGTTTAGTAGCTCAACAATGTATTAATCTATACGACGTTGAGAATCCAATTATAGTGCGAGTGATCGTTATTATCATGTCTATTTATGATATATTCCAACATCAATAACAATACACAAATGCAACAAGACTACAACAGTATTTGAATTATCCGAATGATACAACAGTAAGTAAGAATTTCCGTCGGATATTACATACTCCCCCCCTTAAAAAGGGTTTCGTCCCCGAAACTAAGGGGTAAACAATTCAGGATACCTCTCTTGAATGCTTCTCTCCGTCTCCCATGTGGCTTCCTCGACCCCGTGTCGTGACCACTGAACCTTCAGTAGGGGAATCGTCTTTTATGCAGTTGTTTGATCCTCCTCTCAAGTATTCGTACGGGGCGCTCCTCATACGAATGATCCTCCGCTAAATCGATCTCATCGAACTGAAGTACATGACTCGGATCAGCAACGTATTTTCTTAACTGGGAGACATGGAACACGTTATGAATCTGGCTCAGGGCTGGTGGTAAAGCCAGACGATAGGCTAAATCGCCTACTCGGTCCAAAACCTCAAACGGCCCGATATATCTCGGACTCGGCTTGCCTCTCTTCCCAAAACAAAAAACTCCTCGAGTTGGGGACACCTTCATTAGTATATGGTCGCCGACCTCGAACTCAAGAGGTCGCCGGCGGTTGTCTGCGTAGGACTTATGTCGGCTTTGAGCCGTCAACAAACGACTCCTAATCAGGGCGATCTTCTCACGGGCTGCTAACAACATATCGGGTTCCGTACCCAGGGTTTCAGATGGATCGTCCCAACACAGAGGGGATCTACAACGACGGCCATACAATGCTTCATAAGGTGCCATCTGAATCGAAGTGTGCCAGCTATTATTATAAGTGAATTCCACCAAGGGTAGTTGGGCCTCCCAATCATCCTTCCAATCGAGAACGCACGCCCTCAGCATATCCTCTAAAGCTTGGATAGTTCTCTCAGTCTGACCATCCATCTGCGGGTGAAATGCTGTGCTGAAGTTCAAATGCGTACCCATCGCACGATGAACTGCTTTCCAAAAATGTGACACGAATCCCCCGTCACGATCTGATACAATACTCTTAGGGGTACCATCTAACCTTACAATTTCTTTGGTAAATAGTTGGGCCAATCTCTCGAGTCCCCAAGTATCTTTAATCTCCAGAAAGTGGGCTGATTTGGTCAAACGATCCACAATCACCCAAATCGTATTCAACCTTCGACGACTCGTCGGCAGGCTGGTGATAAAATCCATCGATATTTCCTCCCATTTCCACTTGGGGATCGGAAGCGGTTTCATCAATCATGCGGGTCTCTGGTGCTCAATCTTAACTTGTTGACACGTTAAACACCTCGAAACGAATTCTGCAACTTCACGTTTCAGACTTCCCCACCAATAATATTGTTTCAAATCCTTATACATTTCGCTAGACCCCGGGTGGATAGAGTACGGGGTAGCATGAGCTTCTATCAGGATAGAATTCCTTAACTCATCATCAGCGGGTACACAAACTCGGTTCCTGAAGCGTATCAATCCATCCTCGTGTATTACAAATCCAGGAGCTTTCCCTTGAGTTATTTCATCACGAACTCGAGATAAGAATGGGTCCGTAACTTGCTTCGATCTAATTATATCCTCAAGGGACGATGAAATCTCAAGTGTACAGAGTTGCCCTTGAATATGCTGTAACCAGACTTCAATTTCCGGCCTCACCAATTCTAACTGCAATACCCTCTGAGTTGTTAGGCGGGCAAGCATCTGCTCCTGTACTGTTTTACGACTCAAAGCGTCAGCAACTACATTTTCTTTGCCCGAATGATAAAGGATCTCGATATCATAGTCTTTGATGAGTTCTAGACACCTTCTCTGCCTCATGTTTAACTCCTTCTGAGTAAAAATGTATTTTAGGCTCTTGTGATCAGTAAAAATCTGACAGGTAACTCCATACAGATAATGACGCCAGATTTTTAAAGCAAACACCACGACTGCGAGTTCTAAATCATGGGTGGGGTAGTTGACCTCGTAAGGTCGTAGCTGTCTCGATGCATAGGAGATCACTTTCCCGTTTTGCATTAGTACACACCCAAGGCCCTGTTTAGATGCGTCACTATACACTACAAACCCTTCCGTTCCTTTCGGTAGGACTAAAATAGGTGCCGAAATCAACCGACTCTTAAGTTCATCAAAGCTCTGCTGACATGCCTCTGACCATAAATACTTCTTATCCTTCCTCAACAAATTAGTCATTGGTTGGGCAATTTTGGAAAAACCCTCCACAAACCGTCGGTAATAACCTGCTAGTCCCAAGAAACTGCGTACTTCCTTAACGTTCTTTGGTGGTAACTTGATCTCGGATAACCACGTCTTCTGTGGGTCTACTCGCACCCCATCAGCTGATATCACATGACCGAGAAAGATAACTTCATTCATCCAAAACTCACATTTAGAAAATTTTCCATAAAGCTGCTCTCGCCTTAACGCCTCGAGAACTAGATGGAGATGACGCTCGTGCTCTTCATGGTCACGAGAATAGATCAGAATGTCGTCAATAAAAACGACTACAAAGCGATCCAGATAATTAATAAAGACTCGATTCATCAGCTCCATGAATACGACCGGTGCATTCGTCAGTCCAAAAGGCATCACTACGAATTCATAATGCCCATAGCGAGTACGAAAAGCGGTCTTCGAAATATCAGACTCACGAATCCTCAACTGATGGTAACCAGACCTCAGGTCGATCTTAGAAAACACAGCAGCCCCTTGAAGCTGATCCAATAAATCATCAATACGCGGCAATGGGTATTTGTTCTTAATGGTTACCCTGTTCAGCTCACGATAATCAATACACAGACGTAGGGATCCGTCCTTCTTCCGTACAAATAGCACTGGTGCTCCCCAAGGGGACGCGCTAGGTCTAACGTAGCCCTTCTCGGTCAAATCCTCAAGTTGGCTCTTCAGTTCTTGCATCTCAGTCGGAGCCATACGATACGGTGCTTTTGAAAGCGGGGACGTACCAGGCTATAACTCAATATTGAACTATACATCACGATGCGGAGGTAAGCCTAGCAACTCATCTGGAAATACGTCTGGGTAGTCTCGGACTACCGGAATATCGATCAATTCCAACTGGTCGATCCATTGTCTTGGTCATGTAACACCAATAGCTAATACATCCTTGATTAAGCAGTTTGACCGTTTTCATAGCGCTGATGATTCTCCCGGAACGGCTGGGATTATCACCCTGGAAGGTATACTCAATACCATCGTCAGATGTGACGGTCACTGTTCGCTTGCGGACACTAATTATGGAATCATGACGGTCCATCCAATCGATACCCAAGATCACATCATCTTTAGGTAAGTCGACCACAATTAAATTTGACAACCACTCACTGTCGTTCATACGAATCGAGCAGTCCTGAACTTCACGATTCCCAACAATTCTTCTACCATCGGGTAGACCAATTATATAAGGTTCACAATTGATAACATGCTCTAATTGCAAACGACTCAAACAAGAAGTAGATAAAAAGGAGTGTGAAGCACCAGTATCAAAAAGAACACAGACAGGCTGAGATTGGATCTCGAGAGTACACAATCATGCAAGCCGGGATCTTCACCCTCTTCATCTCTTATACTCTAGGTTTTGCAGCCTTGCACTGGATGTACCACTTGATTTCCACGTCCCATCCCCTTGTTTGCCCGGTAGTCGATAAGAAGCCGATGGAGGTACACGGTCTGAATCAAGGCATCTTTGGAGCATGAGGTCTGCGGAAAGCGTCTTTGTTCCACTCCTACAATAACGAGCACGATGTCCGTTCTTCCCACAAGTATGGCATGACACGGATGGCCTAGGACATTTCGAATTGATGTGCCCCTGGTCTCCACAATTATAGCACACAACAGATAGGCTGACCGCTCGAGGTTGCGATCCGGTTGGCTTCGATGCCGTAGGTTGCCGTTCAGAAGGATTTGGCACTGGTTGGGGTCTCTTGAATGTTCCCCGGTTGCTGTCTGACTGATTCTGGTTCCTGGATTTCTTGTTGTTAGACTGCGGTTGCTTCTTGGAAATTTCTTTCATGGTCAATTCGTACTCTAGAGCTTTCTCGATGAACTCTGGTAGGGTCACACAATGATGGTTCAACAACTGCATTCTCATTCGGGGTTTAAGCCTTTTGAGAAAGTACTTGATCTTATCAGCTTCTGTGTGGACAATCGTCGCGGCAAAAGGGAGAAGTGTCTGGAATTTCTCGGCGATAGATAGTACGTCATCATCTTCGGACGGTTCTGGATTCAGCAATTCTGATAATTTGGCCTCGCGGAGAGGACCTGGATAGTAACGATCTAGCATGAGATTTTTAAATTCTTCCCAAGTACATACGCCATCAGCTGGCCTCACCGAAAGCCACCAAGTGTGGGCGCCCTTGCCCAAGTAGTAAGCTGCTACGGAGACGCGATTTTCTCTTGGGCCGGTCTACCATATCGAACAATTTCTCGAAGTGTTCGATCCAATGCACGATATCAGCCGGCTCAGAGGAACCTTCAAAAATCGGGGGTCGTTGGCGCGAGATGTCGCTGATGATCCGATTCACCGGCCCACCATGTACACGAGGTGGCCCCTGATGCTGGTCGGTAGCAGCTCTCTGCATAGTTTCCATTAACTGACCCATTTGGGTCATCTGAGCCATCATGCCCTGCATTACAGTGTAAGGATCGACATGAGCATCCTCGCGTCCATTGTGGTGCGATTGGTCCCTATAAGGCGAATCACTGCCTGCGGAACTATGCTCTACGTTCGCACGTCTGTTGGCTCGTGGTATCGGGATTCGGCCCCTTCCGCGGCCTCGTCCCCCTCTGCCACGGCCTATCAAATTTCTTGCCATACTGAAAGAATCAATTTGTAAAGATAATCATAAGTACGGTTCATGATACCAGTCAGAATTCATGCTAAGTTAATGGCAGTAAGAAATTACATATTCAAGAAAACAGTTCGTAATGAGTTATCGTCACTACGAGAGTGACACAGAATATCATATCGACGTTTGAGTCGAATGATTTCAATTATATAATCAATCCAGAATTTTATTTGTATCATCAATCAGATAATTCCTGCCACAATCTCTTAAAATGCCAAGATCAACAAGGAGACCTATTCAGATATCAATATCATGTCAGTAATTTATTCATGGTTCATGAAGTACGTACCGCATTTGGCTCGCAGGATCAGGCGCTCGCACGGGTTACACGTGACACGAAGGTCTCTTGATACTAGTTCAATACACAAAGACTCAAAAGAAGAAAACGACCTCTAGCACTCTCCGATACCATCTTCTGTAACACCCCGATAAGGCGGCCATTACAGTGCCGTGGACCCCACACTGGGATCCACCAGGCGATACCCAAAGTACAGATTAAATACACAATACCTGTGATACAAAACCACAAAACATAGTACTTACTCCGATTTTGAGTTTACAGCAGTATGGCCTACGGCCTTATTACACACAGGATCCAAAAACATAAGTATAATCCATATGGAGATGAAATATACCTTAAATAACAATACATTTGTTCATACTTAAAATAAAGCGGAAAGATAACATTACACGGTACGAACATGACCGGACACGAAAGACTTGGGCCCCCCGAACTAGTATCCTTCGAACCCTTCGTCATCACCTTGATCTTCCCGTGCCTTGTCTTTTCCTCGACCTAAAATACAACACAAGTATTTCGCCCAACACAGGGTCAGATATACATGATAAATGATTCTCAAGATATTATACAATTCACGTATATAAGATTTCAAGAATAACGCCCCGACTAACGAACATACCCCTCGGGCGTATGAACGCTCAGTCACAAAACGTCGAACACATCCAAGTAAATAAATGGACTATGAACGACTAAGATAGTACGGCTCAAGAGGGACATCACAGTACGCCCGATCCGAATATGTTTTAGTCCACATGTCCACCCCGTATACGGAATCCAGAATATACGTGGGACAATGTACCTAATTAGCCTCAACGAACTACGTCTCGTGTGCACAGCCCTTCACGGAAAATATTCACGCATGACTATATATGTGCCCGGCTAAAAATCCTACACAATATCCAATCGGAACGTAGATATGACTCCGGATATGTCACGATGCAACATGACAACGAATTCAATAATTCACAAAATCCGATTAAGGATCGAGGACTCACCGAAATGACAACAATATCAACAATATCAAGGGTCCAAAAGAAACGAACTTGGGAATACAATCCCACGATGAAAACGAGACATCATTAAGAATAACCTCAAGTCACAAGACACAAGTTTAGAAGTGTTTCATATACACGAAATGCATAATCATCATAAGAATCCACACATCATTATAACCAAGCAAGATAACTTGCCTCAATATGGAGGCGAGTAAAGTCCTTCTTTGTCGAACGAACAGCCGGCCCTCGATTCAAAATCGGTTACTCGGACAATCAACCTTGAATGAAGTATATTTTACTCAATAATACGTTCATATGATCATCTATACCAAACTTCAACGAGACAACATCCTAATTCTCATTTGAGTAGTTCAACTTTAAGATGTTGAGGGTTACTCCAAGAACCTTATTCAATACCATTCTATTCTTACAATTGATTACAAGATGTTTACCAAATGTTTGCTGGATTAAGATGTGTTAAACAATAATCTCCTACTCTTTAAACTTATCAAGAACATCTCAATTGATTAAAAGTAAAATCTGCACTTCAATCAATTACTTATGTTGAGTTAAGTAGTTATAATTCCATATTATGATCATGAAGAATACTTCAAGTTCAACACCTTCCTTATAATCTTCTAGTTAACTTGGTGGTTCAAACATTACTCCTCTGGATTCACTTAGCTTAGGTTCAAGAAGGTGATTCCATTCTTCTAATGATCAACAAGGGTTTCTTAAAACATTTTATGGTAATTATTCCAATAAGTTATTTACATTATAATGAAACAAGGACTATTAGTATTCCATTGGTGTTATAAGTCCAGGAATAAGAGTTTGGTTTAACTAAACATGATCATCACCATTTAAAACACTAAGAACACATCATTACAAAACCCTTAATCATCATATTCATCATTAATTTTGTTGGAAGCTTAACTATAAACATGTTTAGTTTGATTAATTCATCACTAGGTGGAGTATACTAAATCACTATCATTATAACTATGAGATTATAGGGTTAAAACGTATGACATACCTTCAGAATTGAGGAACAATACACCAAAACCACAGGAACACAATCTAAGCTTCAAGAATGACTCCAACTGCCAATCAACAAGCTCCAAAATCCAAATGTAAAGCTCAAACACAAGTTAGAAGAAGGTAATTTTGATCTAGGGATGCAGGAGGATGATTATCTTGGTGAAAATTCAGAGTTTGGTCGTGCAAAATGAAAGACACAAGTTGTCTTTTTATAACAGCATAGTTCGTTACGTACGTTATCACAAGAGGATAACGTACGTTAACAGCTTTACGTACGCTACACGGAAAGTGTTACGTACGTAAGCTAAGTCCAGAGGCTACTGGACTGAAATACGAACATCATTACGTACGTTACCTATCGAAGCATTACATACGTAATGTAGTTCAACTAGATTGCCCCCAAAAGATCAGATATTCGAATCCTGTCCGGCCCTACACGCCGAAAGTTGAGACCGGATACGATTACACTGGTTACGTACGTAACAAGTACCACTTTACGTACGTAAAGGACTTAAAATAACGTACGTTATGCTTGAGGATTAGCGTACGTTAGACTCAGGTTTAGTAGCTCAACAATGTATTAATCTATACGACGTTGAGAATCCAATTATAGTGCGAGTGATCGTTATTATCATGTCTATTTATGATATATTCCAACATCAATAACAATACACAAATGCAACAAGACTACAACAGTATTTGAATTATCCGAATGATACAACAGTAAGTAAGAATTTCCGTCGTATATTACAGGATCTTGGTTGTATGACATACAGGTTGGGATGTCTCTTGCACAAATTGCAGAATTTGCTTTTGTTCTTCTTAGCCGCGTGTCAAACCTTAAGCTGATTGAGGTCCTGCTTTACTCATGAGTTTGTTTGAATGTTTTCATTGTGAAATTTCACATGTCCACAATATTTTTACTACATTGATGCATTTCTATTACTGGAATCACTTCTGTTGCTTATTATTCTATTCAACCATTATTCTAATCCTTGACCTGTTTTGCTAAAATGAACAACTAATTGGGGTAATATCTTATGCAGGGTAAATTGTACATGCTGCTTCTAGGAACAACAGCTCTTAGTCTGGTATGTGAGGCCTGTTTATTTACGTGGTTTTTGGCGTATTGGGGGCTCTTATATCTCTTTCATACTTGGGAGATAGTCTTTCAGTCGGTGTTCCTGCTAGCAAGACTCATGTTATGCATCATCATCATTTTATATGCAAAAAAAAGTTGTGCGAAGTGTCTTCGATAAATTTGTTATGCTTGCATATATAATCAAAAGTAAGCCAATGTGTTTATGTTGGATATAGATTTTTGAGGAATAAGGTCAGATGATTGATCTTTTAACTTGGGTACAGGAATGAGATTAATAGTACCTTAAGATCTCGCGATCCGTGTGAATCACGTGGGATAAATGTCCTGTCCATTGACCATTTGGACTCGAGAAATTTTATGCATTATTTTCCCAGAGTAGAATGATAGCATGTCGTGGTATGGTATATGTATTAATGATGCCTAATGCCACTCTAAGAGAAGATTCATGGGAACATGTTTGAAGTTGTAGGAACAAAAACAACCAAATTTGTTCCTCTCGAATTTTATGTAGTATGTCTTTTTCTTTAGGTATGTTGAAATTTCCTGAAAACTAATTCTCACTTTTGAAACTTTATTCTTAGATAAACTCTTGCTTGAGCACATATTACCTTAACGGTGGAGTTAAGTATGTTTATGATTGTTTGCATCCCCCACCCCCCAAAAAAAAAATTGTACAAGTTCACTTTGCTACAAATCTTAATTGGTTTATCTCATTTTAAATACCTTACTGCATCAAGATCCGTTCAACACTATCCGGTGTGTGGGTTGGGGGGGTTGAAGGGAGAGAACAAGGCATTTGGAAGGAAATATATTTAATGATCCTATTGTTTTACTGAGTTTACATAATATTGGTATAGTACGTATGTGAATGTGATCTTTAGCTTAGAACACCCCATTTTGCTTTATATTTCAGAGTTTCTGAAATTTTATGCATATTCATGATAAGATACTAGTGATTGGAAGAATTTGTGGAGTTCCTAAGTTGAGATTGTTAATGAAATTGGCTAGATACAATTATGTGGCTACTTTCTGATCCTGCTGATCCTGACTTAACTACAAGGATGATCTTAGATGTTCTGTTACTCGTTCACCAATACTTCTTTGCTCTTTATTTTTTTTGAAACAAGTTTTACCCATGGTTAGATGTTAAATTTTAGAGCTCCTAAATATTTATCATGGTGAGTTTCTGCTTTTTTATTTCTTGACTTCTCAATCTAATGGTTCTACTCATTGTGGAAGAACATTTTGACCGATTGAAATACATTATCTTGTGCTGATTTGCAGTTGGAGATGATGCTGTAAATAGGTTTGTGTCGAAGGCTCCTCATGCGGATTACTTTTTGGACTTGGTCAGTTTTTTCCGAGATCAGTGCATCCATCTGAATTGTTGGTTGGATTGGCTGGAATATGTGATGTGTTGGCTGGAATCATGTTCAGGTTGGGTATTTTATTTCGGTTGTCATATCCGATGCGTTTGTTTTTTTTAATTGTTGATGTGTTACGATTTTTTAAGTTCATATAATGGATAATCAACCTATAATCAATATTTTACCTACTGAAATTTGTTGTTCTTGTTCATGTATTCTATAGTAGAATCAGAAATGGCGTATGGTTAGGGTTTCATTTTGTGGTGCAACTTTGCTTGTAAAGGTGATGGATGCAGTTTTGTTCTTGCATGCACATATGTATCAGGAATCAGGATATTGACTTCTGAATTGTGCTATTCTTTTTAAGTGTTCCCGGTGAAGCTAATCATCTTCATGTTTTAAGAGTATGGTGGGTTAGGGCGGATAAGGTTGAAGGCTCTCCGGTGATCTTCTTGTCTTGTTGCATTATGGTGTATCCTGGAGTGCCTATAGAGATTTGTATTTCTTTATTTTTGTTGAAATCTACATCATGCCAACTATTGATGGGTCGTCAAATTATACGTCAAGGGCATGTATTTATGTGTGTAAGAGGTATTGTTATATTCAATGTATTCGAAGTTTTATGAGTCAGAAATTGATTGAGCTCAAGATGTTCTGTTCAATATGTCTACATAGATGTCTAGATTGTCACTTTGCTGGTTTTAATGAACCATGTCGGTGCATATATGCTTAAGTTATGAAGAATCATCACATATTGTCGCTATATGAGATAGTGCAACTAACTACCTGCATTATATTCAGGAATTTTCGTGAAGACTCACGAACTCTATGCAGTTGTCTTCTTGGCTTGGTACCTCGATTTGTTTACTGAATTCATTTCAGTGTATGACACTATAATGAAACTGGTGTTCATTAGAAGCTCTCTGGCAATTGTGTGGTGCATGAGGTTTTATCGAATTGTGAGGCGATCTTATGATCATGAGCTGGACACCTTTAGGCATTACTTTCTAATGGAAAATAGTTTTCTTTTGGCACTTATTATATCTTATCATGATTCGAATAGGAGTATAGGTAACTTTTGATTTCGCAGGAAGCATAAGAGGGTACTGCTGTTTCTTCGCTTCGATCCGATCCGAAGTTCTTAGAAAATTTCCTGTTGAGAGCTTCAGATTCGTGATTTTTTTTCGGCATAAAAATTGGGTGGGAAATGGGGATAGTATTTACGCGGCTATTTTCATCGCTATTTGGGAACAAGGAAGCTCGGATCCTAGTTCTGGGCCTTGACAATGGTGGAAAAACCACAATTCTTTGTATGAATTTCTCGCGTTAATTTGCCTCCCCAGCTCCTTTTTGTGTCTGATTATTCTATTTTTTTTTTTGGTTATTGTTTCACCAGATCGACTGTAGATGGGTGAAGTAGTATCAACTATTCCGAGTAAGTGTGTCCTTTTGCATACTCAATTATTTCCTGATATAACGAATCTAGAATGATGGGAGCACTGTATTGTTTCTAACATTTGGTCTTGTTTCGTATGAAAGAGATTTTTTCCGACTACAGCTTCCAGATCATTATTGTTCTTACTGAATTCTGATCTCATACTCGACTTTAAATTTTTGGTGTGTCTATTTGAAGTAGAATGAATTAATGTGGATATATTCCAGAAAGAGAGATGCTTATGGTTGATTTTATGGATATATATTTTCTTTTAATTGCAGCAATTGGATTCAATGTGGAAACTCTGCAGTATAACAACATAAAGTTTCAAGTATGGGATCTAGGTAAATTTATCTGCGCTTGACTGTTTTTTTTGCTCCTTAGGTATCAATATTTGATAAGTAATCTTTGATATTATTACTGTCGTTGTGTTTGTCCTTTTTGTTTGTTGCATCACTTACTGGGCTGTGTATTCAGATTGTCTGAACCTTCTTTCTGTAAACGCCCATCCCCTCCCCACTTCCTAATCATTCATTGTGATGGAAGAAGTGATTCTGAAGTCCATCTCTAATGCCTGTGTCTTCTTTCCTTGTGGCAGGCGGGCAGACTAGTATCAGGTAACTTTATTTGATTCTCCCGTTATACCTGTTGTCTCGATTGTTTGCCTTTGTAAGTATCTTCCATTTACAAGCTAATATTTCCCTATGTACTGGTTCATCCAGTGCTTTGTTTTTTCATTACCATTTAACAACTTCTTAGTTGGGAATTGTACTTTATTGACTAAGATTGAGAAGATTTATGTAAAGCAGGGGTGAAACCCCATAATGAGAAAAGTGAATGAAGAAAATGGATTTGGTTAGAAATACATGTTTTCTATTTGGCACCACCTGTTTGGTTAGCATTTGCTTCGAGTTATTGTCCATTCTGACCAAAGATTTATTGGGTTTCCATTTTATTCTTAATCAGATGATACAGTACAGAGTCACGCTTGTTTTTTGAATCTTCATATAACCTGCCTTCATACAATTTTCACTGATTAAGCTTTGTTAGAGATGTGTTTGACTGTATTTAGCTTTTTGTAGTTAACAAACGTACCTTGATGCTTATTTTTTCGGTGTTTCTATTTAGGCCATATTGGAGGTGCTATTTTCCTAATATGCAAGCCATTATATATGTTGTTCATTCAAGTGACACTGATAGGCTGATGGTTGCCAAAGAAGAATTTCATGCAATATTGGAGGTGCTCTTGCTTTCTTTCATCTTTATGATTACTCTATTAAAATGATGTTGAATGTTCCGTATGAGATCTGCTTTTATGACGCTGAACATTATGCTGTTGATAGTTTCGATGATATGCTGAAGTGAACTGAAGCATGTTTTTCCAAGTTCTTTTATGTGTAAATAGGGAAATAACAAAACTTATTACTAAGCTCAAGTGTGCAGAAAAACACACATCATGGCATCACATCATGTGCAGGAAAATCACATCATGGCATCACATCATGCAGGAAAAACACATGTGCAGGAAAAACACATCATGTAATTTTAATTCTGTCATCCTTTTATATTATATAATATGTTTTGGTACTGAAAATTTGTGATGTTGATGCATCTTTTATGAACGTACTTAATCAATTTTTTTTTGTTTCAATGTGATTTGCTCAGTATCTAGGTTCAGTCAAAGACCAATACTACACTCAGGAGCAGTATGATGAAGTCAGGAACGAGTGGAGCAAGTTCGTCTACACGTTTGTCGATGGTGCTTAGGCTGGCTTCATTGTCAGGAAGTTCTTTGTCTAGTTTCAAATCAGTACTATATGTGTATGGTCTTGGTTGCAACACTACTGGTACTCTGGTGCATATCTGTTGGTATAGTTAGATCAGAACATGTCGTTTGATCGGGTAAATATGGTGAATGTTTTGTTAATGTGCAGTCCATTAGCTAGACCTATGCATGTGTCTCGTAGACATTGTGGAAGTTTATTTGATGTTGGCATATTATAGTTATGCCCAATGCAAACTTGTGAATCACGCGAATCTGAATATTTGGCATTTTTGTACGACAGTCCGCCGTTTATATATGAAATTGTGGTTTATTACTATTATCAATGCTTATGATCTTGTGTTATTGAATTGGGATCTTGTGATTTGAGTTTGTTGGATTTTTAATGAGGTTGATTGATGTATTTGAGGTTGTGTTGTTGAGATCTTGTGAATTGAGATTTTTTATTGGATGGATCATGTTTTTGTACAACAGCGATTCTATATTTACAAATTGAAAAGAAATATGCAATGTGGTTATTTACTTCGGATAAAAAACGAATTCAGAGATATATAATTAGCAACACAAAATAGAATAAGTGAAGTAAAAAGGAGTGTAATGCTTCGGCGAAACAAATAAAAGTGAAGTAAATGTGGTATCTTTAACTTCGTTACCAATCAATAAGCGAAGTCGATAACATTATTTCACTTCATCTGTATATATTTTATTTAAGCGAATAGGAAATATACACTTCAGCGATTATAAAATAAGTGAAGTGGAAGGACCTTTTTTACTACGCAAACCCCCATATTCGGGTTCTAAAAACCGAGATAGACTTCGGTTATTACGATATTAGACTTCGTCTAATAAGCGAAGTCTAAAGTATACCTTTAACTACACGAACATAGACTTCGGTAATTATAACATTTTTACTTCGGATATTATCCGAAGTCTTTGACGTTTATTCTTATAGTGATAGAACACAATCATACATGCAGACGTGGATCTTAATGTAGGAAAGACCAAGATCTTTCAAAATTCGTCTCATTTTTGAATATGTATTAGGAAGATGATGACCCTGTGGAAGCATATTACCCGTAAGCTCCAAGTAATCATCTACAGACTTGATAGATGATTTGTTTTCCACCTTTAATCTCATCGTTTCCATGACACAATCAAGAACAGTCATGTTACACCCTGGGTATAGAGGGGTCTGTTGGAGTTGAATTAGCTTGTTGTACCTGTCAAGCCCAGCAGTATTGCAAGGCAACTGTCTACGGGGTCGTGGGATTTGCTCAGTTGGTACAAAAGTCTCGGAAAAACCAAACACATCATCAATCAACCTCCTCTTCGGATCGGTGAACCCGTCGTTACCACTAAATTGTCCGTGATAATACGGAATAACAGAATTCGGTGCTTCACCGTGGTATATCCAACATGTATATTTACTCCAAAAACCATTCTTCTTTAGGTGTTCCCAGACCTCATCAAATGGAAAACGAAACATATCACTGCAACATCTACATTTATTACAAGGACAGTAGTGCAACGTATTACCACTATCGTGCTCTTTTACAAATCTCATAAACTGCTTCATCCCATCCATTACACTTGGATCCCATTTTCGTAACCCAATCCAACTCTTGTCCATCCTGAAAATGTATACATTTTCCAATATTAATCCAACTAACTAATGTTGTTCAAATTATAAATGAAATCACAACAAACAATTAATCATAATGATTATCATCATAAAACTTAATCGTTTTACATAAAAGCTATCGAATGTAACATGAATAATACAAAGTTTCGAAATCACAATGAAAAATACAATAAAATACGTATCTTAATCGAAATGGTGATTATAACAACCGGTAAAACCTTCGTCACTCCAGCTAGCACAACTCAAAGTAGCAACTCACAAGCTTTTTTCTGGAATAATTGACAGGATCGGGAATAGAAATGTGCTCTTTAGTGGGGATAGGGGCAAGATTGGGTTGGTGTTCCCTGAACTATAAATAATTTTCACTTGGAGGTTTAGCCGATGACCTAGATCGAGGTCGTCGGCTAAATTATATTATTTTTTTTGGAAAAAGGGTTTAGCCGACGACCTCGATCTGTAACACCCCCAAGTTATTCAGGGAATATTACAGCGCCGTAAGCCCCGCCATGGGACCCACAAGGCTAAACATACGCGGAACTGTAAACTTTGACCGAGAAGGTCTACACACAATATAATGAAAACAATACAAAGGTATTCAAAAACATAACCAATGTATTCACAGACATCACAACACGAATCAATACTTCGGCAAACACAGGCCGGAACATCAAAGAAAATGGAAAACAATACTCGAGTATTCAATAGCCAATCCAGTACAACAACACTGAATGGAAAACTCATAACATAACTGGAAGAAAGACACAGTATCACACTTGCCCACCATCTTCATGCTGACCCGATACCTGCCTGTCCGTCCTCCTGGAACCTGAAATACATGAAACGTATTTCCCCCATAAAGGGGTTAGCCGTCGAATAGCTAGTGCAAGTATATCAATATGAAACACAATACTCCTCGACAATAAAGTAAATGTAACCGTCAATTCATCAATTCAAGACTAGTATTCCGGAATAACTAAAATCTCATAGTGCCACAACAAGACGTATGTGAATGCCGTAGAAACGGTTCGTTCATATCATACGCCGATACGTATGTGAATGCCGTAGAAACGGTTCGTTCATATCATACGCCGATACATGTATGAATGCCGTAGAAACAGTTCGTTCATATCATGCCATCAATAAATACATTAATGTCGTATAAATGATTCATTCATAATATGCCATCAATATATCTATGAATGCCGTAAAAACGGTTCGTTCATATCATACCATCAATATTTCTTACTTTCAAAGTCGAGAACGTACAATCATAAATGTATACTTGCCTTTGAGACATCGAGAAATCGAACGGAGGAAAGGTATGAGTTCGGTAGGTCCAAGAACGCGCTTCCGGCACCTAAACGATTCGCAAGGAATATGACAATTAATTATCCATACTCTAATTACACGAAGAGACTCCCGAAACTCGTCTACGATTCAAGAAAATACACGGGTGAACAACTAAAGGTTGGGAAATCGCCCAAACTCCCACAAGTCCGAAAACGGCACAATCCAACCCGTAAAATCGTAAGAAAACACGCATACGATATAGATATATCATAATCTCAAGGTTCTCAAGCTTCAATCGGATAAATCGGACGAATCTACGAAAATCCCCAAAATCCAACACAAAATTCAAAGTGTTCTTCAGTAATCTTTCAATAATCCGATGAATACTCAACCATGTCCATAATCATGTATATATCACTTCATACTCCATGATTTTATCATCCAAAACGTCAATACCCATACAAAATCGAGAATCAAGATGTTGAAGAAATTACCTCTTGAATATCCAAGCTCTATAATCCGAGGAATACGCATTAGATCGACTATCCGGGCTTCCCAACCGAATGAGAAAGGTAAAAATCCAACACACAAGTGATAGATGTGAGAAAACTCCTCCCCTCAAACTCTCTCTCTCGCAGGTGGAAGAAGAAAATGGTGAAATGAGCTGCATCTCGCTCAAAAAGCACTATTTATGCAGTTGACCGCATTGTGTGCCGCGGCTCAGCCCAGGTGTGCCGCGGCACAGGCCTAAAAATTGCTCCCAGGGTTCGGCAGTGTGCCGCGGCTCAGCTGGAGTGCGCCGCGGCACCGGGTACAGTCGGTTTTTTGGCTGAGGATGCAACACAAGTGTGCCGCGGCTCAGCTTAGGTGTGCCGCGGAAGTGACTCGGCAGTGTGCCGCGGCCCTGCCGGCATGTGCCGCGGCACCCGGTACAGTCCGCTCGGCCAGGTTTAGGAAATGTGTGTGCCGCGGCGCACACTCCTTGTGCCGCGGCTCACACCCCCCCTTGGGTCCTAAAATGATGAAAAATGACCCGGGAAGAGAATAAAAGCAATAGGACTCAATATCTGGGCAACAATAACACGAAATAGAAGTACGGAAACCCCAAAACGGTGGTTCCAAGCAATGATTACAAGGGTTCGCCCAACAAATCACGATTCGAACAAAATGAAGAGGTTTGAAATGACATGACTATCGACCGGGTATTACATTCTCCCCCTCTAAAAAGAAGTTTCGTCCCGAAACTTAAGAAATAAATAGTTCGGGGTATTCCACTCGCATCTTCTCTTCCGTCTCCCAAGTTGCCTCCTCGACTCCATGCCTCGACCATTGCACTTTAACTAGTAGAATGGTCTTATGCCCAAGTTGTTTCTCGCGGCGCTCAAGAATCTTCACGGGTTTCTCCGGAAAGGTAATATCCTCGGCTACGTCAATCTCACTATAGTCGATAATGTGGCTCGGATACGGTACGTACTTTCTCAACTGAGACACATGAAAAACACTGTGGATGTGACTCAAAGTTGGAGGCAATGCCAAGCGATAAGCTAAATCCCCAACTCTGTCCAAAATCTCGAAGGGTCCGGTGTACATCGGACTAAGTTTCCCCTTTTTCCCGAAACGGAAAACTCCCCTGGTCGGCGACACCTTGAGCAAGACATGATCTCCCACCTCGAACTCCAAAGGTCGACGACGAGTATCTGCATAAGATTTTTGACGACTCTGGGCAGCTAGCAATCGATCTCGGATAATAGAAATCTTTTCCTTAGTCTCCATCAACATATCCGACTCCGTCCCAACTAGCTCAGAAGCCTCGTCCCAACATAATGGCGACCTACATCGCCTACCATAGAGTGCCTCGAAGGGTGCCATTTTGATCGACGCATGCCAACTATTATTGTAAGCAAACTCGATCAACGGTAAGTGAAGCTCCCAATCATTACTCCAATCCAAGGCACAAGCCCGTAACATATCTTCCAATGTCTGAATCGTCCTCTCTGTCTGACCGTCCGACTGAGGATGAAAGGAAGTGCTCAATCTCAACTCCGTACCCAGAGCCTGGTGAACGGCCTACCAAAAATGCGACACGAAACGGCCGTCTCGATCAGAAACAATGGTCTTGGGGGCACCGTGTAACCTCACGATCTCAGCAATAAAGGTTCGAGCCAGTCTGTCCGGTCCCCAAGTATCCTTAATACCCAAGAAGTGTGCAGACTAGTCAACCGATCGACAATCACCCAAATCATATTCATTCCGGCCCGAGTTCTCGGCATGCCAGTGATGAAATCCATTGAGATGTCTTCCCACTTCCACTCGGGAATGGGAAGTGGTTTCAACAACCCCGCCGGTTGTTGATGTTCGATATTGACTTGTTGACACGTCAAGCATCGTAGTATAAACTCCGTAACATCCTTCTTCATGTTATTCCACCAAAAATTGCGCTTCAAATCTTTGTACATCTTACTCGTTCCGGGGTGGATTGAGTAAGGCGTAGCATGAGCTTCTCGAAGAATCCTCTGTCTCAACTCCAAATCGTTCGGAACACAAAGCCTGCCCTGAAATCTCTGAATACTATCCTCGTGAACCATAAAGCCAGGAGCTTTTCCTTTAATTACATCTTCCTTCAGTTGAGAAATCATCGGGTCACTCCACTGCTTCCCTTTGATGTCGTCAACTAAGGACAAAGTAATTTCGAGAGTACACAACTGTCCTTGTACTCGTCGAAGCCAAACTTCTATCCCTTGTTCAATTAAATCCTGACGAATTTTTAAATGCAGGATGTAAGAACCTCGAGCATTTGAAGAGATGCAGATTTGCGGCTCAAAGCATATGCAACGACATTGGCCTTTCCGGGGTGGTAAAGAATTTCCAAATCATAATCCTTTATCAACTCTAGCCAACGTCTCTGTCTCATATTCAGCTCTTTCTGACTGAAAATATACTTCAGGCTCTTGTGATCGGTATAAATCCGGCACGGTGAACCATACAAATAATGCCGCCAAATCTTGAGTGCTAAGACAATTGCGGCCAACTCTAAATCGTGAGTAGGATAATTCATCTCATAAGGCTTTAATTGTCGTGACGCAAAAGCTATTGTCTTATCATGCTGCATAAGGACACAACCCAGGCCTTGACCCGAAGCGTCCATCAGAAGCGCAAAGCCTTCGCTACCATGTGGTAAAGTTAGAATCGGCGCTGAAGTCAATCGTCTCTTCAGTTCATCGAAACACTGTTGTCTCTCATCCGTCCAAATAAACTTTTCGGTCTTCTGGAGTAATTTCGTAAGCGGTCGAGCGAGTTTCGAGAACCCCTCGACAAACCGACGGTAATACCCAGTATGGCCCAAAAAGCTACGAACTTCCTTAACATTTTTAGGTGGTGCCCAATCTAGCACTGCCTCGATCTTCTGCGTGTCTACACGAACCCCTTCGGCCGAAATCACATGGCCGAGAAACATAACTTCTTCCAACCAAAACTCACATTTCGAGAATTTTGCATAGAGGTGCTCGGTTCTCAAAATGTCTAAAACCAAATGCAAGTGTCGGGCATGTTCCTCCGTATCTCGAGAATAGATCAAGATGTCGTCAATAAAGACGACTACACACCTGTCGAGGTACTCGATGAATATTTTATTCATTAAATGCATGAATACTGCCGGCGCATTCGTCAACCCAAAAGGCATAACTACAAATTCATAATGCCCATATCTCGTCCGAAACGCCGTCTTCAGAACGTCGGACTCCCTCATCCTGAGTTGATAATACCCGGATCTTAAATCAATCTTCGAGAAAACCGCAGCTCCTTACAATTGATCAAATAGATCGTCTATACGAGGCAAAGGATATTTATTCTTGATGGTTACTTTATTCAGCTCACGGTAGTCGATGCACAAACGTAGTGAACCATCTTTCTTCCTCACGAAGAGGACAGGCGCGCCCCAAGGCGAAGCGCTCGGTCTGATGTACCCTTTTTCCAAAAGTTCTCCCAACTGAGTCTTCAATTCCTGCATCTCGGAAGGTGCCATCCGATAAGGTGCTTTAGAAATTGGAGCCGCATCTGGCTCTAAGTCTACGGTAAATTCTATCTCTCGATCTAGCGGTAGTCCCGGGAGATCATACGGAAAAACATCGGGATACTCATTAACAACCGGACTCGAAAAGAAATCGACTTCGTTTCCTTCCATTTTTGAAGCATAACACCAATAGCCCGTACAACCTTTATTCAAAAGTTTTACGGCCTTCATGGAACTGATAAGTAACTTGGATTGGCCCGACTTACGTCCCAAAAATGAGTACTCAGATCCGTCTTTAGTCATCATGGTAATAACCTTGGTACGGTAATTCATAATCGCTTGGTGATTATTAAGCCAATCCTCGCCGAGGATTACGTCCTCGCCTTCCATATCAACTACAATTAGATTCGATAACCATTCCATACCGGATATAACCACTGGAAAATCTCTAATCTCCCGATCCCCCACAATCCTATCCCCGCTAGGCAGTTTCACGATAAAGGGATCGCAAGCAGTCAAACAAGTTATATTCAAACGGCGTACACACTCCAAAGAAATAAAAGAATGTGTAGCACCCGTATCAAAGAGTACACGGACTGGATAAGATAAAATATGGATGGTACCTGAAGCCACCGCCGCGTCGGGTTCGTCTGTTCGACGCATCTCATAAACCCGTGGTTGTAACGAACAGACGCTAGAGTTTCCCCCTCCAGCGTTCTGACCCCGTCCCCGGTCCCTGCCAAAATTCTGCTGAGGTTGACCAAAAGATTGTCGCTGATTAATACCTTGATCAAGTGGTGTTGGGGAAGAAGCCCGAGTGTCCAAAGTCTGGTTCGGCTCGGAAAAATAGACCGCTCTATGCCCCATCTGTCCACACGTGTGACACTTTAATGGTGGAAAGTGGCATTCCGAATTAAAGTGGCCTGGACGACCACAATTATAGCAAGTCACTGTGCGATTTGAGGTACCCGGAGTGGGACGGTAACCCCTCTTCCCTTTATTAGAACGTGACGACTGTCCGGCAAAACGGTTAGTAAATCGTGACTTCGAAGTTGCCACCCTTAGAGCCAGAAAAATTTCCCGCGACTTTCTGCTTCTTCGGTTCTTCAATGGTATCATTGTCGGGGCTCAACATATCATGGGCTAAAGCTCTGTCCTGATACTCTTTCAGTGTGGTACAAGCAAATCAAGCCATGTACCGCCGTAAGTCCAAATTCATCCGCATATCAAAATAACGGATCTTATCAGGCTCGTTACGCACTTGATCCTTCACATGGATCAATTGTTGGTTGTACTCCACGATCGCCTGCGAAACGGGAATATCTTGTGGTTTAGCCTCGAAAAAGGCTCGGATTCGGCCCTCTCGCACCGGCCAAGGACAAAACTCGGCCTCCAAGAGCTCCTTAAATTCATCCCACGTGGCAATACGATCATGTGGCTTGATGACCATCCACCAAGTAGCGGCCTCCTTAGTGAGGAAATACTGAGCAATCGGTACTTTCCTCACCTCGGGGCAATCAACCGCCTCGAAAATCTTCTACAATTCCGCTAGCCAGTCTTCCCAGCCTAACGGGTCTGTGGCACTGCCAAACTGTGGTGGGTGCATGCGGATTACATTCTGAAGCAAGGCATCCGTGTTTGGGTTCGGATTATTCAGTTGAACAGTTTGGGCTAAAATAGTCATCTGGGTAGCCAATTGTTGAAGTGCATTCGTAACTCCAGCGTCCGCGTTGTTCCCTTGACCGTTTGATTGGCCGTGCTGATTTTCGGTGTCAGAATGCACCGAGTTCGACAAACTGGGATTGGTCGACCCCGCAACTGAACTGATGGAAGCGGCCGCGCCACGACCTCTTCCTCGTCCACGGCCACGACCACGGCCACGGCCCCTACCAGCTGACATACTGAAGAACACACAAGGTACGTGAGCACAATTCAATCGCATGTCATTAAGGTGATCGATTCTCAAGAATATCCATATAAGAAGCATAATGAATAAGGAAACATCAGAAGAGTAAGAGGTCTTACAAGTACCGGTCGCACTGTGATGATGGCAAAGTAGTGATACTATGGACAATTGATGACTCATTCGACCCAAAAGACCGACAGCCTAGGTATCCATAGACCTAAGCTCCGATACCATATTCTGTAACACCCCCAAGTTATTCAGGGAATATTACAGCGCCGTAAGCCCCGCCATGGGGCCCACAAGGCTAAACATACGCGGAACTGTAAACTTTGACCGAGAAGGTCTACACACAATATAATGAAAACAATACAAAGGTATTCAAAAACATAACCAATGTATTCACAGACATCACAACACGAATCAATACTTCGGCAAACACAGGCCGGAACATCAAAGAAAATGGAAAACAATACTCGAGTATTCAATAGCCAATCCAGTACAACAACACTGAACGGAAAACTCATAACATAACTGGAAGAAAGACACAGTATCACACTTGCCCACCATCTTCATGCCGACCCGATACCTGCCTGTCCGTCCTCCTGGAACCTGAAATACATGAAATGTATTTCCCCCATAAAGGGGTTAGCCGTCGAATAGCTAGTGCAAGTATATCAATATGAAACACAATACTCCTCGACAATAAAGTAAATGTAACCGTCAATTCATCAATTCAAGACTAGTATTCCGGAATAACTAAAATCTCATAGTGCCACAACAAGACGTATGTGAATGCCGTAGAAACGGTTCGTTCATATCATACGCCGATACGTATGTGAATGCCGTAGAAACGGTTCGTTCATATCATATGCCGATACATGTATGAATGCCGTAGAAACGGTTCGTTCATATCATGCCATCAATACATACATGAATGCCGTAAAAACGGTTCGTTCATAATATGCCATCAATATATCTATGAATGCCGTAAAAACGGTTCGTTCATATCATACCATCAATATTTCTTACTTTCAAAGTCGAAGCATAATCATAAATGTATACCTGCCTTTGAGACATCGAGAAATCGAACGGAGGAAATGTATGAGTTCGGTAGGTCCAAGAACGCGCTTCCGGCACCTAAACGATTCGCAAGGAATATGACAATTAATTATCCATACTCAAATTACACGAAGAGACTCCCGAAACTCGTCTACGATTCAACAAAATACACGGGTGAACAACTAAAGGTTGGGAAATCGCCCAAACTCCCATAAGTCCGAAAACGGCACAATCCAACCCGTAAAATCGTAAGAAAACACGCATACGATATAGATATATCATAATCTCAAGGTTCTCAAGCTTCAATCGGATAAATCGGACGAATCTACGAAACCCCCCAAAATCCAACACAAAATTCAAAGTGTTCTTGAATAATCTTTCAATAATCCGATGAATACTCAAATATGTCCATAATCATGCATATATCACTTCATACTCCATGATTTTATCATCCAAAACGTCAATACCCATACAAAATCGAGAATCAAGATGTTGAAGAAATTACCTCTTGAATATCCAAGCTCTATGATCCGAGGAATACGCGTTAGATCGACTATCCGGGCTTCCCAACCGAATGAGAAAGGTAAAAATCCAACACACAAGTGATAGATGTGAGAAAACTCCTCCCCTCAAACTCTCTCTCTCGCAGGTGGAAGAAGAAAATGGTGAAATGAGCTGCATCTCGCTCAAAAAGCACAATTTATGCAGTTGACCGCATTGTGTGCCGCGGCTCAGCCCAGGTGTGCCGCGGCACAGCCTAAAATTGCTCCTGGGAGTTCGGCAGTGTGCCGCGGCTCAGCTGGAGTGCGCCGCGGCACCGGGTACAGTCGGTTTTTTTGGCTGAGGATGCAACACAAGTGTGCCGCGGCTCAGCCCAGGTGTGCCGCGGCAGTGACTCGGCAGTGTGCCGCGGCCCTGCCGGCATGTGCCGCGGCACCCGGTACAGTCCGCTCGGCCAGGTTTAGGAAATGTGTGTGCCGCGGCGCACACTCCTTGTGCCGCGGCTCACTCCCCCTTGGGTCCTAAAATGATGAAAAATGACCTGGGAAGAGAATAAAAGCAATAGGACTCAATATCCGGGCAACAATAACACGAAATAGAAGTACGGAAACCCCAAAACGGTGGTTCCAAGCAATGATTACGAGGGTTCGCCCAACAAATCACGATTCGAAGAAAATGAAGAGATTTGAAATGACATGACTATCGACCGGGTATTACACGATCTAGGTCGTCGGCTAAACTATTACAATATTATTTTCTTTCGGAAGAAGTTTAGCTGACGACCTAGATCGAGGTCGTCGGCTAAAACATATTATTTTTTTTCTTTCGAAAAAGTGTTTAGCCGCCGACCTCGATCTAGGTCGTCGGCTAAACTATTACAATATTATTTTTATCGGAAGGAGTTTAGCCGACGACCTAGATCGAGGTCGTCGGCTAAAGTATATTACTTTTTTTTAAAAGTGTTTAGCCAAACGACCTAAATCTAGGTCGTCGGCTAAACCGTTGCAATATTTTTTTTTTTTGATTTAGCCGACCGAGATCAAGTCATCGGCTACAATTTTTTTTTTCGGTCGGCTAAACGTTATCTCGGTCGTCGGCTAAACCTCTTTAATATAGCCGACAACTATTTCGAACTTTAGCCGACGACCTGCGCCAAGTCGTCGGCTAAAACCCTCTAGCCGACGGTAAAACGAGTCGTTGGCTAAAGTGCGAAGTTTAGCCGACGACACTTTATAGTCGTCGGCCGTTTTTTTCGGGTCATCGGCTAAAGTACTTTTTTTGGTAGTGAAAATGTGAAAGAGAATACACGAAATTTGCAGTAAAATACAAAAAACTTTGTAGGCTGTATTTGCTTGAGAACTCTTAATTTGCAGAAAGCGTAAAGAGTCTCTAATGGCAGTATCAGTCCTTTTATAGTGGGCGGCTAAATAGGGTTTTGCAGAGTACGAATGGTCAGATTTTAAGGGATGGGAACCGGTTTTTGAAATCAACGGTTAGGATGGACTGAGTGTATCTGGTGCACTTATCCATTAAAATGTTAAAATATGAGCGGGTCCCACTTCTGACATTTGTTGTCACTCTAAATGCCTGAAACGGCGGTTTTAAAACATTAAACAATTTGAAAACATCGCGGCTTTTGAGATTCAGTTGTCCAGATGTCGTGTAAGGCATTTAATGTAAATGACGTTTGACATAAAAGCAGGGCACGTAGACAAAAATCATTTTAAAAATGAAATTAATATAGTATTCACTGAATCGAAATCCTATAGTATGTGCTGTATCCGCGACGATACAGCGTTCCCCCTTAAAAGGTACATATAGGTTTTACATTCCATACAGCAACTTTTGGATTAATGCTGTATTCATGGGTCATACTGTATTCCCCCTTAATTATTGCACACATCAGCTGTAGGATGATTCATATGTCTTTGTTCACTACTGATCTTTGTATTGGTTACGAGTGTACAGATAATTAACGTTGGATACTGTATTCTTGGGTCTTACAGCATTCCCCCTCAATTGTTGAGTAAAAATAGTAAATTACTTCCAGGGAGTCGGGCTGTAGCATTCCCAATTCTTGTCTAAGCATGTTGAATCTGGCTGTGTCGAGCGGCTTGGTGAAGATGTCGTCCAACTGAATGTCTGTATGAACCTTTTCAAGGCGAACATCCTTGTTCTCGACATGATTCCTTATAAAATGATGCTTCATATTGATATGCGTAGTGCGCGAGTGCAGGACAGGATTGTGCGTTATTGCAATTGCACTCGTGCTATCACACAGGATTGTTGGTCCCTGAGAATGATGAAGACTGTCCTCACTATACCAACACGAGTCTTTTCTAGCGCGTTTTGTCCTCACACATGCGCACCTGAGAAACTTCCCAGGGGGTCACCCATCCCATAACTACTTCAGGCCAAGCACGCTTAACTTTGTAGTTTCTATGAGATGGCTACTAGAAAAGAAGATGAATCTTGTTGGTATGAGTAGTCCACATCAATTCATTTAACTACTTTCTAGTGCAGATCTCACAGGTCGAATTGCAAGCTGCGCCTCGCGCATTTTTTAAGCCCATGCAGGCAGGATGCTGGACCGAATCCCAACAATCCCCCTCCCAGTACCTGCCAGCATCTCAGCCCCATAGTCTGGAAACCTCTGCGAACTAGATTTGATCACATAGCCCTCTAGCAGCTGGATTCATTCACACAGTCCTCCAACACTTGACATCAGCATCTATTTCAGCTCCGTTTACTTCTGCTGCGCTAGTATCTCAGTTCCAGCATAGTAGATTTGATCACATAGCCCTCCAGCACCTGATAACCTCCACCGCGCCAACATCTTAGTTCCGGCGAACTGGCAACATTTGATGCATGCCCGCCTCTCAGTTCCAACACTTTGGCAGCCTCCACTGTAGGATACTTCGAGGGAATCCATACCCGTGACCCGCTCTGATACCAATTGTTGGTCCTTGAGAATGATGAAGACTGTCCTCACTGTAGCAACACGAGTCTTTTCTGGCGCGCTTTGTCCTCACTCACGCGCACCTGAGAAACTTCCCAGGGGGTCACCCATCCCATAACTACTCCAGGCCAAGCACGCTTAACTTTAGAGTTTCTATGAGATGGCTACCAGAAAAGAATATGCATCTTGTTGGTATGAGTAGTCCAAATCAATTCATTTAACCACTTTCTAGTGCAGATCTCACAGGTCGAATCGCAAGCCGCGACTCGCGAATTTTTTAAGCCCATGCAGGCAGGATGGTGGACCGAATCCCAAAAGACTCAATTGCAATTAGGATACCTACTTACCTCAGAGGGGGATCTAATCCAAGATTTTGAAGGAATGAGTTTAAAGGTGGTTCATCCACCGGAAACGATAATGCGTCGTGTCGCGACGTTAGTGACGACACCAGATCTGAGAGGACGGATAGTGAATGCGCAGAGGATAGATGAAGCATTCGAGAAACTACGTATGAGAATTAGATCCGATAACCCAGGAAGTTACCGCGAAGCGGCTGATAACATAATTATGTTCGAAGAGAGAATATGTGTTCCACATGATGAGGAATTTAGGAATGAGATTATGAGTGAGGCTCATGATACTCCCTACACCGCTCACACCGGAAGTACCAAGATGTACCAAGACCTGAAGAGAAATTTCTGGTGGGACGGTATGAAACGGGATGTAGCTTCTTTTGTCGAGCGGTGTTTGGCTTGTCAGCAAGTGAAATCACCACACCAACGACCATATGGAAAGTTACAGCCATTGACCATTCCAGAATGGAAGTGGGAAGGAATAACTATGGATTTTGTGACTAGTTTGCCGAGGACCAAACGAGGAAACACTGCTATATGGGTTATAGTAGACAGACTCACAAAATCAGCTCACATTTTGCCTATCCCAACCACTTACGGATCTGAGAAGTTGGCACAGTTATATGTCCGTGAAATTGTAAGTTTGCACGGATCAATCACGTCAGATTGAGATCCGAAATTTACCTCTAGATTTTGGACGAGTCTACAGAAGGAATTGAGTACACATCTGAACTTTAGTACTGCTTTCCACCCGCAGACCGATGGACAATCGGAAAGGACGATTCAAATACTAGAAGACATGTTAAGAACTATAGTGTTGGATCAAGGTGCGAATTTTGGGAGCATGTCTTGCTGTTAATCAAATTTGCTTACAACAACAGTCATCAAGCAACGATAGGTATGGCGCCGTATGAAGCTTTATACGACAGAAAATGCAGATCACCACTTTATTGGGATGAAGTGGGTGAGAGAAATATTTTAGGGCCAGACACAGTCAGCCTGATGATCGAGATTATCAGCAAGATATGACAGAGAATACAAGAGGCCCAGACTCGACAGAAGTCATACGCCGATACACGCCGAACTGAATTGCATTTTGAAAGTGGGGATAAGGTTTTCCTCAAGGTTTCCCCTTCTAAGGTAATAATCAGGTTTGGCATTAAAGGCAAGCTTAGGCCACGTTTTATAGGGCCATATGAGATTCTTGAGAGGATCGGCCCAGTTGCTTATAGGTTGGCTCTGCCACCTAGTCTTGGGAATGTTCATAATGTTTTCCATGTTTCTCAACTGAGGAAGTATGCATTTGATCCCAAGCATGTGATTCATCAGAGTGACATAATTCTTAGTCATGATGCGAGTTATGTAGAGAGGCCTGAAGCTATTTTAGACCGTAAGGTTCAAGAACTGATGAATAAGTCGATTCTTTGGTGAAAGTATTATGGAGTCACCACGGTCATGAAGAAGCTACGTGGGGACTCGAAAGCAAGATGAGGGAGAAATACCCAGAACTTTTTGATAAGGTATGTAAATTTTGGGACGAAATTTCTTGTTAAAGGTGTAGGATGTAATGCCCCGATCTTTTATATGCATGAATTATTATGACCTCAAGTGCGACATTAGGGTTTTGCATTCACAAATAATAAAATTCTAACTAATGAAGTAAGTTTAGAACTATTTACACGTTTTAAATTCAGAAATCGGATGTTCGGTTATCGGGTTGGGTTTATTTTCCGAATTTTATTTTTATGTTTCGATAGACAGAATCATGATTCCGTCGCCTTCTATATACACCACTTTTACGTTATGAGTACGATTTTCAAAAGTTTAATTTTTGAATTTTCGGGTATATTTTATGTCGACTCGTTTTCTCGGATAATTTGCGTTCCGTAAATCGTGAAACTTATCCCCGACTTTAAGCTATAAGTGCGATACTACAATTTAAGTATATGTCATACATTTAATACCCGTGTAATTTTTTCTGTGGATGAGCGAAACGTAGAATATTATTCGACTGTTTTATGATGACGTCTAGGGTTAACCTAGTATATAAAGGACATCACCTCCCTTTTATTTTTCCTCCTCACTTCATCTTCTTCCTCTCTTCTTCTCACTTTAGCTGCCCCCTCCCCCTTCACCATTGATGTTCACCATTGTTCTTCATTAAGAACTCAAGTTACAAGCTCACTTTGTGTTCCAAACTTGAAACAAAGTTCATATTCAAGTAAGTAACAATCTCCTCTTCATTTCTATCCAAATAAATATAGGTTTTAGGTAACTTTAAAATTTGGGAATATATGAAGAGTTTATGTTTAATGTTATAATGTTTTCTATGATGTCTCTAAGTTGATTTTAATGTTCTTGAAAGTGTTTAGAACAAGTTTTAATCATGCTTTCATTTTCATGTCTTGGCCGAAAATTTTAGGGTTTTATAACCCAATCATGTGTTGTTTTTTCTTATGATTTTCTTACACAATATGATGCTATGATGCTATGATGAATTTATGGGATTTTTATAAAATGTTTGGTATTTTGAAAGTAAGGAAGAAACATGTGTGGTTCTTGATATGCTGTTGTATGTTCAAAAGTGACTTGATAATTGTGATGAGGTATGAAATGAGTACATGATATGTTTTTGTTATATTTTTATAAAATGTTTTTGAAAATTTATTTGAAAACAAGAGCATGAAGTTAGATTTATGAAGTTGGAAGATGTGTTGGTAATATTTGATGTAGTTAAGGAGCATGTTATGTATTAAGGATTTTAAAATCATTTTTAGGTCATTTGTATGTTAGGATCAAGGCTTTGATTATCAACATGAGTGTATGCTAAGTGTGTTGTTTGATGTTGGAAACAATTGATGCTTGATGATACTTGATATGAATGATGTTTGAAGGTTTAATGTTGGGGAAATAAAAATGAGTAAGTAGTCATGTTTTCAAAAGAAAAGATTATGAAATGGAGTTCGTAATGTCGAGAAGAATGCTTGTATGTCGACCCCTATATGTGTTATAAGTATGATATGTATGATTAAAGTTTACATGTTTAGGGTTTTCGTTGCTAGAAACGATTTCTAGGTTAATATGATGTTTTTTCTATTTTCGTCGGATATTGGCAGTTTCATTACACTTCACGGAAATAGCCATAACTTTCTCTACGTTTAATATATTTGAGATATATGAAATGGACATGAAACTAGACTTCAGTGGCTCTCCGTTGGTATAAGATACACTATCTAGTTCTTATTGTGCATTAACATAATGCTAATACTTTACAGCCTTGATGCACATTATGTTATAATTATGTTAAGTGTTTGATGATGGTTTTCGAACCAAATAATGTGTAAAGGAATTGAGTATCGGTTACCGTTGTTAGTATATTTATATGTTATATGGTCAGTTAGGTTCTCTATAGCTTTTATTATTAAACTTAAGTCGAATGCAAAACTCTAAAGTCCAAACATGTAGATCGAGTCCGTTGTCCGTTATACTTCGTTAAGCTCGATCGACCGCTAAACTTAGTTGTTTCGGATGAAAGGTGGAGCAGCAGACTGAAGCGTAAGTAAGAGTCGAGAATCATTTTTGCTTATGTTTATTTCTTGTCCAGGTGGGCTTTCTATACGAAAATGATTATGTGTACTTTCTATACGAAAATGATTATGTGGGCTTTCTATATGAAAATGATTATGTAAGCTTTCTATACGAAAATGATTATGTGGGCTTTCTATACGAAAATGATTTGAGCTTTGCTCTTTTTTGATGAAATGTTTTACAAGCAAATTATGATTTCAAATGATTATGATGCATAAAAACTTTTATGTGGATTCTTATGAACCTATCACTGTTGGCTTGCCAACCTATGAAATGATCGGATCCTGAGCTAGACAAAGGTTGCTGGCCAGGGTTAGTGTAC
Source organism: Orobanche coerulescens (assembly GCA_033398695.1). Classification (NCBI taxonomy): domain Eukaryota; kingdom Viridiplantae; phylum Streptophyta; class Magnoliopsida; order Lamiales; family Orobanchaceae; genus Orobanche; species Orobanche coerulescens. Next base: position 143,323,088 of record CM065813.1, on the reverse strand, counting down.
ACAGTACTCGGGATTGTGAGTTCTCTTCGGAGTGGCCGATCTCGTGGAGTAACATTCGCGAGAGGTGGCGACCTTCCCCGGCGTAAATTATGGATATGGTGAATCTGATGATATATGCTATGAAATGAAATGATTTAGTAAACATGGGCTTTTTCCTAAAACCCCCGTGTGTTACTGCTTATATGCATGATGACAAATACGAAAGCATGTTTTATGTTTTAGCAATATGTTCACGGAGTACGTTGTACTCAGCCCTGTATATATTTTAAAATATGCAGGTTGAGCAAGGGATGTGACGGAGGGTGTTGAGAGGAAGTTTTTTGTTTACGATCAATGTTAAGCCCCGGTTACATATCTTCATATATGTAACCAACCATGTTTTTCCGCTGCAAATATTCTTTATGATTTTACTTTCTAAATTATGTTGATTGTAATATGCTATGAAGCCGTCTTCTAAACTTCAAGGCTAATATTATACTATGTATCATACTTTGGATTCTAAGTCATTCTACCGGGATTGACTCCCCTTCATGATGCCTTGATAGGTTATTCATGGAAATTCACCCCTATTTCTTATGAGACGTATGTATCCCCCCTTTCTTCCCCGCTTCTTAATTCCTACCCCATGTCACGTTCCGGCTTTGGCGTCCCTAGGGATAAGGGTCCGTGACAGTGAATGTATGAGATGCATCATATTTACATTGCATATGATTGTATGAGATGCATCATATTTTAGCATATGATTGTATGAAATGCATCATATTTTTTATATGCTTAATAATCGTTATTTCCAAATAAATCAATCTCATTAAAACTTTTACATGTATGTGATACATGGCAATTCTTTTGAGATAATCAAATTTTGATAAAATAGTTTTATTAAAATCAATTGATATGATACATAAGTCTCAAGAGCCAACCATTTCCAAAACACTCGTCAAAATTTCGATCATTTCTAATATGGGTCTGCCATAGCAGGGTGTATGGATTTTATCTTAAGGAGGCAAGATAAATAAACAAGCTTATACATAAGTTTAGATGGTTAAGACTTATATAGGTTATACAAAATGGTTTTGGACCTGTGGCTTATTAGGGATTAATATGATTAAAACGACATAAGATGTCATCCCAAATGATAATCTAAAGCATTTTTTTAATTACAGTGGACATGCCAAAGCTGTGTCTATGGTTATTTGATCGTTAGATTATAATTCATATATGTGTACGTGATACATAATATTTTAGATTAACATGTTGACATAATATGTCATCTCTATTGATAAAAACTAAACTTCTTTTATTTGCGAGGGACATGCCATAGCTGTGCTTTCATTTACTTGATCATTAGATTTTAAAATCAATATATCTCGTGAATAACTTTGCATATTAATATTGTAGAATCAATGGCATCAATCAATACAAACTCATTGCGAATAATTATTGACAAAGAAAAACTTTCTGGAACTAATTACCTTGATTGGTTAAGAAACTTGAGAATTTTTCTCAAAGCTGAAAAGAAGCAGTACATTCTGGAAAACCCAATTCCTGATGAACCGAAATCAACCGCCACCAAAGCTCAAAAAGATGCTTATAGTAAGCATATGAATGATTCTTTGGATGTGACATGCCTTATGCTAGCAGCCATGAACTCGGAGCTGCAGATACAGTTCGAGGGCATGGAAGCTTATGAAATGATGGGTCAGCTTAAGGAAATGTTCCAAGAGCAAGCCCGTCACGAGAGGTTTGCCACTATGAAGGCATTGAATGGTTCTAAAATGTCTTCAGGTACTACTGTGAGTGCTCATGTCCTTAAGATGAAGGGCTACATTGAGCATCTTGAAAGGCTAGGAGCTCTTATCAGTCAGGACCTCGCTACAGATATGATCTTAGCATCACTGCCTTTAGAGTACGATCAGTTTGTCGTAAACTTCAACATGCACAACATGGAGAAAACTATTACTGAGTTGCATGGGATGCTAAAACAAACTGCGACAAACATTAGGAAAGTTGTTCCTAATGTTTTAATGGTTCAAAAGAAATAGAATAAAAAGAAAGGGAATAAGATGGCCCCGAAAGATAAAGGTAAGGGTAAAATGCAAATGTTGCCTAAACCCAAACCTAACCCTTTCAAGAAGTCATCGAAACAACCCAAAGAAGGGGATTGCCACCACTACAAGGAAAAGGAATTGCAAGGCCTACCTGGAAGAAATGAGGAAACGGAAGAGCAGTGAGACTGCTGCTTCAGGTATTCTTGTTATAGAAGTCAATTTATCTACTTCTTCATCATGGGTATTAGATATCGGTAGTGAAGCTCACATTTATGTGAATGCGCAGGGGCTACAAAGGAGTAGACAACTGGAAAAAGGTGAAATGGACCTACGTGTTGGAAATAAAGCAAGAGTTGCTGCTATTGTCTCAGGGACTTATGATATAAAGCTACCAAGTGGACTTGTATTGGAACTTAATAATTGTTATTGTGTTCTTGCTATGGGTAGAAACATTATATCAGTTTCTTGCCTTGATTTGGAAGGTTATGAATTTAATATTATATCTTGATGAGTGGGATATTATATCCCATAAATCTTGAAAGTTCCAAATCTGTCTGTAACATAAATGTCAAAAGACCTAAATCAAATGATTTAAACCAAACATATTTATGGCATTGTCGTTTGGGCCATATAAACAAGAAACGTATAACCAAACTCCATTAAAATGGAATCTTGGACACATTTGATTTAGAATCATATGATACGTGCGAATCTTGCTTATTAGGCAAAATGACCAAGGCTCCTTTAACGGGCCATACCGAGAGAGCTGCAGATTTATTGGGCTTAATACATACTGATGTATGTGGGTCAATGAATACAAATTCTAGAGGAGGTTTCCAATACTTCATAACGTTCACAAATGACTTAAGCAAATTCGGATATATATACTTAATGAGTCATAAGTCTGAGTCGTTTACGAAATTCAAGCAATTTCAAAATGAAGTACAAAATTAGTTAGGCAAAACTATTAAAGCACTATGATCAGATCATGGTGGTGAATATTTGAGCCATGAATTTGAAAATCATCTCAAAAGTTGTGGAATTATTTCACAACTAACTATTGGGATTCAGTGCCTAAAACGAAGGCCCAGCGGAAGTGGTAAAATGAAAATTAATTCGATCCGAATCCCTACAAGGATCGATCGAGCTATGTATATACGAATATTAAAACGAAGCACAAGATGATACGAGAAACATACCCTTGTAATCCGTTGATTAAATGGTGTCCTTCTCTCGAGCTATTCCCCGAGCTTTGCTTGATCTCTACGAATCCAATCCACTCCAAGCTCTTGGATGATCCAACGCCAAAAATACTGCGTCTCTACTTGCCACGCGCCGGAGAAACGAACGGAATGATGATCACCCAATTAACCTCTAAGGTTACGGCTAAAATCAAGTAATGGAAGCTTTCGATTGTGATTATAACACTCTAAGTGTATAACTCACTACCTCTCTTTGATTTCTTGATTTTTGTCCAAGAACCACCAAGAAAAATATGAAGAAGAAGATGAAGAGTGTTGAGAAAACAATTTTCTCTCTCTCACTCACTTATCTCACGGATGAAAAAACCAAGAATATAAAGTGTGAGGTCTTCTCCTTTTATTATTCTTCAACCCACATGATACAATCAATCTCACATTACCCAACCAAGTCTTTCTCTTCCATTTATAAAATGGAAATAAAGACTTAGTGGAAAGTAGGTGGAAGGGGGGCGGCCGTCTAGAAGGGATTTGAAGAGTTCAGTTCATTCCGGACTCTCGTGAGTCCAAACAGATAAACTCTGATTCCGTTTCGATATATTTATATCAATTAATTAATCCAATTAATTAATCATATTAAATACATAATAACATAATTAATTTCTCCAAGAAATAATTATATTCATGAATTAAATTAATCATCCAGTAATTTATTTAATTTATTAGGCCGTAAATTAATTTATCCAATAAATCAATTTAAACATCCAATGTCCCAATAAATTAGATATTCAATATCTAATATTAATAATGAGAGAATAAGCTCGATTCATTCCATCGTCAATCCTACTGTGCGACTCGGTAGGTATGTCTCAGTCAGCAATGGGAGGAACCAAAGAGTAGTAGCACCACCTAGCCAGCCTGGCGGCCTACACTGTACCCCATCTGAGAACGAATGATTGGGATCATTCAAGATCCATTCTGTCGTGAATAGCTGTATACGTATAAACCCTTTTTTCAAATGTCCCCATCAAGTTTTAGCGTTAATGCAAATCGATATCATCGAGCTCTCGCGTATCCAATACAACTAGCTCCAATGCCTTGGCCAAAGACTGATGATCTCATCTGCCAATAACCGCATAGGACATATAACCCGTTCACTAACAGGAGAAAGAATTCTATCTTGGTATTCAGTAGGACCTGCTACTTGCCCATCAAGATTCACGTCGAGGTTGACCCCCACCTTCCGGTTTATAGGGTCGAACTATTCTAATGAAAATCTTGACGTCACAAGCACATCCCTACTAAATCCTCAAGTCGAAGGTTCATGAATACCTATCACAACCTTTCGATTCCGTCATTAACTGTCCCGGAGTGAAGTTCGTATGACGAATCGAGGGTGACTCGGTTCGAGTATACTAATCCAATTAGCATACCTATAACGTGAGCTCCCACTAACCATTAGTGTTCGACAGACACTCTCCATGTCAAAGAACACGTCATACAAGTCTTCACATAAACTTAACGCCCAGTCAAGTTTCATCGACTTGCGAAAGATTAAGTATTTGAGCTATATACCTTTCCAGTGCCGACCCCCTTATCCAATAAGGAGTGGAACGTTTTGCTCTCAAATACACGGACTAGTTTCTATATGTATATTTACGAGTTAGGAATGCCAGTAACTACCAGTAAATAAACAAACATCCATTTGCCTTATGATAATGAATTTACATAATAACAAGTACAATGCCCTCACTCAACATCCTCTGAGTGGCATTAGAGGGCATACTCCTAACACTAACTCCACCTAGAACACCTCAATGGAATGGTGTGTTGGAATGGAGAAACTAAACCTTGTTAGACATGGTTAGATCGATGATGGGTCAAGCTGATCTTCCAATTTTTTTGGGGTTACGTCTTAGAGACTGTTGCCTTCATTTTAAATCAAGTACCATATAAATCAGTTCAAAGCAAACCATATGAGATATTGACAAGTATACAACCTGTTTTGTCTTTCCTTAAGATTTGGGGTTGTGAAGCTTATGTGAAGCGGCTTATCGCTGACAAATTATCACCCAAATCGGATAAATGTCTTTTTGTGGGATATGATACAGCCCGAAGGTTTTGTCGACCCTAATAATCCTAATAAAGTATGTAAGCTTCTAAGAGCCATTTATGGTTTGAAACAGGCATCCCGGAGTTGGAATCTTTATTTTGATGAAAAAATCAAAGAGTTTGGTTTCATTAGAAATCAAGACGAACCTTGTGTATACAAGAAGATTAGTGGGAACTCAATTCTTTTTCTAGTACTGTATGTGGATGATATCCTACTCATTGGAAATGACATCCCTACTTTGCCAACTGTTAAGCTTTGGCTAAGTAAATGTTTTACAATAAAAGACTTAGTGGAAGCTGCCTATATACTGGGTATAAGGATTTATAGAGATAGATCTAAAAGGCTTCTTGCCCTAAGTCAAAGTACATATGTTAACAAGGTACTGAAACAGTTTAGTATGCTTAATAGTAAGAAAGGGTTCTTACCTATGTCACATGGCATAAAACTCAGCAAAACTCAAACTCCTTGTTCGAAGGAAGAGAGAGATTGAATGAGCTTGATACCTTATGCTTCGGCTCTAGGATCTATCATGCATGCCATGATATCTACTAGACCGTATGTATCATTTGCATTGAGTGCAACCAGCAGATACCAGTCTAAACCTGGTGAGGCTCACTGGACCGTAGTCAAAAGCATACTTAAGTACTTGAAAAGGACTAAATATATGTTCTTGATATATGGTGGTCAAGATAGTGACTTGGTCCTTAATGGCTATGTCGATGCCAGTTTTGAGACAGACCAAGATGATTCAAAATCACAGTCTAGATATATATATTTTGCTTGAATGGTGGTGCTGTTAGCTAGAAGAGTTCCAAACAACCAACCACAGCTGATTCTATACCGGAAGCTGAGTACATAGCCGCTTCGGAAGCACCTAAAGAAGCTATTTGGATGAGGAAGTTCATTGGAGAATTGGATGTGGTTCCTAGCATTGTTGATCCATTAAATTTGCACTGTGATAACAATGGAGCTATTGCACAAGCTAAATAACTAAGATCACAACAAGCATCCAAACACATACTTATAAAGTTTCACTCATTCGAGAGATTGTCACTCGTGGGGATATTATTGTATTGATTATATTATTGAATTAATATTCTGGTTACGATCATCAAGTATGTGACTTGATAGTAAAGCTCGTTAAAGCATTAAAGAATATTTATTCTAGATATCCCTAGTAATATAATTACTAGTATGATAATGATATGATGGCTATGTTTTACTGGTCATCAACATGAGATGTTATATAACGTCATAGATACATGTAGAGACATCATATTGGATATGACCTAACAAAGAGAATTATATATGGATTGAGTCATTATAATTCGTCTGATTGTTATATATTATTTAAGTCCTTATTACCTAAAGACACTACAGTTTCCTATATAATGAGTATCATATTTTAACACAGTACCAACGTCTTCTGTAATAAGGGACCATATAGTTTGTCATTGGATACGGTACGATTTATGCAGAGGGAAGTAGTTTGTCCAGAGGGGACTTGTCCCTCCTATAAAACAGAGAAGATATCCACGGGTCCTTGATAAGTTAAATTGTTTAAATGCATGGTAATGCTCAAATTGATCGATAAAGAGTTATTGATAAATATTTGAATTGGACAATTGTAACTTGAGATCAAGAATATTAATTAAGCTATATAAGATCGACTTATCCATGACTTTTGCTTGATTAGGATATCGCGCGACGAGAGGATTAAATATTATA